>JAULJL010000021.1:17689056-18103177 GCA_030761205.1 Fremontodendron californicum
TTTATATTTTTATGTAATTTGGTGTTTTTCACAAGTTTCTTTGAGTTATTTCAGATTACTAGAATTAAGGGCAAATCGAGTTCAGTTCCAGTTCCGACACCTTGTGCCATATCAGCTATATCTGGAGTTTCACTGAAGCAATAAGGCTGAAATTTGTAGTCGTGCAAAGCTAAGAGGCATATTTATCTTTTTCATGTTTTACACTTCTTGAAACGGAGTCGTTTTCCCTAGCGAAATCGACCATGAAGTTGGCTGATGTGCAATGACGTCTGTGCTTACCTGTTTTCGTATTTTGCCCATATCCTCTTATCCACATCAGCAAATGAGCTGATTCCAACGGCTATGGATCAGTAACTGATAGGGTAACATTTTTCTAGAAGACCATGTGATCAGATAAGGCCTGAAAAATTGACAAAATCGACCATCAAGTTGGCTGATCAAAATCGTCATGTATGACGAAAATTGTTAGAAAATGCACCCACCTATTATACCTACCTTTAAAATTTGTAAAGCTTGTCTCTTGTCATTTAGCCCTCCAAAATGTGTATAAATAGAGGGCCTTGGGTGATTGTAAGGGATCATATTGTACATTGGTAGGATATTAGTCATTGTAATAAAATTTCTCTAAGTTTTCTTCTTTTTTTCTTTTCTCTAGTTTTCTTTTTCTTTAGAAAGAGCAAGAGGTTGGATAATTAATATTCTTCTTCTTCTTCTTTCTTTCTTTTATTTTCTTCTTAGATTTTCTTAAATTTTATGTTTATTTTTACAATGCCTATGCTAGGCTAAACTTCTATTTGGTTAAGGGTGATTTCAAAGCCCTAGACATGTTTTATGATTGATTTTCAGATTCTATCTATCATTAATTTTCTATCAAAGTTGCTTATGTTCTTCTACAAGAATTGTTCATGATGTTGTCTTGATTTATTTAGGTGTACAACTAGATAGATCTTGATAATTATCTATTGCTAGTTTAGGAGTCTTGATCCGTGTAATTGTCTTGATTTCCTATTCATAAGTGGCAATTTGTGATTAATGATTATGGTCAAGTTTTCAATAATTGCAAAGTGGAACATAACCTAAGTTGAACAATCCGAGCTTATGTGTTTGTTGCTTAGATCAACCTATCTTTCTCATCATAAAGCTGCCATTAAATTGAATTTAGAGAGCTTATTCTAGGTTGTTTAATGGTTAGAGATTAAATAGAGAGCTTGTTCTATTTAACGACAAACTAAGGAAAGATTGGGGTAACAGAGCTTGTTGTTATCTACGGTTGTTAACTTTGATAGTTGGTTGATATTGATAGATCTGAAATTGATTCTTAATGATGTCTAGTGGTGGAGAATGAAACCTTAACCATATTTTTCATATTTGATTCTTCTTACTTACTTGTTTTCTTACTTTTCTAGTTTGCTTATTTTTAAAAGTATATTTATTTTTATTGGCTGGTTATACCGCCTAATTTGTATATTAACTTTGTTTTATTTTTATTGGCTGGTTATACCGCCTAATTTAGTATATATATTTTTATTGGCTGGTTATACCGCCTAATTTAGTATATATATTTTGATTGGCTGGTTATACCGCCTAATTTAGTATATATATTTTTATTGGCTGGTTATACCGCCTTGCATTTTATTCTTATTATTTACTTTAGTTTAAATCTGGCTTCAAAAACCCCTTTTCTTTTATTGTTTTCTTTGAACGTAAGTTTTAAACTATTAACTTATAAACTAAAACCCAATCCCTGAGGACTCGACCCTTGCTAACTACTATACTTACAATTTATCTTTTTAGTGCAAGGTTAAATAAGATACACTCTTTTGGGTGCATCAGCACTCAAGAAAGAAATTAGATTGATTTGTATAATGCATCAATCATTATAGGCTCAAAAACTCACAAGGATGATTATACAAGTCAGATTAAGTCTAAACATGCTTCTTTCTCAATCAACATATCATATTAACATTGGCTCATAAAAAGGTTGACATCAAGCTCAATTCTCAAGAAAATCTTCTCACTAATAAATCTGTTTTAGACTTATGCAATTCATATCTCATCATTGTATTAAAAAGGAACTAGAACACATTAAAATAATAATAATAATAATAAAGACTCATAAAAAAATAGTAGACAAAAATAAAAGAAATCCTAAATCGTTCCCCCCACACTTAATTCTTACATTGTCCTCAATGTAAGTCTATTAACCCAAATGAAAGAATCATGTGTAAGAGAAAAGAACTAATAACATAAGAATAGGAATAACTAAGACTCAAAACAAAACAAACTCATGCAACCTAATTAATCCTAAAATACTAAACAAAAATTAACAAGTAAACATAAAAAGATTAAAATCAAACTGACAAGGTATGTCTCAAGTCTCCCTTACTCAGACCTTGTTCAGAATCAATACTTCTAAATTGCTTAAAACACAACAAACTTTTTTTTTTTTTGAAAGAAGAAATCAAACTAACAAGGTATGTCTCAAGTCTCCCTTACTCAGACCTTGTTCAGAATGAATACTTCTAAATGGCATAAAACACATCAAATTTTTTTTTTTTTAAATTAGCAAAATATGTCCCTTACCCCCTACTAAAGGTAGAATTTAGGAGATATTACCTGCAGAGGTTGCTAACCACTTATTATAACTGAGACACAACAAACAAAATGTTAGATAATGTCACAAAGACAGAGTGCAATCCACTCCTTGCTCGTCCATATCTCTTTTTCTTTTTCTGAGCGTTTGCGAAACAACCGTAGCAGATAAATACTCATAAGCTTGGAGCTTTTTGAGTAAATCTTCAATGGTTGTAGCAGAAATTATGGTTCTCCTTGCCTCTGAAAACATGAATCCATTATCCACAGCATTATCTAAATATGAAAGCAAATTACTAAAATAACCATTAATATTAAGCAAACCAATGGGTTTCTTATTTGTGACCAAAGATGACCAAGAAGCCACGCAAGCTATTTCTTCCAATGTACCCAGACCTCCTGGTAAAGCAATGAATGCATCGGCAGAATGGTACATGATTGTTATCCGTTCAGGGATACTCCAGACTTGTATTTCCTTACCCACGGTAGGTCCACAAAAACCTGTGAATAGTTTTGGCACGATTCCTAGAACTGGACTTCCTCCGACGTGTGCTGCTGTAGCGATTGCTCCCATTAAACCCGTACTACCGCCTCCATAAATCAACTGGATCTTTTGTTGGGCAAGTATTACTCCAACTCTTATGGCTTCATCAGCGAATATGTTATTTTTCCCTGGATAAGCACCTCCAAAGACACAAATTTTTTTAATGCGCTGGGACGAAGTACTTTCCATTTTTTTTTTCAAGTGCCTGAAAGAGAATGAGTACATGGTGTAATATATAGAGGACTGAGTAGTGAATCAGACAAGAGTAATAATGTCGCCGAAAGTGTATTTGACCTGTCAGAAGAAAATGTTAAACCTAACAAAAGATTTTTGCGTGATTTCAGGAAGAAAATCAAAAAGAGAAGAAAAATCAACCGTAAAAGACCAATGCAAAAAAAAAATGAGAATAATTACACAAATCTAACAACACGTAAATTAAACCGAAATGAAGTTATTGCAAATCAAACCAAAAGCTGAGAAGTCATTTATTGTAGTTGTGATTGTGGCTCACATCTTCCTCTGGTTTTACGTCCAGCAACGGCTTAAACGCCTTCTATGAGTCGAGGATATGCTTCCCATCCAGTTTTCTTACAAGCTGGCAAACAGGGTCTTTTAACATCAGATTCCCAAGATGTTGCCATTCCCTTTGTAATTGCGGCCATAAATCAAGAATTTCTCTTTGTACGTCTCCACTAGGATGCGTCTCAAGAGAAAGTTGGATATTACCCAAATTCTCCTTACTCAGTCCATCCTTAATGAATTCAATTTTATCATCTCGATTAGAAGACGGAATCCCAATAGAACGACATTTACCGTTACACGTCCATCGTGCACATTTGTGGCAATTTGAACTCATGCGCTTTGCTCGTCGCTTCTTTGCAAAAGTGCTTCTACCTGTACCTGGTAAATGCAAAACATGAAGATATTCATCTTCACGTACCTTGGCTTCAATTATCCAACGTATGTCTTCAGGAATCCCTTTGTGCATAAGCATTCTTAATCTTTCAAATCGAACTTGGTAAAGCTTCAGTAAAATATTCCGAGGAAAAGGAAGAAATCGTTTCTGCAATCTTGTAGAATATCATCCATCTTGAAAAAAAAAATGAAAAAGAAATTGAAAGAGAAATTTATATACAATATCAGTTTTGTGGGTAGCTGATGGAACCGACTTAAATAAACACGGAGTACTGTTATCCGCCATTTAACCGGGGTTAAAAAAATGTATTTTTTTTTTGAAGATTAGTAAAAATTATATTTACATCTAGTTATTTTCAAAACAAGGATCAAAAAGAAAAACAACCTCTTCTTGAGTAACATGATTTTCCAAAAAGAGTTTGAGTCTTTGTCCATTTACCTTGAATACGTTACCATTTTGAGGATTCTCAATGTCAACTGCTCCATAATGATACACATGCTTAACCACAAATGGGCCAATCCATCTTGATCTCAACTTACCAGGAAATATGTGAAGTCTAGAATTATAAAGTAGAACTTTTTGCCCAACATCAAATGTTTTTCTTGAAATTAACTTGTCATGAAAGGCTTTAGTTCTTTCTTTATGAATTTTAGAATTCTCATATGCATCTTTGAATAAAGTTGGCCAGTAAAATCCACACTGTAAAATTTTTGCAGCAGTTTTCTTTGATGAAAAATGACCACCACATGCCTCGGAATGACAAAACTTAATTACACTACTTACCTCATTGTCGGGAATTGATAACTCGTATAATTATATAGTTTTTAGTTATGTTTTATTATTGTTTTGTGTCAAATACGAGTTATTATTGTTTAGTCTAATTGTGTTTATGATCTTTTATATTTTTATGTAATTTGGTGTTTTTCACAAGTTTCTTTGAGTGATTTCAGATTACTAGTATTAAGGGCAAATCCAGTTCAGTTCCAGTTCCGACACCTTTTGCCATATCAGCTATATCTTGAGTTTCACTGAAGCAATAAGGCTGAACTTTGTATCCCTGCAAAGATAAGAGGCATATCTATCTTTTTCATGTTTTACACTTCTTGAAACGGAGTCGTTTTCCCTAGCGAAATCGACCATCAAGTTGGCTGATGTGCAATGACGTCTGTTCTGCACCGTTTTGGTATTTTGACCATATCTTCCGATCCACGTGCGCAAATGATCTGATTCCAACGGCTATGGATCCGTAACTGATAGGGGTATATTTTTCTAGAAGACCATTTTATCAGATCGAGCCTCCAACATTGACAAAATCGACCATCAAGCTGGCTGATCAGAATTGTCATACAATATGACGAAAATTGTTAGAAAAATGCACCCACCTATTATACCTACCTTTGAAATTTGTAAAGCTTGTCTCTTGTCATTTAGCCCTCCAAAATGTGTATAAATAGAGGGCCTTGGATGAGTATTGGGATACATTATACATTGGTAGGATATTAGCCTTTGTAGTAAAATTCTCTAAGTTTTCTTCTTCTTTCCTTTCTCTAGTTTTCTTTTTTTATTTACTTATGCTTCTTACATTTCTTTTCATTTTATTCATATCTAGTATGTGTTGCTAATCATATTGTTGAGGTGATGAGGTGAAGCTCTTGGTAAATGCTAAGGTTAGTCTCTTAAACATGAGCTAAAATGAATCATCATTTATAAACACTAGTATAGATAATATTTTCTTTTGGTTTAAAATCATACTTGCAAAGTAGAGATCTTGATTCATTATTGACAATGAAAATGGCACAGTAAATGCTTGGTTTCATAACCTTGATTTGTTGTAGACATATACCTTGGCATAAGGAATGCTTGGACTCTTTTTGTGAGTTTTGAGGACACCAAATGAACATAATATCATATGCTATGGACGTTGGACAATTTGGACTGAATTGCTAAACCTTCCGGTTGGAACCTCCCTTATGTGTGGATTTCAATTGTGTAATAAAACAAGATTAATCTTAGCATAACACCAAGAGTGGATTCTCTAACCTCAACATCTTTTCTTATTGTTTTTTTTATATCTTGTTTAATTGCTTTTATGTTATTTTGTTTATTTTGTTCTCTAATATCTTGTTTACTTTCTTTGTTATTGATTCCCTAATATCTTGTTTATTTTCTTTTTCTTATATATTTATAAACTTATACTTACTAATACGCTTCCCTGTGGTTCGACCTCGGACACCCGAGAATTTATTACTTGAACATAACCTGCACTTGGGTTTACAACTCTTAATTGAGTCTCCATCAAGTTTTTGGCGCCGTTGCCGGGGAAGCAATACTAAGTATATAAGTTTATAAGTATATTTATTTTTATTGGCTGGTTATACCGCCTAATTTTGTATTTATTTATTTTTATTGGCTGGTTATACCGCCTAATTTTGTATATATTTATTTTGATTGGCTGGTTATACCGCCTAATTTAGTATATTTATTTTGTTTGGCTGGTTATACCGCCTAATTTATATATTAACTTTGTTTTATGCTTGTTTGGCGACGTGATTTTAGATCTCGTCGTTTAGTTAGATTTTATTGTGAAACTTTTTCAGGTAATCTTTCTAATACAACTCCTACCATGGCTGACAATGAAAGTGTTCATGCTGAAGATGAGAACAGACAAGTACGCACCATGCGTGACTACTTGCAACCAACTCGAAGCTCATCACCCTCTTGTTTTATTTTTCCTCTCAATGCAAACAACTTTCGTTTTAAACCAGGTATGATAGCTTTGCTTCCAAATTTCTATGGGTTGGAATCGGAAAGTGCTTACTCGTTTCTAAAAGACTTCGAAGATGTATGTGTCACCTTTAATGACCAACAATGTACAAATGAAATTGTCAAGCTAAAATTATTTCCTTTTTCTTTAAAAGATAAAGCAAAAATTTGGCTTCATAATTTAAAACCAAGGTCAATTGGCACATGGCAAGAATTACAAACTGAGTTTCTAAAGAAATTTTTCCCAGCACATAAAACTACTGCTTTGAAAAGACAGATTCAAAATTTCAATCAAAATCAAAATGAAGCATTTTTTCAGTGCTGGGATCGTTTTAAAGATTTGTTAAGTTCTTGTCCACATCATGGTTTTGAAAAATGGCGTCTTATTAGTTTCTTTTATGAAAGTTTAACTCCCGAAACTAAACAATTTGTTGAAACAATGTGTAACGGTGAGTTTCTAGAAAAAGAACCTGAAGAAGCCTTTGACTACTTAGACCATTTGGCAGATAACTCTCAAGCCTGGCACACAGATAATTCCTCTGAAAGTTCCAATAGATCTAATGTTGTTTCTAACAGAGGAAAATATCATTTTAGTCAAGAAGATGAGATAAAAGCTAAAGTAGCTAATTTGGCTAGAAAGATTGAAGCCATGGAACTTAGAGAAGTAAAAGAAGTCAAAACGGTTAAAAATGAAGAAAGTTGTGGAATTTGTGAAATCATGGGACACCCCACTTCTGAATGTCCAAACATTCCCATTCTTAAAGAAGCGTTGCATGATCAAGTAAATTCCATAAACACATTTAAAAAGCCTTTTCCTTCTCCTTACTCTGAAACGTATAACCCTGAATGGAGAAATCATCCCAACTTCAGTTGGCGGAATAATAATCATGTTCAGGTACCACAATCTCAAAAGCCGGGCAACACTTTTTCCTATCAACCTTCACGTGTACAAACCTTGGAAGAGACATTGCAAGCATTCATGCAAACACAAGCAAATGTGAATAGCCGGACTTCACAGGACATCAATGAGATCAAAAACACCTTGTCCACATTGACAGCTTCATTACGCACTCAAGAAAAAGGTTAAGCATTGTTGGAAACAAAAACTTGAGGAACTCAGAAAAGATGCATATGAGAATTCTAAAATTAATAAAGAAAGAACTAAAGCCTTTCATGACAAGTTAATTTCAAGAAAAACATTTGATGTTGGGCAAAAAGTTCTACTTTATAATTCTAGACTTCACATATTTCCTGGTAAGTTGAGATCAAGATGGACTGGCCCATTTGTGGTTAAGCATGTGTATCATTATGGAGCAGTTGACATTAAGAATCCTAGAAATGGTAACGTATTCAAGGTAAATGGACAAAGACTCAAACTCTTTTTGGAAAATCATGTTACTCAAGAAGAGGTTGTTTTTCTTTCTGATCCTTGTTTTGAAAATAACTAGATGTAAATATAATTTTTTTTTTTTTAACCCCGGTTAAATGGCGGATAACGGTACTCCGTGATTATTTAAGTCGGTTCCATCAGCTACCCACAAAACTGATATTGTATATAAATTTCTCTTTCATTTTATTTTATTTCATTTTTTTTTTCTTTTCAGGATGGATGATATTCTCAAAAGATTGCAGAAACGATTTCCTCCTTTTCCTCGGAATATTTTACTGAAGCTTTACCAAGTTCGATTAGAAAGATTAAGAATGCTTATGAACAAAGGGATTCCTGAAGACATACGTTGGATAATTGAAGCCAAGGTACGTGAAGATGAATATCTTCCTGTTTTGCATTTACCAGGTACAGGTAGAAGCACTTATGCAAAGAAGCGACGAGCAAAGCGCATGAGTTCAAATTGCCACAAGTGTGCACGATGGACGTGTAACGGTAAATGTCGTTCTATTGGGATTCCATCCTCTAATCGAGATGATAAAATTGAATTCATTAAGGATGGACTGAGTAAGGAGAATTTGGGTAATATCCAACTTTCTCTTGAGACGCATCCTAGTGGAGATGTACAAAGAGAAATTCTTGATTTATGGCCGCAATTCCAAAGGGAATGGCAACATCTTGGGAATCTGATGATAAAAGACCCTGTTTGCCAGCTTGTAAGAAAACTGGATGGGAAGCATATGCTCGACTCATAGAAGGCGTTTAAGCCGTTTCTGGACGTAAAACCAGAGGAAGATGCCAAATACACTTTCGGCGACATTATTACTTTTGACTTTTACGGTTGATTTTTCTTCTCTTTTTGATTTTCTTCCTGAAATCATGCAAAAATCTTTTGTTAGGTTAACATTTTCTTCTGACAGGTCAAATACACTTTCGGCGACATTATTACTCTTGTATGATTCACTACTCAGTCCTCTATATATTACACCATGTACTCATTCTCTTTCAGGCACTCCAAAAAGAAAAAAAAATGGAAAGCACTTCGTCCCAGCGCATTAAAAAAATTTGTGTATTTGGAGGTGCTTATCCAGGGAAAAATAACATATTCGCTGATGAAGCCATAAGAGTTGGAGTAATACTTGCCCAACAAAAGATCCAGTTGATTTATGGAGGCGGTAGTACGGGTTTAATGGGAGCAGTCGCTACAGCAGCACACGCCGGAGGAAGTCCAGTTCTAGGAATCGTGCCAAAACTATTCACAGATTTTTGTGGACCTACCGTGGGTAAGGAAATACAAGTCTGGAGTATCCCTGAACGGATAACAATCATGTACCATTCTGCCGATGCATTCATTGCTTTACCAGGAGGTCTGGGTACATTGGAAGAAATAGCTTGCGTGGCTTCTTGGTCATCTTTGGTCACAAATAAGAAACCCATTGGTTTGCTTAATATTAATGGTTATTTTAGTAATTTACTTTCATATTTAGATAATGCTGTGGATAATGGATTCATGTTTTCAGAGGCAAGGAGAACCATAATTTCTGCTACAACCATTGAAGATTTACTCAAAAAGCTACAAGCTTATGAGTGTTTATCTGCTACGGTTGTTTCGCAAACGCTCGGAAAAAGAAAAAGAGATATGGACGAGCAAGGAGTGGATTGCACTTTGTCTTTGTGACATTATCTAACATTTTGCTTGTTGTGTCTCAGTTATAATAAGTGGTTAGCAACCTCTGCAGGTAATATCTCCTAAATTCTACCTTTAAAATTTGACATTGGGGACAATGTCATATTTTAGTAGGGGGTAAGGGACATATTTTGCTTAAAAAAAAAAAAAATTGTTGTGTTTTAAGACATTTAGAAGTATTCATTCTGAACAAGGTCTGAGTAAGGGAGACTTGAGACATACCTTGTCAGTTTGATTTAATCTTCTTCTTCAAAAAAACAAAAAAAAAAAAAAACAAAAAACAAAAAAACAAAAAAAAAGCATGTTTAGACTTAGTGTGTTTTTTTTAGTTACTTTCAATACAATGATGAGATATGACTTGCATAAGTCTAAAACAGATTTATTAGTGAGAAGATTTTCATGAGAATTGAGCTTGATGTCAACCTTTTTATGAGCCAATGTTAATATGATATGTTGATTGAGAAAGAAGCATGTTTAGTCTTAATCTGACTTGTATAATCATCTTTGTGAGTTTTTGAGCCTATAATGATTGATGCATTATACAAATCAATCTAATTTCTTTCTTGAGTGCTCTTATGATTACATGATTCTCTAGAACTTGCTTTAAACCGTTTGAGACTATATTGATACATGTGACAACATGAATATGATAGAGGCATTAGGATTATAACCAGAGCCAAACAGCCATCCATTATTAATGTTCTAAGAGAACATCCCCACTAGTGAGCCAATTTGAGCCTACATTAAATATGCTGTTTTATTGGTAACCACAACTTACACCTAGCCTAAATATACTTATATCCTTACCCTTGTTCTAAAGATGGATTATATATTTTGAGACATATTGCAAAAAAAACAAGGGATATTTTTAGTTGAAAATTTGGGTTAGAAACAAAAGATAAGTGTGGGGGAAGAAAAGAAAAGAAAAAGTCAAGAGAAAAAGAAAGGGATCATTGTTAAATACATTCCCATATTAAAAAAAAAAAAAAAAAAAAAAAAAGAATCTTCTCTTGAACTTCTAGAAAAAGATGTTACAAAGTTGGTTAGAATGATGCAAAGGCTCAACATGAATATTTAGCCTATGTGACTATGTACTTGTAAAGAGTTTTGAGAAATTTATTTGTATGATCTTATTATGTCTCTAAACTCTATGAACTCTTTGGAACCTTTGTGATATCTTTATCCTTTTGTTCTTTAACCACATTATAACCCTTTGGCCCCATTACAACCTTGAATAAAGACCTCTTGATTTATGAAGTTGTATGATCTAAATAGTGGAGAATAGGTGGACAAGCAAGCATATGGTAGCAGTGTTTTCATGAGATTGATTGAGTGTAAACACTTTACCACTACTTTAAAGAGTGAAAATCAAGAGAGTATCCCATGTGAGAAGTTGAGATTAAGTTTGAATATACACTATTTTGATTGAAATATGTTATGTTAAGATTGGCTTAACTCAAACTATTTACATTCAAGCAAGATTTTTTGTGTGAATTTCTTTAAGCTATTGATTAGTTTTTAAGACTTGTCCAATGATTATCTTTAATTTATATTGGAAGGATTAGTTATAATTATTATTTTTAGTTTTTCTTATGTCTTCAATGTTTGTGGGTATCGTCCTAGCAAACCCTCACGAGACTAAACTCGTCCACTAGGGACACCTAGGGGTTTAAAGGCTTGTGTCACATGCTAAGTGCCACCGTGATTTCCTACGAAAATGGATTAGATTAGATTTTCTTATTTTATTTTTATTGAGTCGTTGCTAGGGACTAGCAACAATCTAAGTGTGGGGGTGTGATAACTCGTATAATTATATAGTTTTTAGTTATGTTTTATTATTGTTTTGTGTCAAATACGAGTTATTATTGTTTAGTCTAATTGTGTTTATGATCTTTTATATTTTTATGTAATTTGGTGTTTTTCACAAGTTTCTTTGAGTGATTTCAGATTACTAGTATTAAGGGCAAATCCAGTTCAGTTCCAGTTCCGACACCTTTTGCCATATCAGCTATATCTTGAGTTTCACTGAAGCAATAAGGCTGAACTTTGTATCCCTGCAAAGATAAGAGGCATATCTATCTTTTTCATGTTTTACACTTCTTGAAACGGAGTCGTTTTCCCTAGCGAAATCGACCATCAAGTTGGCTGATGTGCAATGACGTCTGTTCTGCACCGTTTTGGTATTTTGACCATATCTTCCGATCCACGTGCGCAAATGATCTGATTCCAACGGCTATGGATCCGTAACTGATAGGGGTATATTTTTCTAGAAGACCATTTTATCAGATCGAGCCTCCAACATTGACAAAATCGACCATCAAGCTGGCTGATCAGAATTGTCATACAATATGACGAAAATTGTTAGAAAAATGCACCCACCTATTATACCTACCTTTGAAATTTGTAAAGCTTGTCTCTTGTCATTTAGCCCTCCAAAATGTGTATAAATAGAGGGCCTTGGATGAGTATTGGGATACATTATACATTGGTAGGATATTAGCCTTTGTAGTAAAATTCTCTAAGTTTTCTTCTTCTTTCCTTTCTCTAGTTTTCTTTTTTTATTTACTTATGCTTCTTACATTTCTTTTCATTTTATTCATATCTAGTATGTGTTGCTAATCATATTGTTGAGGTGATGAGGTGAAGCTCTTGGTAAATGCTAAGGTTAGTCTCTTAAACATGAGCTAAAATGAATCATCATTTATAAACACTAGTATAGATAATATTTCTTTTGGTTTAAAATCATACTTGCAAAGTAGAGATCTTGATTCATTATTGACAATGAAAATGGCACAGTAAATGCTTGGTTTCATAACCTTGATTTGTTGTAGACATATACCTTGGCATAAGGAATGCTTGGACTCTTTTTGTGAGTTTTGAGGACACCAAATGAACATAATATCATATGCTATGGACGTTGGACAATTTGGACTGAATTGCTAAACCTTCCGGTTGGAACCTCCCTTATGTGTGGATTTCAATTGTGTAATAAAACAAGATTAATCTTAGCATAACACCAAGAGTGGATTCTCTAACCTCAACATCTTTTCTTATTGTTTTTTTTATATCTTGTTTAATTGCTTTTATGTTATTTTGTTTATTTTGTTCTCTAATATCTTGTTTACTTTCTTTGTTATTGATTCCCTAATATCTTGTTTATTTTCTTTTTCTTATATATTTATAAACTTATACTTACTAATACGCTTCCCTGTGGTTCGACCTCGGACACCCGAGAATTTATTACTTGAACATAACCTGCACTTGGGTTTACAACTCTTAATTGAGTCTCCATCAGGAATGCATCTTCGAAAAATTTGATCAGGACAATATTTGAACAGGTAAGGGTCATCCCAGTAGAACTTCTTTACCTCATTCAGAAACTTCCTTTTATCTGGGGGCTCCATTGAGAAGGAATTTTTCCCAAAAAGGAATATTTTAGCTCGGATGGCAATGGTTTTAAATCCAGCTTGGGCGGTTCAATAGTTGATGGTACAGTGACATTTGTGAGTGATGGGAGTTCCTCAAACTTTTGTTTCCAACGATGCTTATCCTGAAAAGAATTTAACAAAGAATCAGTGTGTGAAATTTCTGAAGCATTATCAAACTCACATTCAATTAAATAAGCTTCTAAAGGATCATGGAATGTGGTAGTGGTGAGATGTTCATGAACAAGTTCTTCAATGAAATCCACTTCATGTACTTCTGAATCATCACCAGGTTGCTTGCAAATGTTGAACACATTTAATTCTAAAGTCATATTTCCAAAAGAAATGTTCAAAATACCATTCCTGCAATTTATCAGAGCATTAGAAGTTGCAAGAAATGGACGGCCTAATATAACAGGAATTTGAACATTTGGATTTGAAACAGGATGTGTGTCCAAAACAATAAAATCAACAGGGAAGTAAAAATTATCAATTTGAACCAAAACATCTTCAACTATCCCTCGAGGAATTTTTACAGAACGATCAGCTAGTTGAAGTGTAACAGGTGTTTCCTTGAGTTCACCTAAACCTAACTGTTGATAAACAGAAAAAGGCAAAAGATTAACACTAGCACCAAGATCAAGCAATGCACGTTCTATTCTAGTGTTTCCAATGATGCATGAGATTGTTGGACATCCAGGATCTTTGAATTTTGGTGGAGTAAGGTGCTGAATGATTGAGCTCACACTTTCCGTCAGAAATGCTTTCTTTTGTACATTATGTTTCCTTTTAACTGTGCACATGTCCTTCAAAAATTTAGCATAAGATGGAACTTGTTTGATTGCATCCAATAAAGGAATGTTAATCTTAACTTGTTTGAAAAGTTCATAAATTTCTGTATTTTGATTCAAATTCTTTATTGTTTGCAACCTTTGAGGAAAAGGAGCAGGATGCATACCTTTTTCTTTGTCCAAATTTTCAAGAAGTTCAGACTTACCATCATCCTTACCGTTACTTTTCGGAGGGGAAGGAGGATCTTGGTCTTTTGATGGAATGTTTTTGTCAATTGCCTTTCCACTTCGAAGAGTTGTGATAGAACTGGCATTTTCCTGTTGAGTTTCATTTGAGCAAGAAACAAGACATTGAGTAGAAGGGTTAGGCTGAGGTTGAGCAGGAAACTTACCTTTTTCTTGAGTGCGTAATGAAGCTGTCAATGTGGACAAGGTGTTTTTGATCTCATTGATGTCCTGTGAAGTTTGGTTATTCACATTTGCTTGTGTTTGCATGAATGCTTGCAATGTCTCTTCCAAGGTTTGTACACGTGAAGGTTGATAGGAAAAAGTGTTGCCCGGCTTTTGAGATTGTGGTACCTGAACATGATTATTATTCCGCCAACTGAAGTTGGGATGATTTCTCCATTCAGGGTTATACGTTTCAGAGTAAGGAGAAGGAAAAGGCTTTTTAAATGTGTTTATGGAATTTACTTGATCATGCAACGCTTCTTTAAGAATGGGAATGTTTGGACATTCAGAAGTGGGGTGTCCCATGATTTCACAAATTCCACAACTTTCTTCATTTTTAACCGTTTTGACTTCTTTTACTTCTCTAAGTTCCATGGCTTCAATCTTTCTAGCCAAATTAGCTACTTTAGCTTTTATCTCATCTTCTTGACTAAAATGATATTTACCTCTGTTAGAAACAAGATTAGATCTATTGGAACTTTCAGAGGAATTATCTGTGTGCCAGGCTTGAGAGTTATCTGCCAAATGGTCTAGGTAGTCAAAGGCTTCTTCAGGTTCTTTTTCTAGAAACTCACCGTTACACACTGTTTCAACAAATTGTTTAGTTTCGGGAGTTAAACTTTCATAAAAGAAACTAATAAGACGCCATTTTTCAAAACCATGATGTGGACAAGAACTTAACAAATCTTTAAAACGCTCCAAGCACTGAAAAAATGCTTCATTTTGATTTTGATTGAAATTTTGAATCTGTCTTTTCAAAGCAGTAGTTTTATGTGCTGGGAAAAATTTCTTTAGAAACTCAGTTTGTAATTCTTGCCATGTGCCAATTGACCTTGGTTTTAAATTATGAAGCCAAATTTTTGCTTTATCTTTTAAAGAAAAAGGAAATAATTTTAGCTTGACAATTTCATTTGTACATTGTTGGTCATTAAAGGTGACACATACATCCTCGAAGTCTTTTAGAAACGAGTAAGCACTTTCCGATTCTAACCCATGGAAATTTGGAAGCAAAGCTATCATACCTGGTTTAAAACGAAAGTTGTTTGCATTGAGAGGAAAAATAAAACAAGAGGGTGATGAGCTTCGAGTTGGTTGCAAGTAGTCACGCATGGTGCGTACTTGTCTGTTCTCATCTTCAGCATGAACACTTTCATTGTCAGCCATGGTAGGAGTTGTATTAGAAAGATTACCTGAAAAAGTTTCACAATAAAATCTAACTAAACGACGAGATCTAAAATCACGTCGCCAAACAAGCATAAAACAAAGTTAATATATAGATTAGGCGGTATAACCAGCCAATAAAAATAAAACAAAGTTAATATACAATATAAATATAAATATATAGAAAATTAGGCGGTATAACCAGCCAATAAAAATAAAAATAAATATACTTATAAACTTATATACTTAGTATTGCCTCCCCGGCAACGGCTCCAAAAATTTGATGGGAACTCAATTAAGAGTTGTAAACCCACGTGCAGGTTATGTTCAAGTAATAAATTCTCGGGTGTCCGAGGTCGAACCACAGGGAAGCGTATTAGTAAGTATAAGTTTATAAATATATAAGACAAAGAAAGTAAACAAGATATTAGGGAATCAACAACAAAATAAGATAAACAAGATATTAGAGAACAAAATAAACAAAATATAAAAGAAATTAAACAAGATATAAAAAACAATAAGAAAAGATGTTGAGGTTAGAGAATCCACTCTTGGTGTTATGCTAAGATTAATCTTGTTTTATTACACAATTGAAATCCACACATAAAGGAGGTTCCAATCGGAAGGTTTAGCAATTCAGTCCAAATTGTCCAACGTCCATAGCATATGATATTATGTTCATTTGGTGTCCTCAAAACTCATAAAAAGAGTCCAAGCATTCCTTATGCCAAGGTATATGTCTACAACAAATCAAGGTTATGAAACCAAGCATTTACTGTGCCATTTTCCTTGTCAATAATGAATCAAGATCCCTACTTTGTAAGTATGATTTTAAACCAAAAGAAAATATTATCTATACTAGTGTTTATAAATGATGATTCATTTTAGCTCATGTTTAAGAGACTAACCTTAGCATTTACCAAGAGCTTCACCTCATCACCTCAACAATATGATTAGCAACACATACTAGATATGAATAAAATGAAAAGAAATGTAAGCATCATAAGTAAATAAAAAAAGAAAACTAGAGAAAGGAAAGAAGAAGAAAACTTAGAGAATTTTATTACAATGGCTAATATCCTACCAATGTTTTTTTAATGCTCATCCAAGGCCCTCTATTTATACACATTTTGGAGAGCTAAATGACAAGAGACAAGCTTTATAAATTTCAAAGGTAGGTATAATAGGTGGGTGCATTTTTCTAACAATTTTCGTCATATTGTATGACAATTCTGATCAGCCAGCTTGATGGTCGATTTTGTCAATGTTGGAGGCTCGATCGGATCAAATGGTCTTCTAGAAAAATATATCCCTATCAGTTACGGATCCATAGCCGTTGGAATCAGATCATTTGCTCATGTGGATCGGAAGATATGGTCAAAATACCAAAACAGGTCAGCACAGACGTCATTGCACATCAGCCAACTTGATGGTCGATTTCGCTAGGGAAAACGACTCCGTTTCAAGAAGTGTAAAACATGAAAAAGATAGATATGCCTCTTAACTGTGCACTGTAAAAATTTCAGTCTTAATGCTTCAGTGAAACTCCAGATATAGCTGATATGGCAAAAGGTGTCGGAACTGGAACTGAATTGGATTTGCCCTTAATTCTTGATTTAACCTAGTAATCTGAAATCACTCAAAGAAACTCGTGAAAAACACCAAATTACATAAAAATATAAAATATCATAAACACAATTAGACTAAGCAATAATAACTCGTATTTGACACAAAACAATAATAAAACATAACTAAGAACTATATAATTATACGAGTTATCATGCCCCCTTCGATTATTCCCGAGGATGTTCGATTGATAGACAGATGTAAATTCTGGTGTAGTTGCAGTCATTGGTTGGTAGGGATAAAAACCTTGAGAGACATTGTTCAGGGTAGAGTTAAATGGCTGATACGAGGAGAATTGGGGAGATGGGGCAAAGTCTTCCACGACTTGGGTATCTTCCTTTTTATTTTCAGATGCCCTGTTCTTGGTATTGGATGTTCTTTCTCCTTCAATTTTCCCATCCTTGATAGCATTCTCAATCATCTCCCCTGAAATTACCATGTCTGAAAAATTATTTGTGATGTTGCCAACAAGTATATCATAGTACGGAGCCTGCAGTGTATTCACAAAAAGGACAGTGGTTTCCTTCTGAGTTAAGGGCGGTTGTACTTGGACGGCCAGGCTCATCCACCGTTGCACATATTCTTTGAAGCTCTCAGTAGCTCTTTTCTTCATATTTTGCAAGGTGAGACGGTCAGGCGCCGTGTCAGTCATATGCTTGTACTGGTTTAGAAAAACCCTAGCCAGGTCATTCCAAGAGTGAATCTGATCCTTGCTCAACTAACTATACCACCTAATTGCGGATCCGCTGAGGCTATCTTGAAAGCAGTGAATCAAAAGCTTATCATTATCTATATGACTTGTCATCTTCCGGCAGAACATAGTGATGTGGGCTGATGGATCAGTCGTCCCGTCATATTTCACGAAGTCAGGGATCTTGAACTTAGGAGGAATGACTAAATCGAAGACTAAGCATCGTTCTTTCCCCTCCACACTCCCTAATACGTCTGCATTTTCTACTGCCCGGAGCCTTTCATCTAGCAACTGATATTTCCCTTGGGAATCTGTCAACTCAACCTCATTTACTGCAACCCTTTTCAACTTGGCCTGTTCAGCTGGATCATCTGAGTTTAGGACATTGACGGGGTTAACAGTGTTCTGGGCATCACTTATTGCGACCTCATCTTGGCCCTTTTGTACCTCTAACCCTTCTCCGGCGACAAAGTTTTCGGTGTATCCTTTTCCCTTGATTATGGTGGACATCAGCTCCATCAATTTAGTCATCTGATCCTTAGATTCTGCTTGAGACTTTGCTAGTTGTTCTCGCAATTCTTTCTGTTCCCTTTCCATTTTTTCCATTCGGGCAACTTGTTCATCCTCCATAGCACCAGCCTGTATTAAAAGTGTACTCAGTAATTCTTCTGATTTGAAATGGAAATTCTTTCAAAGACTCCTAAAGCCAAGCCAACTTCTATTTTATTTCCCCCAAATGTATGTCATGATGAATGAGCCATGAATGCAATTTGATGCATGTGAAGCCTAAACAATATGATGTATGGATATGTACAATGGAAACATGCTGACCATATATGTGATAAATGCAATCACAATGCCAACATGTTGCAAACAAAGAATAAACAAATCAACACATGGATATATGCAATGACTGGTCATATGCATTTTAGCATGTTTCCCAATGAATGATCGTATATCCTATGAATGCAACACGGTGTCAATTATGATACATGCAAACAATGAATGATTGATATAGAGTATATACAAAGAAAATCATGCTAACCATGTGTGTCATGAATGTGACCTAATGCTAACATGATGTATGTAATAAGCAAATTAATGCATGAACATATACAAAGAAATTATGCTGACTATGTTTGTTATGAATGCAACCCAAAGTCAACATGATGCATGTAAAGAATAAGCAGATCAATGCATGGATATATACAATGAATGACCATGTATGTTCCAAATGTATTTCCCAATGAATGATCATATACACTATGAATGCCACACAATGTCAATTATGATGCATGTGAAGAATAAATGACTGACACAGAGTATATACAACGAAGGTCATGCTGACCGTGTATGTCATGAATGCAACCTGATGCCAATATGACAAATTAATGCATGAGCATATCATGATGACTGTGTATGCCATGAATGCAACCTGATGCCAACATGATGCATGTAAAAAATAAGCAAATTAATGCATGGATATATACAATGAATGACCATGTATGTTCCAAATGCATTTCCCAATGAATGATCATATACACTATGAATGCCACACAATGTCAATTATGATGCATGTGAAGAATAAATGACTGACACAGAGTATATACAAAGAAGGTCATGCTGACCGTGTATGTCATGAATGCCACCTGATGCCAACATGATGCATGTAAAGAAAGAATAAATTGATACATAAGTATATACGAATAATGACCATGCATGTCATAAACGTATCTTACAATGAATGACCATGCATGCTATGACTATAACATGATGTCAAAATGATACATGCAAAAATAAATGAATTAACACAAAGGTATATACAAAAAAATCAATGATTACACGAAATTGGTGGGACTATTCAAAAATCTCATTATGCAGGATTTGCCTCCAAATTTTTTTTTTTTTTGATTTTTTTTTTTGATTTTTTTTTTTGATAAACCAATCACATCATTTTCAAAAGAATTTCAGGGTGGATCTTACTATGGTACAATATGCAAATGTTCATGTGACACTACCGGTTTTATGAAATCATCAAATTCAATTACCAACTGTTTATTGCAAAGAATGAGATCAATAATACAACCAAAAATGTACATGCTCTATTTACACATGCATGAAATGTGCCACATGCAAAAATGCTTGAAAAATGATTTTTTTTTTTAAAAAAAAATAGCTAATGAACATCTGCCCCAGCAATATCTGCTTATTTAGGCATCACGATGCCATCGAGGCGGAGTATCACATTTATTACGGGCGATGTACGTACATCGTTGCCCGATCTACCACACTTATTCGGAGTGTAAAATAGGTAACAAAAAGTTTAGAAATGTCCCTCCATGTGTTCCTATTTTTGGTATGTCTAACGGAAATTCGGCATGGCTTCGCCTAGGTTCACTATATAAGGGTGAATCGGTTCTAAGGCCCCGAATTGTTCCTCACTGTCGCCGGTGAAGGCTAGTAAGGCACCCCGATAAAAGCGGGTTCAATTCGTTAGAGTATATTTTCCTATGCCCATGCGGAGGATCATCACGAAGGCATTAGGTACTTTATACTCCGAAAGTGTTTCACTAGCCCATACGGAGGATCAATCACCAAGGCTTAGTTACTTTACTTCCACTTAAAAGGACGGAACCCGGGTAGAGGATTCATGTTATGCAAATGCACGTGTAGTGTGTGTGGAGGAATAACAAACCTTTCACTACCTATTCTACAAACCTTATTCTAAATGCCCTAGCAATTAAAACATTCAAGAATAGTGTAACGCATTAACCAACAAGCAATTATAATATACAACCTAAATAACTAGAGAACAATAATAAAATGCATGCACATGAGAATGAACATTTTTAAAAACATTTTATTATTTTCAAAATTCTCTTTATTAGAAAAATGTGGGAATTAAAATTAAATACCAATTAAACCAACCAAAACTGAGACTTTGATAACACACGACTATTTCTAGGCCTGACTCTCTAATAGTCCCCAGTGGAGTCGCCAAGCTGCCGCAACCTAAAAAATAATAACGACGTCCCATCGCAAGACTTTATTATTCGTTAAGCGTGACATTAAAAAAAAAACCGAGGAAAAGTCGACTTAATTCCTCTAGAAAAATGAAGGTTTTGAAAATGACCTTAAAAAAGACATGGAGTCGCCACCAATCTTTTTTAGCTAGGTGTGATCGGCCACCTATTAAAACCGGTTTTATAAAATATTTTAAAAATTAATTAAAACATTTTAAAAACCAATTTCAAGTCTGCGTTTTAAACCAGAGAAATCAAAGAAGCGGGTTCGGGAGTCGGTTACGTGTGGGGAAAGATTAGCACCCCCACAACGCCCGTATAAATCAGTACCTTATTAATCGTGTGTTATCTCAAGTCTCGGTAAAAAGTTGGTTTTAAATTTAGTATTTCAAGTTAATTCCCAATTTAAAAATAATTCCATTTTTTATTGAAAATGATCCGGAATTTATAAATTCAAAATTTTCCTATATTCCCCAACAAACGTGGCAAAATATAGAAATTTTTGTTAGTTTTGGAAAACTTTCCGAATCATTCTCTTTTTTTGAAAGAAAGGTATTCCTTTATTAATGATAATTGATGATATTCCCTCCAGCAAACCCGGTAGAGAACTCATGAATTATTTTAACTCGGGAATATCTTTATTTTTATTGAAAACCATTATCTTTTGCAAACATTTAAAATAAATGAATATGTATATGCATGACATAAATAAAATGACATAGTAAAGTCTAAATAATATAATGCAACCTAAATGACATGACAAATATGAATGGTATGGCATATAATTTAAATGACATGGAATAAAATAATGCTATCATATAATATGCACGAAAATAAAAATGCAATGCATGAAATGTATTTTTTTCCTTTAATTAAAGAAATCTGTATATCTAAAAAGATATCCAGCTACCTTAGGAAAATATGTCAAATTAAATATTCTAAAACCAAAATACTTTGTGATTGTTGGAAAACAATTTTGAAAAGCTTGAATTAACAATAAAAACTGGGCTAAAAATTTTTAAATGGTTCTAATTTCCTAAGTTTAAAAAATCCGGACATGACTACCCTTAACTCGGGATTTGAAAAACCATTTTTAGAGTTTAAAAGGCTTAGAAATCACCCTAAGTCAGTAGCTAACCCTCCTAATCAGCCCACTCTAAGTAAATTAACCAAAACAGAAAAATGGTTTTTCTTTAAATTCAATTCTGACTCCACTGTCCAGTTTTAATCCACGATTTTTTACCCTATTTTTAAAAATCCCAAAAATTCTAAAAAAAATACTGGAGACTCAGGACATGTAAAACTACTCGAGAAAAAATTGGATTAATTTTTTGATCAAAGATGAATTCCCAGAAAAACCAGAGATGTACGAGTTTTTGGAGGAGAAAAAACTGCTTTGTTTTTCTTTAAATTCAATTCTGACTCCACTGTCCAGTTTTAATCCATGATTTTTTATCCTATTTTTAAAAATTCCAAAAATTCTAAAAAAAATACTGGAGACTTAGGATATGTAAAACTACACGTGGAAAAATTTTCTTAATTTTCTGATCAAAGATGAATTCCCAGAAAAATCAGAGATGTACGAGTTTTTTGAAAAAAACTGCTTTGCCAACACATTTTTTTTTGTCCTTGATAAAATCATTTAAAAATCAAAATAAAAATATTTGAAACTCATAAAATGACTTGAAAGCAGTAGCTAGGACTTTTTGAAAGTTAGATAAAAATTGGCTAAGTAAAAAAAATCACAAAGGTAGAATAATCAATTTGACAAACTTAATTTTCCACAAGTGTGCTCAAGAGAGCATGATCTTGAACCATTAATTGGCTCAAGTCATTATTCAAGTGGCATGAACATGAAATGCATGAAACAATGCAGCAAATATAATGCATGAAATGCATGGATCTAAACCTAAATGTAAGGAAAATGCATGACATAAATAATATGGCCTAGACCTAACATGAACTTGCATGGCATTTAATGTAACCTAGACCTAAGACAAGCATGGCATTTTCACAAACACAAGGCATGCTTAATTCAAAAATCCAACCAAATATCATGCAAATGCAAAAACCTAACAACTAGCATGACAAAAATACAACACACAATGCAAAACACATGGAGTAGCCAAATGGCCCCAAGCTTCAACAAGCATGGCATTTTCACAAACACATGGTATGCTAGCATGAAAAACTAAGTCATAACACAAAAATCACACAAGCATTTTCACAAACACCTAATATACCAAATCTAAAACATGCTCACTAAGATATAAAACAAGAATCATGCAAAGAATCACACAAGCATTTTCACAAACAATTAATATGCTAACTCTAAAACATGCTCAAATTTAAACAACATGAAAACAGAAAATTAAAAATGCAAAAACATGATATCTAAGACATAAATGGCAACAAACAAAGCAACCAAATTAAATATAACTTAAGAACATGAAATAACATAATATTTAAAACATCAAAAATAAAGAAAATAGCATAAACAATATGGTAAAATGAATCAAAAACAACAACTTAAAATAAATAATGTAGGCCATTTGGCCATGGTGAGTTTATTGTAAAAACAAAATGTAAGAAAAATATACTTAAGAAAGGAAATGAAGGAAGAACAAGAAACATTATTTTAAAATGAAAACTCACCAAGTAGCTTTTGAACGGATTAAGCTATAAACCCTCAGAGTAGCTTTTGAACGGATTAAGCTACAAACCCTCTCACAAGTAGCTTTTGAACGGATTAAGCTATAAACCCTCAGAGTAGCTTTTGAACGGATTAAGCTACAAACCCTCAAAGAAGTAGCTTTTGAACGGATTAAGCTATAAACCCTCAGAGTAGCTTTTGAACGGATTAAGCTACAAACCCTCTCACAAGTAGCTTTTGAACGGATTAAGCTATAAACCCTCAGAGTAGCTTTTGAACGGATTAAGCTACAAACCCTCAAAGAAGTAGCTTTTGAACGGATTAAGCTATAAACCCTAAGAGTAGCTTTTGAACGGATTAAGCTACAAACCCTCTCACAAGTAGCTTTTGAACGGATTAAGCTATAAACCCTTAGAGTAGCTTTTGAACGGATTAAGCTACAAACCCTCTCAACAAAAACACTATGACTCACCACCCGGATAATCCTAATACAAGTGTATAGACTATCTCACAAGGGGTAGTGGGTGGTCTCAACCAAAGGCCAAGACTCCTTATTTATAAGGTGAGCACCTCCTTGGCTTGACATTACAAAGGGATGTGGGATTGGGACTTAGGCTCAAAAATGAAAATCTCTAACTTAACTCTTGATTTTTAATCACTTGATTGAAAAAATCCTAAGCTTCCTCCTTCCGTTGGGCTTGGGCAGGCCAGCACTTCTCTTTTCCAGCCCAGCTCTGATTTTTGAAAGGCCCAAAGAAGCCCTTTTCGGTTGCTTGGGTGAAACGACCATTTTGCCGCCCGGATGCAAAATAAATATCAAACGGGCTCCAAATTCAATTTTTTCTTTTTTTAATACTTCCAAAGTAATAAAATATTGAGTTCTGGAAGTTTTCAAAATTATCCGAGTCCATTTGCTATTTATTTGGATTTTTTCTTCCCAAAATGTCCTTTTATGCCCCTACTTTTTACAATTTTTTAAACGAGCTCCAAATCAAGATTTTTCTTCACCAATCTCTTCAAAATAATTAAAAAGTGTGATCTGGAAGTTTTCATAATTTTTGGAGCTCATTTGGTATTTTTTCGGGATTTATCGGCTTGAATTACTACATAGGAGGCTCGGGATTTAGCCATTTTGCAAACGAACTCGGAATCAAGATTTTCTTTCGCCAATCTCTTCCAAATAAATTAAAAATGAGATCTGCAAAATTTCAAAAGATTTGGAGCTCATTTGCTATTTTTTCGGGATTTTTCTTTTTGAATTACTACATAAGAAGCCCGGGATTTGGCCATTTTGCAAACGAACTCCGAATCAAGATTTTCTTTTACCAATCTCTTTCAAATGATTTAAGAATGAGATTGACAAATTTTTCAGAATTTTTGGAGTCCATTTGCTATTTTTCCCAATTTTTTCCAATTTTGCCCTTTTACCTCCGAAACCCGGTTTTTCTCAAAACAAATACGATTTTCAGACTTTCTTCAATCTGAGCCTTGGGCCATCCTTTTTAACCATTCTTCATCCATTGGGGGCCTTGGTCTTACCAAGTCGGGCCATTTCTGTGATTCTTCCCGATTTCACCGGAATCCACTAAAAACCCTAATTCTCGGTTATCTCCCGGATTGACTTTTCTTTCAGTTTTTCTTGCAAGTGACTTCTCCATTACCCGTAGTCAGTGCTTATCTTTCATTTGGAACCTTCAATTTCGACCAGTTTGATCGTTTAAGCACTTTTCCCTAAATTTCTCGGATTAGGGTTTCTTTTCTACTGAATCTCCAAATCCCAACTTCCGAACTCCATATCTTTCAATGTAGACCTCGGATTATCAAAATGCTTTCTCCATTTTTCAATTGAACTTAAAATCTTGATTTTGAAAGTGGGTTGACTTTTTCAGTAGTTGACTTTTTGGGGTTGACTTTTTTCAAGTTTCACTTTTTGTGCTCGCCCTCTTAAACTAAGTCTCGGAGTACCACCTGCAGGATGAAAACAGTCTTTTTATACTCGGAAACATCAATATGGGAAGAAAACATACCTGTTTAGTGGTCCGGACAAAATTAGGTGTCTACATCTTTCATTCATTAATTGACATGGCAATTGTGGGGACTAATTCATAAGAGAGGGCTTATTTGAGCTTATTTTAAGTCTTATAATTACTTAGGCATTTGGGCCTATATTATGTAACATGGACATCTTTTAATTATTTAGGTTTGGGCTTGAGTATGTTCAGCACATATTTTACTTATTATTAGGTTGACTGATTAGGGTTATTGTAGGGAGGCTATAAATATATGTCTTAGCCGCCTACTTCAATTATCTTTTGATCAATTAAGTCTGATTTATTCAGTGAGAGTTTTCTCTTTTAGTTCTTGAAAGAACTTAGAACTTATCAAAGAATTCTTCTTTGTGGCGTTCAACACCTTCAAACTTAGGTTCTTGAAACAAGTGTTCTTGGGGTCTAGCTAGCTTAGCTTATCTAGGTTCTTTGAAACAGGATTTCACTGGGTTTAAGTTTTCATTGCCTGAATCTTGGCTTTTCTAGGTTAGGTATCCTAAATTGTTAGTGGGAACCCCTAGGGTTCATATTAGTTGGTATCAGAGTTTAGGCTTCCAATTAGGTTTTTTATAGTTATCGCTTTGATTTGTTACTTTTTTAGGGTTTCAGATACTATCACAGAAAAATCAATAACAAGATTTTTGGATTTCAGGCATTCTTGTCTTAGGGTTATAGCTTTAGGCATTCTTGCCCCCGGTTATAGTTTTTAAGATGTTTTGCTTTGGGGTTTCGTTTCTTGTAATTGAATCAAATCAATCTAACAAGATTTTTGGGGTTTCAGGCATTTTTTTCTTGGGGTTATAGCTTTAGGCAGTATCATTTGGGGTTTCATTCTTGGAAGTTGGTTTAGATCAAGAATCTGCTTCTTGCGTTCTTGATCTATTAAAATTCATTCTTAGTTGTTCTTGATTGTTCTTGATCCGTTCTTGAAAAAAAATCATGAATTGAAAAGACAGTTTGATTAGTTAAAAGAAAGTAATCCAAGATTTCAAGAAAATAAAGAAAGTCTCGTGAAAAAAAAAAGAAAGAAAGAAAACAGTTTGAATAGCAAGAAAAAGAAAAAGAAAGATTCGAAAAAGATCAAAAGAAAAAGGAAAGATTCGAACGAAGGAATTTTTTTTTACTAACCAAATTTGTTTTGCAGCAATTTAAGATGTCTCTCACATGTGGCGAGGAAGTAAAGTAGGATCTGCAAGAGATGAAAGAGTTCACCTTATTGTTTGGGAGGTTTGTGCAACAAGAGCAAGAAAGATGGAGAACAAAAAAGAGAGGAAAAAAAGAAAACAAAAAGACAAAGAAAATGAGGTGGCTGCAAATAAAGAAAAGCAAGAGGAAACGAAAAGTAAAAATGAAAGTGAAAAAAAAAATAGAGGCGCCTGAAATTAAAGAAGTAAGAGAGGATCCAATAGTGGAAAAGGAGACAATTCCTGCCGAGGGAAACAAAGAATTTGAGAATGGGATCGGAACTAAGAGAAATGGTTGGGACAACAAACATGACCTCTCAGAATCAGAATAAAAAGAAATGAAGTGATCTCTGGTTTG
Source organism: Fremontodendron californicum (assembly GCA_030761205.1). Taxonomy (NCBI): domain Eukaryota; kingdom Viridiplantae; phylum Streptophyta; class Magnoliopsida; order Malvales; family Malvaceae; genus Fremontodendron; species Fremontodendron californicum. Next base: position 17,716,356 of record JAULJL010000021.1, read on the forward strand.
TTCCACCATCCTACCCGATAAATCATTAGGATTAATCCTCTGCATTCACGGGTTCCGTCGTCCCCATTGCTTCTCGATTAATGCTTAGGTTTGAATTCTCCATACATCACACTAGATAGATATCATATTCATGGAACACGATTCACTTTCAAGATGCCTTGGTGGTGAAATGGTAGACACGCTAGACTCAAAATCTTGTGCTAAAGAGCGTGGAGGTTCGAGTGCTCGAGAGTGAGGTTCTTATTCTTGATGCTCCTAACCAATCTCTTCCTATTTTTCCTGTTTCTTTGTTGAAGGATGTTGAGAATTTCTTTTCAAAGAAGATATAGGATGGGTTGCCACCTATAAGAGGCACTGCACAACACCTTGATTTAGTACCTAGCACCATCATTCTCACACACAAGGCTAAGATTCGAGGGCGAATCTTTTCGAGGAAAGGGGGAATGATAGGATCCAAGATGGCCCAATCCCATGGCAATTTCTATATGGGCCAAGATCCAAGAAGATCTAGGAAACATGTTGCAAGTTATTCAAGAAAGGCTTCAACATGCAAGTTGGGCTTGCATCCAAGTTTAGTCCATGTGATTCAAGAACACAAGGAGGCGGCATTAGAGGGCTTACAAATAGCGGCATCATGTTTAAAGAAGTGACCTATTCTTTCATTCATTAATTGACATGGCAATTGTGGGGACCAATTCATTTTGTGATGTGGCGCCTAAGAGAGGGCTTATTTGGGCTTATTTTAAGTCTTATAATTACTTAGGCATTTAGGCCTATATTATGTAACATGGACATCTTTTAATTATTTAGGTTTGGGCTTGAGTATGTTCAGCCCACATTTTACTTATTATTAGGTTAGCTGATTAGGGTTATTGTAGGGAGACTATAAATATATGTCTTAGCTGCCTACTTCAATTATCTTTTGATCAATTAAGTCTAATTTTTTTCAGTGAGAGTTTTCTCTTTTAGTTCTTGAATGAACTTAGAACTTATCAAAGAATTCTTCTTTGTGGCGTTCAACACCTTCAAACTTAGGTTCTTGAAACAAGTGTTCTTGGAGTCTATCCAGCTTAGCTTATCTAGGTTCTTTGAAACAGGATTTCATTGGGTTTAAGTTTTCATTGCCTGAATCTTGGCTTTTCTGGGTTACGTATCCTAAATTGTTAGTGGGTTCAAAGGGGTTTAACCCCTAGGGTTCACATCAGTTTACTTGGAACATCCTCCCAAGTATATGTTACACATTTTAATAAGAAAATTAATCACAAAACAACTAAAGATAAGAAGACATTTATTAACTTGTCCCGATTCATCCCCCTGATCAGTCTTCAATAAAATGGCCATAACTCCTTGTAGAGAACTTCAAAAGCAAGCGGTTTGATGCGTTGGAAACTAGATTAATAAAATTTTCCCTTTGACTTCCATGCATGAATTCTGATTCTGACAGACATGACTTTAGGTCTTCTTTTATTCTTGTAATGCAGAAATATTTCCACTTTCCACACTAATTTGGATCTTTAAATTGTGGCCCATCAGACTTTTAAAGCCCAAAACATGCTCAGCTCCATATGTTTTATTTTGGACCTTAGTTATTAGCATCCTAGTAGATGCTCTTGCATCAACTCCTGTTGCTCACAATTGTAAAATTGGTGAAACAATATGTCCACAAAGTCATGAAGAAAAGGAAGAAATGAAAAGAGTTCCATATCTAAATGCCATAGGAAATCTAATGTATGCCATGTTATGTACTAGGCCGGACATTAGTCAAGCGGTTGGTTTGTTAGCTAGGTATTCCTCTAACCCTAGTCAACAGCATTGGAAGTGTGTCAAAAGAATATTTCGATACCTTAAGGGTACGAAAGACTATTGGCTGTGTTACCAAAAGGGTAACATGAGGTTGCAAGGATACACGGATGCTGATTAGGGTGGTGATAGAGATGAATACAAGTCTACATCAGGTTATATTTTTCTGCTTTCTAGTGGTGCTATTTCATGGAGTAGCAAGAAGCATACTTGCATAGTTTTATCAACTATGGAAGTTGAGTTTGTTGTCGGATCAGCTGCTGTGCAAGAAGCCTTATGTCTTGGTCGTTTCCTTGGTCACTTAGGTGTTGTAGCACCTAAGGATAAGCCAACAACTATCTTTTGTGATAGCATGGCTGCTTTGGCTTATATTAAGGATCTGAAATATCATGGAAAGACCAAGCATATAGATATAGACACCTCATTTTGTCCAACCCCCCTAAATAATGTAAGTTCTTACTTCAATTTCCCGAAATACAAAGAAACTCCCCTCATCCCATAGATGGTTCTCCAAGACTTGTGATTCAGAGTTCAATATGAAAACTCAACACGAAAAAAATCAACTCCGAAAAAAGTCAACTACTGAAAAAGTCAACTCTCAGTCAAAATCATGATTCATGGTTTAATTGAACAATGGTGAAAGAATTTTGATAATCCGAGGTCTACAACGAAAGATATAGAGTTTGGAAGATGGGTTACGAAAATTCAGTGTAGAAGAATACCTAATTCGGCAAATTTGGGGAAAACTGCAGAGATGGCCCGATTCGGTAAAATTGAAGCCCCTAGTTGATGAAGAATGAATAAACAAAAATAGCCCAAGGCTCAGTTTGAAGTAGATCCCAAGAAAGAGCCGATTGGAGGAAAAAACGAAAAACAAGAAAATTCCCGATGTATGAAAAAGGGGAGAACTAAATCGGAGGGGAATTTCATCGTAAAAATTGGGCCACCAACTCCAATTCAATATATAACGAAGGTAGTGGAAAAAGAAAATCTGGAAATCGGACCCGTTTTGAGTAAAACCGAGGTTTTGGGTGTTAAAGGGCAATTTTGAAAATTTTGGGAAAAATAGGAAACGAGCTCGGAAAATTATGAAAACTTTCAGATCTGAATTTTATCTTTTTTGGAAGGTATTGGAGAAAGAAAATCCAGAATTGGAGCTCAAATGAAAAATGACAAAGTTTGGGTGCACTAATCCGAAATTCCAAAAGAAAATTTCTGGAGAAATAGAAAACGAGCTCAGAAAATTATGAAAACTTCTAGATCTCAATTTTATATTTTTTGGAAAGTATTGGTGAAGAAAAATCTGGAATTAGAGCTCAAATGAAAAAGGCTAAATTTGGGAGGCACTAAACCGAAACTTTTAAAGAAAATTCCAGGAAAAATAGGAAATGAGCTCGAAAAATTATGAAAACTTCCAGAACTGAGTTATATATTGATTTGGAGGCATGGGAAAAGAAAATTCTCAAATTGGAGCTGATTTGAGAAAAGGCAAAGTTCGGGGTGGCCTAATTCGCAATTTTAATGAAAAATCTGAGAAAAATGGAAAACGAGCTCCAAAAATTATGAAAATCTCCAAAACTGAATTTTATATTTATTTGGAGGGATTGGAGAAAGAAAATCTGGAATTGGGGTTCGTTTGTAATTAAATTAAGTTTGGGGACCAAAATGCAATTTTACCGAAGAAATAGAAAAGTGCCATTTTGCAATTAAAAAAATGAGGAAGTTGCTGGAACATTCTAGGCCATTCGACCAGCTCATGATGGAATGAAGGCTGAGATTTGATCAATTTTATTCAATGGCCAAGATTAAGTTGTAAGAAGACATTTTTAATCTTTGGTTAGTCCCTATGTGATTATGCCAAGTGGCCAAGATATTTTGTAAAAGGATGAGCACATTCTTATCTAGCATTTTCAGCCAACTCATGAAGGGAAGGCTGATCATTTCATCCAATGGCCAAGATGAGGTTGCAAGATGACATTTTTATTTTCTTTGGCTAGCTTACCTTGTGATGATGCCACATGTCTTAGTTTAAAAAAAAATAGATGAGAACATCCTCTCATCCAAGGGGGCAGCCGACCAAGACTTCTAGAGGGGGGTTCTCTTTATTTTTGATTAAGCTAGTCATTTTTAGAAGGCAAGGGCAGTAGCTAACTTGGAGGAAAGAAAGAAAATTATTGAAGAGAAAGCAAGCTTGAAAAAAACCTTTGAAGGTAGCCATTGGCACCCCTCTCTTGCATTTTCTTTCCTTTCCATGTTTCTTTTTCTTTTCCATGTGATTTCCAATCCTTTTCTTATGTAAATAAAGGTTTTGAAAGTTTTCTTTGAAGGTTTTCATCTCTTCATTTCATCAAAAAAAAATGATAAAAAAAAAACATTTTACTACTTCTTTGTTTTGGCTTAATGATAAGGAGTATTGTGCTCACCTTGTGTTTGATTTTTGGTTTGCATGGTTGTGGTATGATATTTGTTTTGCTGGTTTAGTCTTCAAAAATAAACAAAAAGAAAGAGGTGGAAAGGCTTCATGACCTTGATGAAAATCAAGAGATTATGGTTAGGGGGGCTATGTCCATTGTACCAACCATGGAGCTCACCTCTATTTTCTTTATTTTCTTGCTTTAATTTGCTGTTTTTTATTTATTTTCATGTGTATCCTTGCTATAGTATTTTGTTCATGCCAAGTAATCCATGCCTTTGCATCTTGTGGCTATGTCATTTAGCATTCTTGGCTGCAATGTTTGCATCATGCTCCCTAGGCCATTCGGCCACCATGCCTCAACCATTCGGCCATGCCTAGCATTATAGATGATACCATGCTTTTCCTTGCCATGACATTTTCCATGTCATTTAGATATTAGGTTATTTTTCATATAACATGTCATTTTCCATGACATTTAAACATTAGGTCATTTTCATGTGCCATGACATTTTTCATGTCATTTAGATATTAGGTCATTTTTCATATGACATGTCATTTTCCATGACATTTAAACATTAGGTCATTTTCATGTGCCATGACATTCTCCATGTCATTTAGATATTAGGCCATTTTTCATATGACATGTCATTTTCCATGACATTTAAACATTAGGTCATTTTCATATGCCATTGATGCACCCAAAAGAGTGTGTCTTATTTAACATTGCACTTAAAAAGAATCAATTGTAAAGTATAGTGATTAGCAAGGGTCCAGTCCTCAGGGATTGGGTTTTAGTTTATAAGTTAATAGTTTAAAACTTAAATTCAAGAACAATAAAAGAAAATGGTATTTTGAGATCAGATTTAAACTAAAGTTAACAATAAGAATGAGAAAATAAGTAATTAAGAAGAATCAAATATGATAAATATGGCTAAAGGTTCATTCTCCACCACTAGACATCATTAAGAATCAATTTCTTATCTATCAACATTAATTAGCTATCAAAGTTAACAACCGTAGATAACAACAAGCTCTATTACCCCAATCTTTCCTTAGTTTTTAATTAAATAGAACAAGCTATCTATTTAATCTCTAACTATCAAACAACATAGAATAAGCTCTCTAAGTTCAATTTAATAGCAGCTTTATGTTGAGAAAGATAGATTGATCTAAGCAACAAACACATAAGCTCGGATTGTTCAACTTAAGTTATGTTCCATTTTGCAATTATTGAAAACTTGACCATAATCATTAATAACAAATTTCCACTTATGAATAGGAAATCAAGGAAATTACACGGATCAAGACTCCTAAACTAGCATTAGACTATTATCAATATTTATCTAGTTAGCCACCTAAGCAAATCAAAACATCATCAAGAACAATTTTAATGGAAGAACATAAGCAACTTTGATAGAAAACAATGATAGATAGATTTTGAAAATTAATTACATAACATGTCTAGGGCTTTGAAATCACCCTTAATCAAATAAAATTTTAGCCTAGCATAGGCATTGTAAACATAAACATAAAATTAAAGAGAATCTAAGAAGAAAATAAAAGAAAGAAAGAAGAAGAATATTAATTATCCAGCCTCTTGTTCTCTCAGAAACTCTAAAACAAAGAAGAAATCAGAACTTTGATGCTCGGAGAAGTGTAAATTTCGTTTGCCCCATTGATCTCTATTTATAGGCAATTGCTAGGGCATCCAACAAGTGAATTTCAGCTCTCTCCCTTCAATAAATATTGACTTGTGGCTAAAGTTAAGGAAAAGTGGCTGACTTTTGTGTTTTAAGGAAAGATATAAGCCTTGGCAACGAAGTTTGAATAAAGTAGGAAAGTTTTAGTCAAAGCACTCTTTAATGAAGAGAGATTACAAACTTGCAGCCAAAGTAAGTGTAAGGAAGGAAAGTCTTGGCTGATTTAATTATCCTACTTTGACTAGGATTAGCTTTAAGGAAAGATACTTGAAATTAATGCAATTAATGCAAGTTGACAGCCACTAATCCTTCTTTGACAAGGATAAACATAAATGTAAGCTAGGGTATTAAGAAAAAGATGTGATTCGCGGCTAGGGTTTTTTCTGCCACTAGGGTTGTTTAGGGAGATATTCCAGTGCCGATTTGGATGACCATTTCTTATCCTATTTAGGCCTATGGCAAACCGTTGGAAAGGTAATCAAGTGATCTTCAAAAGTCAAGACGGAATTTTCTTCGAATAAAGATTCTAACATCATGTTTGCTTAGCAACAAGCTCCGGAGGTCAAATCTGTCTTCTTGCTTTGCACCAAGAATTTGATCTTTTTGACTCCCAAGTCTTTTTCAATCTTGTGATTGTGATTTTGTAATCTCTTTAATAACCTAATTGACATGTTTTGACTTCATCTCTTCCAAAATACCTACAAAGCATAAAAACCTAGTAAAATGTCAAGGAACTTAAGAATCAAAACACAAAGAATAAGGAAATTCAATAGGAAAATGTATGAAATTAAGCACTTATCAAACTCCCCCACACTTAATCTTTTGCTAGTCCTCAAGCAAAATCAAATAGAGACAAAGTAATAAAACCTAATCTAATCCTCTTTCAATACAAATTAGAACAATCATTGGACAAGTCTTATAAACTAATCGATAGCTTAAAGAGTTTCACAAAAAATCATGCTTGATAGTAAATGGTTTGAGTTAAGCTAAAATTAACATAACATATCTCAATCAAAATAGTGCATGTTTGATCCACCCAAAAGAGTGTATCTTATTTAACCTTGCACTTAAATAGAATCAATTGTAAAGTATAGTGATTAGCAAGGGTCGAGTCCTCAGGGATTGGGTTTTAGTTTATAAGTTAATAGTTTAAAACTTAAATTCAAGAACAATAAAAGAAAAGGGTGTTTTGAGATCAGATTTAAACTAAAGTTAAGAATAAGAATGCAAAAATAAGTAATTAAGAAGAATCAAATATGAGAAATGTGGTTAAGGTTTCATTCTCCACCACTAGACATCATTAAGAATCAATTTCATATCTATCAACATTAATTAGCTATCAAAGTTAACAATCGTAGATAACAACAAGCTTTGTTACCCCAATCTTTCCTTAGTTTGTCGTTAAATAGAACAAGCTCTCTATTTAATCTCTAACTATCAAACAACCTAGAATAAGCTCTCTAAGTTCAATTTAATAGCAGTTTTATGATGAGAAAGATAGGTTGATCTAAGCAACAAACACATAAGCTAGGATTGTTCAACTTAGGTTATGTTCCACTTTGCAATTATTGAAAACTTGACCATAATCATTAATCACAAATTACCACTTATGAATAGGAAATCAAGACAATTACACGGATCAAGACTCCTAAACTAGCATTAGACAATTATCAAGATTTATCTAGTTGGCCACCTAAACAAATCAAAACATCATCATGAACAATTTTAATGGAAGAACATAAGCAACTTTGATAGAAAACAATGGTAGATAGATTCTGAAAATTAATTACATAACATGTCTAGGGCTTTGAAATCACCCTTAACCAAATAAAAGTTTAGCCTAGCATAGGCATTGTAAACATAAACATAAAATTAAAGAGAATTTAAGAAGAAAATAAAAGAAGGAAAGAAGAAGAAGAAGAATATTAATTATCCAGCCTCTTGCTCTCTCAAAAACAAAGAAACAAAGAAGAAATCAGAACTTTGATGCTTGGAGAAGTGTCAATTTCGTTTGCCCCCTTGATCTCTATTTATAGGCAATAGCTAGGGCATCAAACAAGTGAATTTCAGCTATCTCCCTTCAATAAATGCTGACTTATGGCTAAAGTTAAGGAAAAATGGCTGACTTTTATGTTTTAAGGAAAGATATAAGCCTTGGCAACCAAGTTTGAATAAAGTAGGAAAGTTTTAGTCAAAGCACTCTTTAATGAAGAGAGATTACAAACTTGCAGCCAAAGTAAGTGCAAGGAAGGAAAGTCTTGGCTGATTTTAATTCTCCTACTTTGACTAGGATTAGCTTTAAGGAAAGATACATGAAATTAATGCAATTAATGCAAGTTGACAGCCACTAATCCTTCTTTGACAAGGATAAACATAAATGTCAGCTAGGGTATTAAGAAAAAGATGTGATTTGCGGCTAGGGTTTTTTCTGCCACTAGGGTTGTTTAGGGAGATATTCCAATGCCGATTTGGATTACCATTTCTTATCCGATTTAGGCCCATGACCAATCGTTGGAAAGGTAATCAAGTGATATTCAAAATTCAGGAAGGAAGTTTATTCTAATAAAGAGTCTAACATCATGTTTTCTTAACAACAAGCACCGGAGGTCAAATCTGTCTTCTTGCTTTGCAACAAGAATTTGATCTTTTTGACTCCCAACTCTTTTTCCATCTTGTGATTGTGATTTTGTAAGCTCTTTAACATCCTAATTGACATGTTTTGACTTCATCTCATCCAAAATACCTACAAAGCATAAAAACCTAGTGAAATATCAAGGAAGTAAGAATCAAAGCACAAAGTATAAGGAAATTAAATAGGAAAATGTATGAAATTAAGCACTTATCAAATTCCCCCACACTAAATCTTTTGCTAGTCCTCGAGCAAAATCAAATAGACACAAGGTAAGAAAACCGAATCTAGTTCACTTTCAATACAACTTATAGATAATCATTGAACATGTCTTACAAACTAATCAATAGCTTAAAGAGTTTCACAAAGAATCATGCTTGATAGTAAAGGGTTTGAGTTAAGTTAACATAACATATCTCAATCAAAATAGTGCATGTTCAAACTTAATCTCAAATTATCACATGGGATACTCTCATGATTTTCACATTTTTTAAAGTAGTGGTAAAGTGTTTACACGCAATCAATCTCATGAAAACAGTTCTACCATATGCTTGCTTGTCCACCTATTATCCACTATTTAGATCATGCAACTTCATAAATCAAGAGGTCTTTATTCAAGGTTGTAATGGGGCCAAGGGGGAATAAATGTGGTTAAAGAATAAAAGGAAAAGGATATTACAAAGGTTCCAAAGATTTCATAGAGTTTATAGACATAATAAGATTCATACAAAGAAAACTTCTCAAAACTCTTTACAAAGCACATAATACTTAGGCCGAATATTCATGTTGGGCCTTTTCTTCATTCTAAACAACTTTGTAACATCTTTTTCTTTTTCCACAAGTTCAAGAGATGATTCATATATATTTTTTTCATTTTTTTTGTCACATAGGAATGTATTTGCCAATATTCCCTTTCTTTTTCTCTTGACTTTTTTTTTTCTTTTCCCCCACACTTATTTCTTGTTTCTAACCCAAATTTTCAATAGATCTTCCTTGTCTTTGCAACTTATCTCAAAACATGCTAATTCAAATTTGGAACAAGGGTAAAGATATAAATAAGTATATTTAGGTTAGGGACAAGTTATGGTTACCAAAGAAATAGCTTATTCAATGTAGGCTCAAATTGGTTCACTAAGGGGGATGTTCTCTTGGAACATCAATAAGGGATGGCTGTTTGGCCCTGGATAAAAATCCTAATGCCTCTATCATATTCATGTTGTCACATGCATCAATATAGTCTCAACAAGGTTTAAAGCAGGTTCTAGAGAATCATGTAATCATAAGAGCACTCAAGAAATAAATTAGATTGATATGTGTAATGCATCAATCATATGGGCTCAAAAACTCACAAGGATGATTATACAAGTCAGATTTAAGTCTAAACATGCTTCTTTCTCAATCAACATATCATATTAACATTGGCTAAAAAAAATGACATCAAGCTCAATTCTCATGAAAATATTCTCACTAATAAATCAGTTTTAGACTTATGCAATTCATATCTCATCATAGTATTGGAAGTAACTAAAACACACTAAAAATAACATAAAAAGAATAAAAAACAAAACAAACTAAAGAAAATCCTAAAGTCTTCCCCCCACACATAATTTTTACATTGTCCTCAATGTAATGCTATTATCCCCCAATGCAAGAATTATATGTAAGAGAAAAGAACTACTAAACAAAACAAAAGAAAAAACAATAAAAGATAGAATGATGGAGAGTATGGAATATGCAAATCTGATATAATAGATACTCTCCATCCTTTTGGGTTGCCTCCCAAGAAGCGCTTGGTTTATAGTCCTCACCTTGACTTAGACCCATGCCATTATTATTCAACATAACTTGGCTCAAAGAGAGGTAACTCCTCCAAATCTTGTATTGGAAAGTTCTCATAGTAAGGCTTCAATCAGTGACCATTCACTTTGAATGCCTTATCTGTTTTTGGGCTTTGTATTTCAACTGCACCATGAGTAAACACATTAGTAATAACAAAAGGTCTAACCCAACGAGAACGTAACTTACCTGGAAATAACTTAAGGCGTGAATGGAAGAGAAGAACTTTTTGTCCAACAACAAAGTCCTTTCTTGATACATCTTGTCATGGAATGCCTTAGTCTTTTCCTTGTAAATCCTAGAATTCTCATAGGCGTCATTTCTTATCTCCTTTAATTCTTGTAGGTCTAGTTTTCTTTGCTTACCTGCCTCATCCCTCTCCATGTTGCATTGTTTGATAGCCCAATATGCCTTATGTTCTAATTCAACCGGAAGATGACAAGGCTTACCATAAACAAGTCGATAAGGAGACATACCAATGGGTTTCTTATATGCTGTCCTATAAGCCCAAAGTGCATGATTAAGTTGTGAACTCCAATCCTTCCTATTTGGATTAACCGTCTTTTCAAGAATGGACTTAACTTCTCGGTTTGACACTTCAGCTTGCCCACTAGTTTGAGGATGATATGAGGTGGAGACCTTGTGTGTGATGTTATACTTCCTCAAAAGTGCTTCCATAGTCCTATTGCAAAAGTGAGTACCTCTATCGCTGATTATGGCCTTTGGTGTTCCAAACCTAGCAAAGATGTTAGTCTTGACAAAATCTAAAACAACTTTAGAGTCATTAGTTGATGGAGACTCAATTAAGAGCAAGTGCAGGTTATGTTCAAGTAATAAATTCTCGGGTGTCCGAGGTCGAACCACAGGGAAGCGTATTAGTAAGTATAAGTTTATAAATATATAAGAAAAAGAAAGTAAACAAGATATTAAGGAATCAACAACAAAACAAGATAAACAAGATATTAGAGAACAAAATAAACAAAATAACATAAAAGAAATTAAACAAGATATAAAAAACAATAAGAAAAGATGTTGAGGTTAGAGAATCCACTCTTGGTGTTATGCTAAGATTAATCTTGTTTTATTACACAATTGAAATCCACACATAAAGGAGGTTCCAATCGGAAGGTTTAGCAATTCAGTCCAAATTGTCCAACGTCCATAGCATATGATATTATGTTCATTTGGTATCCTCAAAACTCATAAAAAGAGTCCAAGCATTCTTTATGCCAAGGTATATGTCTACAACAAATCAAGGTTATGAAACCAACCATTTACTGTGCCATTTTCCTTGTCAATAATGAATCAAGATCCCTACTTTGTAAGTATGATTTTAAACCAAAAGAAAATATTATCTATACTAGTGTTTATAAATGATGATTCATTTTAGCTCATGTTTAAGAGACTAACCTTAGCATTTACCAAAAGCTTCACCTCATCACCTCAACAATATGATTAGCAACACATACTAGATATGAATAAAATGAAAAGAAATGTAAGAAACATAAGTAAATAAAGAAAAAGAAAACTAGAGAAAGGAAAGAAGAAGAAAACTTAGAGAATTTTATTACAATGGCTAATATCCTACCAATGTACAATGTATCCTAATACTCATCCAAGGCCCTCTATTTATACACATTTTGGAGAGCTAAATGACAAGAGACAAGCTTTATAAATTTCAAAGGTAGGTATAATAGGTGGGTGCATTTTTCTAACAATTTTCGTCATGTTGTATGACAATTCTGATCAGCCAGCTTGATGGTCGATGTTGTCAATGTTGGAGGCTCGATCTGATCAAATGGTCTTCTAGAAAAATATGCCCCTATAAGTTACTGATCCATAGCCGTTGGAATCAGATCATTTGCTCATGTGGATCGGAAGATATGGTCAACATACCAAAACGGTGCAGAACAGACGTCATTGCACATCAGCCAACTTGATGGTTGATTTCGGTAGGGAAAACGACTCCGTTTCAAGAAGTGTAAAACATGAAAAAGATAGATATGCCTCTTAACTTTGCACTGTCAAAATGTCAGCCTTAATGATTCGGTGAAACTCCAGATATAGCTGATATGGAAAAAGGTGTCGGAACTGGAACTGAATTGGATTTGCCCTTAATTCTTGATTTAACCTAGTAATCTGAAATCACTCAAAGAAACTCGTGAAAAACACCAAATTACATAAAAATATAAAAGATCCTAAAAACAATTAGACTAAGCAATAATAACTCGTATTTGACACAAAACAATAATAAAACATAACTAAAAACTATATAATTATACGAGTTATCACACCCCCACACTTAGATTGTTGCTAGTCCCTAGCAACGACTCAATAAAAATAAAATAAGAAAATCTAATCTAATCCATTTTCGTTGGAAATCACGGTGGCACTTAGCATGTGACACAAGCCTTTAAACCCCTAGGTGTCCCTAGTGGACGAGTTTAGTCTCGTGAGGGTTTGCTAGAACGATACCCACAAACATTGAAAAACTAAAATATAAGTAAACTACATACACTAAAAATATTTACTCCTAATCCTTTCAATATAAATTAGAGACAATCTTTAAACAAGTCTTATAAACTAATCAATAGCTCAAAGAATTTCACAAAAATTCATGCTTGAATATAAATAAATGAGTTAAGCCAATATTAACATAACATATTTCAATCAAAATAGTGCATATTCAACTTAATCTCAACTTCTCACTATACTCTCATGATTTTCACTCTTTAAAGTAGTGGTAAAGTGTTTACACTCAATCAATCTCATGAAAACAGTTCTACCATATGCTTGCTTGTCCACCTATTCTCCACTATTTAGATCATACAACTTCATAAATCAAGAGGTCTTTTTTCAAGGTTGTAATGGGGCCAAAGGGTTATAATGTTGTTAAAGAACAAAAGGATAAAGATATCACAAAGGTTCCAAAGAGTTCATAGAGTTTAGAGACATAATAAGATCATACGAATAAAACTTCTCAAAACTCTTATAAAGCACATAATAACATAGGCTAAATATTCATGTTGAGCCTTTGCTTCATTCTAACCAACTTTGTAACATCTTTTTCTTTACTTTAACTAGAAGTTCAAGAGAAGATTTATTTTTATTTTTTTTAATATGGGAATGTATTTGACAATGATCCCTTTCTTTTTCTCTTGACTTTTGCCTCTCTCCTCCCCCACACTTATCTTTCGTTCTAACCCAAATTTTCAAAAAGTATCCCTTGTTTTTGCAATATGTCTCAAAATATATAATCCATCTTTAGAACAAGGGTAAGGATATAAGTATATTTAGGCTAGGTGTAAGTTCTGGTTACCAATAAAATAGCATATTTAATGTAGGCTCAAATTGGCTCACTAGTGGGGATGTTCTCTTAGAACATTAATAATGGATGGCTGTTTGGCTCTGGTTATAATCCTAATGCCTCTATCATATTCATGTTGTCACATGTATCAATATAGTCTCAAACGGTTTAAAGCAAGTTCTAGAGAATCATGTAATCATAAGAGCACTCAAGAAAGAAATTAGATTGATTTGTATAATGCATCAATCATTATAGGCTCAAAAACTCACAAGGATGATTATACAAGTCAGATTAAGTCTAAACATGCTTCTTTCTCAATCAACATATCATATTAACATTGGCTCATAAAAAGGTTGACATCAAGCTCAATTCTCATGAAAATCTTCTCACTAATAAATCTGTTTTAGACTTATGCAATTCATATCTCATCATTGTATTAAAAAGGAACTAGAACACATTAAAAAAATAATAATAATAATAAAGACTCATAAAAAAAATAGTAGACAAAAATAAAAGAAATCCTAAATCGTTCCCCCCACACTTAATTCTTACATTGTCCTCAATGTAAGTCTATTAACCCAAATGAAAGAATCATGTGTAAGAGAAAAGAACTAATAACATAAGAATAGGAATAACTAAGACTCAAAACAAAACAAACTCATGCAACCTAAATAATCCTAAAATACTTAACAAAAATTAACAAGTAAACATAAAAAGATTAAAATCAAACTGACAAGGTATGTCTCAAGTCTCCCTTACTCAGACCTTGTTCAGAATGAATACTTCTAAATTGCTTAAAACACAACAAACTTTTTTTTTTTTTTTTGAAAGAAGAAATCAAACTGACAAGGTATGTCTCAAGTCTCCCTTACTCAGACCTTGTTCAGAATGAATACTTCTAAATGGCTTAAAACACATCAAATTTTTTTTTTTTTGTAAAAATTATATTTACATCTAGTTATTTTCAAAACAAGGATCAGAAAGAAAAACAACCTCTTCTTGAGTAACATGATTTTCCAAAAAGAGTTTGAGTCTTTGTCCATTTACCTTGAATACGTTACCATTTTGAGGATTCTCAATGTCAACTGCTCCATAATGATACACATGCTTAACCACAAATGGGCCAGTCCATCTTGATCTCAACTTACCAGGAAATATGTGAAGTCTAGAATTATAAAGTAGAACTTTTTGCCCAACATCAAATGTTTTTCTTGAAATTAACTTGTCATGAAAGGCTTTAGTTCTTTCTTTATGAATTTTAGAATTCTCATATGCATCATTTCTGAGTTCCTCAAGTTCATTTATGACTGGAAAAGTTTCATTCTCACCCAAAAAGGAATATTTTAGCTCGGATGGCAATGGTTTTAAATCCAGCTTGGGTGGTTCAATAGTTGATGGTACAGTGACATTTGTGAGTGATGGAAGTTCCTCAAACTTTTGTTTCCAACAATGCTTAACCTGAAAAGAATTTAATAAAGAATCAGTGTGTGAAATTTCTGAAGCATTATCAAGCTCACATTCAATTAAATAAGCTTCTAAAGGATCATGGAATGTGGTAGTGGTGAGATGTTCATGAACAAGTTCTTCAATGAAATCCACTTCATGTACTTCTGAATCATCACCAGGTTGCTTGCAAGTGTTGAACACATTTAATTCTAAAGTCATATTTCCAAAAGAAATGTTCAACATACCATTCCTGCAATTTATCAGAGCATTAGAAGTTGCAAGAAATGGACGGCCTAATATAACAGGAATTTGAACATTTGGATTTGAAACAGGATGTGTGTCCAAAACAATAAAATCAACAGGGAAGTAAAAATTTTCAATTTGAACCAAAACATCTTCAACTATCCCTCGAGGAATTTTTACAGAACGATCAGCTAGTTGAAGTGTAACAGGTGTTTCCTTGAGTTCACCTAAACCTAACTGTTGATAAACAGAAAAAGGCAAAAGATTAACACTAGCACCAAGATCAAGCAATGCACGTTCTATTCTAGTGTTTCCAATGATGCATGAGATTGTTGGACATCCAGGATCTTTGAATTTTGGTGGAGTAAGGTGCTGAATGATTGAGCTCACACTTTCCGTCAGAAATGCTTTCTTTTGTACATTATGTTTCCTTTTAACTGTGCACATGTCCTTCAAAAATTTAGCATAAGATGGAACTTGTTTGATTGCATCCAATAAAGGAATGTTAATCTTAACTTGTTTGAAAAGTTCATAAATTTCTGCATTTTGATTCAAATTCTTTATTGTTTGCAACCTTTGAGGAAAAGGAGCAGGATGCATACCTTTTTCTTTGTCCAAATTTTGAAGAAGTTCAGACTTACCATCATCCTTACCATTACTTTTCGGAGGGGAAGGAGGATCTTGGTCTTTTGATGGAATGTTTTTGTCAATTGCCTTTCCACTTCGAAGAGTTGTGATAGAACTGGCATTTTCCTGTTGATTTTCATTGGAGCAAGAAACAAGACATTGAGTAGAAGGGTTAGGCTGAGGTTGAGCAGGAAACTTACCTTTCTCTTGAGTGCGTAATAAAGCTGTCAATGTGGACAACGTGTTTTTGATCTCATTGATGTCCTGTGAAGTTTGGTTATTCATATTTGCTTGTGTTTGCATGAATGCTTGCAATGTCTCTTCCAAGGTTTGTACACGTGAAGGTTGATAGGAAAAAGTGTTGCCCGACTTTTGAGATTGTGGTACCTGAACATGATTATTATTCCGCCAACTGAAGTTGGGATGATTTCTCCATTCAGGGTTATACGTTTCAGAGTAAGGAGAAGGAAAAGGCTTTTTAAATGTGTTTATGGAATTTACTTGATCATGCAACGCTTCTTTAAGAATGGGAATGTTTGGACATTCAGAAGTGGGGTGTCCCATGATTTCACAAATTCCACAACTTTCTTCATTTTTAACCGTTTTGACTTCTTTTACTTCTCTAAGTTCCATGGCTTCAATCTTTCTAGCCAAATTAGCTACTTTAGCTTTTATCTCATCTTCTTGACTAAAATGATATTTACCTCTGTTAGAAAAAAGATTAGATCTATTGGAACTTTCAGAGGAATTATCTGTGTGCCAGGCTTGAGAGTTATCTCCCAAATGGTCTAGGTAGTCAAAGGCTTCTTCAGGTTCTTTTTCTAGAAACTCACCGTTACACATTGTTTCAACAAATTGTTTAGTTTCGGGAGTTAAACTTTCATAAAAGAAACTAATAAGACGCCATTTTTCAAAACCATGATGTGGACAAGAACTTAACAAATCTTTAAAACGCTCCCAGCACTGAAAAAATGCTTCATTTTGATTTTGATTGAAATTTTGAATCTGTCTTTTCAAAGCAGTAGTTTTATGTGCTGGGAAAAATTTCTTTAGAAACTCAGTTTGTAATTCTTGCCATGTGCCAATTGACCTTGGTTTTAAATTATGAAGCCAAATTTTTGCTTTATCTTTTAAAGAAAAAGGAAATAATTTTAGCTTGACAATTTCATTTGTACATTGTTGGTCATTAAAGGTGACACATACATCTTCGAAGTCTTTTAGAAACGAGTAAGCACTTTCCGATTCCAACCCATAGAAATTTGGAAGCAAAGCTATCATACCTGGTTTAAAACGAAAGTTGTTTGCATTGAGAGGAAAAATAAAACAAGAGGGTGATGAGCTTCGAGTTGGTTGCAAGTAGTCACGCATGGTGCGTACTTGTCTGTTCTCATCTTCAGCATGAACACTTTCATTGTCAGCCATGGTAGGAATTGTATTAGAAAGATTACCTGAAAAAGTTTCACAATAAAATCTAACTAAACGACGAGATCTAAAATCACGTTGCCAAATAAAAATAAAACAAAGTTAATATACAATATAAATATAAACATATAGAAAATTAGGCGGTATAACCAGCCAATAAAAATAAATATATACAAAATTAGGTGGTATAACCAGCCAATAAAAATAAATATACTTATAAACTTATATACTTAGTATTGCCTCCCCGGCAACGGCGCCAAAAACTTGATGGAGACTCAATTAAGAGTTGTAAACCCAAGTGCAGGTTATGTTCAAGTAATAAATTCTCGGGTGTCCGAGGTCGAACCACAGGGAAGCGTATTAGTAAGTATAAGTTTATAAATATATAAGAAAAAGAAAGTAAACAAGATATTAAGGAATCAACAACAAAACAAGATAAACAAGATATTAGAGAACAAAATAAACAAAATAACATAAAAGAAATTAAACAAGATATAAAAAACAATAAGAAAAGATGTTGAGGTTAGAGAATCCACTCTTGGTGTTATGCTAAGATTAATCTTGTTTTATTACACAATTGAAATCCACACATAAAGGAGGTTCCAATCGGAAGGTTTAGCAATTCAGTCCAACGTCCATAGCATATGATATTATGTTCATTTGGTATCCTCAAAACTCATAAAAAGAGTCCAAGCATTCTTTATGCCAAGGTATATGTCTACAACAAATCAAGGTTATGAAACCAAGCATTTACTGTGCCATTTTCCTTGTCAATAATGAATCAAGATCCCTACTTTGTAAGTATGATTTTAAACCAAAAGAAAATATTATCTATACTAGTGTTTATAAATGATGATTCATTTTAGCTCATGTTTAAGAGACTAACCTTAGCATTTACCAAAAGCTTCACCTCATCACCTCAACAATATGATTAGCAACACATACTAGATATGAATAAAATGAAAAGAAATGTAAGAAACATAAGTAAATAAAGAAAAAGAAAACTAGAGAAAGGAAAGAAGAAGAAAACTTAGAGAATTTTATTACAATGGCTAATATCCTACCAATGTACAATGTATCCTAATACTTATCCAAGGCCCTCTATTTATACACATTTTGGAGAGCTAAATGACAAGAGACAAGCTTTATAAATTTCAAAGGTAGGTATAATAGGTGGGTGCATTTTTCTAACAATTTTCGTCATGTTGTATGACAATTCTGATCAGCCAGCTTGATGGTCGATTTTGTCAATGTTGGAGGCTCGATCTGATCAAATGGTCTTCTAGAAAAATATGCCCCTATAAGTTACTGATCCATAGCCGTTGGAATCAGATCATTTGCTCATGTGGATCGGAAGATATGCTCAAAATACCAAAACGGTGCAGAACAGACGTCATTGCACATCAGCCAACTTGATGGTTGATTTCGGTAGGGAAAACGACTCCGTTTCAAGAAGTGTAAAACATGAAAAAGATAGCTATGCCTCTTAACTTTGCACTGTCAAAATTTCAGCCTTAATTATTCGGTGAAACTCCAGATATAGCTGATATGGCAAAAGGTGTCGGAACTGGAACTGAATTGGATTTGCCCTTAATTCTTGATTTAACCTAGTAATCTGAAATCACTCAAAGAAACTCGTGAAAAACACCAAATTACATAAAAATATAAAAGATCATAAAAACAATTAGACTAAGCAATAATAACTCGTATTTGACACAAAACAATAATAAAACATAACTAAAAACTATATAATTATACGAGTTATCATTAGTCCTAGTGGATTTTGCTTCCACCCACTTTGAAACATAATCAACGGCAAGTAAAATATTAAGATTACCAAAAGAAGAAGGAAAAGGTCCCATGAAATCCATGCCCCATACATCAAAAATTTCAACAATAAGTATTGGAGTTTGAGGCATTTGATTTCTAGCACCTAAGTTACATGTTCTTTGCCAACGATCTCATGACTTGCAAAAGAGGTATGCATCTTTGAACATAGTAGGCCAATAAAATCCAGAATCAAGAACTTTCATGGCTATCCTTTTGGATCCAAAGTGTCCTCCACATGCATAAGATTGATAAAAGGTGAGAATAGATTGAAATTCAGATTCGAGTACACACCTTCTTATAATATGATCGGAGCAATGCTTCCAAAGGTAAGGATCATCCCATATGTAGTATTTGGCATCACTCTTGATCTTATTTCTTTGAGCTTGTGTCAACTCTTGTGGCAACTTCTTGGTAACTAAGTAATTAACAATATCGGCATACCAAGGAGTTGTTGTATTTATAAAAAGAAGTTGCTCATCCGAAAAGTTCTCATTCAACGGTAGTGCATCCTCTTCATGAAGTAAACGACTAAGATGGTCCGCAACCAAGTAATCACTACCTCTCTTATCTTTTATCTCCAAATCAAACTCTTTTAAGAGAAGTATCCATCTAATCAACCTTGGTTTGGCCTCCTTCTTAGTGAGTAAGTACCTAAGGGCTGCATGGTTAGAAAATACAATTACTTTAGTACCAATTAAATAAGATCGAAAATTTTCTAAAGCAAATACAACAGCTAAAAGTTCTTTTTCAGTAGTGGAATAGTTTAATTGAGCATCATTAAGAGTTCGGGAGGCATAATAAATGGCATGTGAGGCTTTGCCAACCCGTTGGCCCAAAACAGCTCCAATGGCATAGTCACTAGAATCACACATGATTTCAAAAGGTACATTCCAATTTGATGGTTGCATGATAGGAGCTGATGTCAAGAGTCCCTTCAATGTTTCAAACGCCTCTTTGCATTTATCATCAAAGTGGAAAACCACATCTTTTTGTAGTAGCTTGCAAAGAGGTAATGTGATCTTTGAGAAGTGTTTGATAAATCTCCTATAGAAACCTGCATGTCCAAGAAAAGAACGAACCTCTCTCACTGTCGCAACCTAAGAAATAACGAGTCTCATCGCAAGACTTTATTATTCGTTAAGCGTGACATTAAAAAAAAACGAGGAAAATTCGACTTAATTCCTCTAGAAAAATGAAGGTTTTGAAAATGACCTTAAAAAAAACATGGAGTCGCCACCAATCTTTTTTAGCTAGGTGTGATCGGCCACCTATTAAAACCGGTTTTATAAAATATTTTAAAAATTAATTAAAACATTTTAAAAACCAATTTCAAGTCTGCGTTTTAAACCAGAGAAATCAAAGAAGCAGGTTCGGGAGTCGGTTACGTGCGGGGAAGGATTAGCACCCCCACAACGCCCGTATAAATCGGTACCTTATTAATCGTGTGTTATCTCAAGTCTCGGTAAAAGTTGGTTTTAAATTTAGTATTTCAAATTAATTCCCAATTTAAAGAAAAATAATTCCATTTTTAATTGAAAATGATTCGGAATTTATAAATTCAAATTTTTCCTATATTCCCCAACAAACGTGGCAAAATGTAGAAATTTTTATTAAATTTGGAAAATTTTCCGAAACATTCTCTTTTTAAAGGAGATATTCCGTTATTAATAATAATTGATGATATCCTCCCCAGCAAACCCAACAGAGAACTCATGAATTATTTTAACTCGGGAATATCTTTATTTTATTGAAAACCATTATCTTTTTTCAAAACATTTAAAATAAATGAATATGTATATGCATGACATAAATAAATTGACATAGTAAAGTCTAAATAATATAATGCAACCTAAATGACATGACAAATATGAATGGTATGGCATATAATTTAAATGACATGGAATAAAATAATGCTATCATATAATATGCATGAAAATAATAATGCATGAACATAGTATATACTAAATAAAAATAACTAAATAAAAGCATAGGATATCATGAAATATTCAAAACATATAATAAACCATGTAACATCAAAAAATATAAATCAAAATAACAACAATATCATAGAAATTATTATGGCAAGAATCACATATTATATAAAATGCATGAATATAAAAATGCAATGCATGAAATGTATTTTTTCCTTTAATTAAGGAAATCCGTATATCTAAAAAGATATCCGACTACCTTAGGAAAATATGTCAAATTAAATATTCTAAAACCAAAATACTTTGTGATTGTTTGAAAACAATTTTGAGAAGCTTGAATTAAAAATAAAAACTGGGCTAAAAATTTTTAAATGGCTCTAATTTCCTAAGTTTAAAAAAATCCGGACTTGACTACCCTTAACCCGGGACTTGAAAAACCATTTTTAGAGTTTAAAAAGGTTTATAAATTACCCTAAGTCAGTAGCTAACCCTCCTAATCAGCCCACTCTAAGTAAATTAACCAAAACAGAAAAATGGTTTTTCTTTAAATTCAATTCTGACTCCACTGTCCAGTTTTAATCCACGATTTTTTACCCTATTTTTAAAAATTCCAAAAATTCTGAAAAACATACTGGAGACTCGGGACATGTAAAACTACACGAGAAAAAATCGGCGTAATTTTCGGATTAAATATGAATTCCCAGAAAAATCAGAGATGTACGAGTTTTGGGAGGAGAAAAAACTGCTTTGCCAACACATTTTTGCCTTTGATAAAATCATTTAAAAATCAAAGTAAAAATATTTGAAACTCATAAAATGACTTGCAAACAGTAGCTAGGACTTTTTGAAAGTTAGATAAAAATTGGCTAAGTAAAAAAATCACAAAGGTAGAATAATCAATTTGACAAACTTAATTTTCCACAAGTGTGCTCAAGAGAGTATGACTTTGAACCATTAATTGGCTCAAGTCATTATTCAAGTGGCATGAACATGAAATGCATGAGACAATGCAGCAAACATAATGCATGAAATGCATGGATTTAAACCTAAATGTCATGAAAAAATGCATGGCATTCATAAAGTAACCTAAACCTAAATGAACTTGCATGGCATTTAATGTAACCTAGACCTAAAATATGCATGGTATTTTCACAAACACAAGGCATGCTTAATTCAAAAATCCAACCAAATATCATACAAATGCAAAAACCTAACAACTAGCATGACAAAAATGCAACACACAATGCAAAACACATGGAGTAGCCAAATGGCCTCAAGCTCCAACAAGCATGGCATTTTCACAAACACTTGGCATACTAGCATGAAAAACTAAGTCATAACACTTAAATCATGCAAAAATCACACAAGCATTTTCACAAACACTTAATATACTAAATCTAAAACATGCTCAACTAAGATATAAAACAAGAATCATGCAAAGAATCACACAAGCATTTTCACAAACACTTAATATGCTAACTCTAAAACATGCTCAAATTTAAACAACATGAAAACAGAAAATTGAAAATGCAAAAACATGAGATCTAAGACATAAATGGCAAAAAACAAAGCAACCAAATTAAAATATAACTCAAGAACATGAAGTAACATAACATTTAAAACATCAAAATAAAAAAAAAAAATAGCATAAACAATATGGTAAAATGAACCCAAAACAGCAACTCAAAATAAATAATGTAAGCCATTTGGCCATGGTGAGTTTATTGTAAAAATAAAATGTAAAAAGAATATACTTAAGAAAGGAGATGAAGGAAGAACAAAAACATTATTTTAAAATGAAAACTCACCAAGTAGAGATTAAAATAGCAAAAACAAGAATAGAAAATGAAGAAAGTGCAAGAGTTGGTGCTCAAGAGCAACCTCAAGAAGCTAATATTTCAAGCTTTTCTCTTCAAACTTTTTTTTTCTAAACTTTTCTTTTTTGCTCTCAACCAAGAAGATAAAAACTAAGAAAAACTAAGAGAAATCAGCCAAAATGAACCCCCCAAATTCGAAATTCTGCCCCTCCCCTTAATGGTGGCAGAATTTTACCTCTCTCCTCCCCTAGGATGTTGTCATTTTTTGTGTAACCAATTTTCCATCAAATGGCTAATAATTCAAGGTGAAAAATCATAAAATTACCACCTTTAGATTAGCATCTCAGCTCTCTCAAATTACAGCTGTTAAAGAATAATGTTGACATCTCTCTTGGCCTATGTGGCTTAATCACCATGGCTTGATCAAAGAGAATCTCTAACTAACTCTTGATTTTTAGCCATTTGATTGAAAAATCAGAAGCTTCCTCCTTCCTTTGGGCTTGGGCAGGCCAACACTTCTCTTTTCCAGCCCAACTCTGATTTTTTGAAAGGCCCAAAGAAGCCCTTTTCGGTTGCTTGGGTAAAATGACCGTTTTGCCCCCGGATGCAAATAAATATCAAACAGACTCCAAATTCAATTTTTATTTTTTTAATACTTCCAAAATAATAAAATATTGAGTTCTGGAAGTTTTCAAAATTATCCGAGTCCGTTTGCTATTTATTTGGAATTTTTCTTCCCAAAATGCCCTTTTATGCCCCTACATTTTACCATTTTTTAAACGAGCTCCAAATCAAGATTTTTCTTCACCAATCTCTTCAAAATAATTAAAAAGTGTGATCTGGAAGTTTTCATAATTTTTGGAGCTCATTTGGTATTTTTTGGGATTTATCGGCTTGAATTACTGCATAGGAGGCCCGGGATTTGGCCATTTTGCAAACGAACTCCGAATCAAGATTTTATTTTGCCAATCTCTTCAAAATAATTTAAAAATGAGATTTGCCAAATTTAAGAATTGTTGGAGTCCATTTGCTATTTTTTCGGGATTTATCTTTTTGAATTATTGCATAGAAGGCCCGGGATTTGGCCATTTTGCAAACGAACTCGGAATCAAGATTTTCTTTCGCAATCTCTTCCAAATAATTTAAAAATGAGATATGCAAAATTTCAAAAGATTTGGAGCTCATTTTCTATTTTCCCGGGATTTTCCTTTTTGAATTACTGCATAAGAAGCTCGGGATTTGGCCATTTGGCAAACGAACTCCGAATCAAGATTTTCTTTTACCAATCTCTTTCAAATGATTTAAGAATGAGATTGACAAATTTTTCAGAGTTTTCGGAGTCCATTTGCTATTTTTCCCAAATTTTCCAATTTTGCCCTTTTACCTCCGAAACCCGGTTTTCCTCAAAACAAGTCCGATTTTTAGATTTTCTTCAATCTAAGCCTTGGGCCATCCTTTTTAATCATTATTCATCCATTGGAGGCTTTGTTCTTACCAAGTCGGGCCATTTCTGTGATTCTTCCCGATTTCACCGAAATCCACTAAAAACCCTAATTCTCGGTTTTCTCCCGGATTGACTTTTCTTTCGATTTTTCTTGCAAGTGACTTCTCCATTACTCGTAGTCAGTGCTTATCTTTCATTTGGAACCATCAATTTTGATCAATTTGATCGTTTAAGCACTTTTCCCTAAATTTCTCGGATTAGGGTTTCCTTTCTACTGAATCTCCAAATCCCAACTTCCGAACTCCATATCTTTCAATGTAGACCTCGGATTATCAAAATTCTTTCGCCATTTTTCAATTGAACTTAAAATCTTGATTTTGAAAGTAGATTGACTTTTTCAATAGTTGACTTTCTAGGGTTGACTTTTTTAGGGTTGACTTTTTTCGGGGTTGACTTTTTTTCAAGTTTGACTTTTTGTGCTCGCCCTCTTAAACTAAGACTCGGAGTACCACCTGCAGGATGAAAACAGTCTTTTTACACTCGGAAACATCAATATAGGAAGAAAACATACCTGTTTAGTGGTCCGGACAAAATTAGGTGTCTACAGCTGCCCCTCTTTGGCTATTGCTGAGAATCAGGAATCAGGCAAAGATAAACCGACACTAATTTTGTACAGTCAGTGAAATCACATATGAAGGAAAGGGAAAGGGATTTTCTTTTTCATTTCTTCATTCATTTTTGCATTTTTCTTTTTTCATTTTCATTTTCATTTTTTCTTTTTTTTTTCTTTTTTCTTTTTTTTCTTTTTTTTCCTTTTTTCTATTTTTCTCTTTTTTCATTTTTTCATTTTTCATTCTTTTTTAAAACAATAAATTGAAGATTTTGTCCTTAAATTGAATTCCCTCCCTAAACAAGGCTCGATTCGTCTTAAGGAAACGAATTCGATTTTCAAAAGAAAAATTTATGCCCGAAGGTCTTAAAAATTGGTGCTCGGAGGTCTTAAAATGATGCCCGAAGGTCTTTAAAATTGGTAATTATGCCCGAAGGTCTTTAAAATAGTGCCCGAAGGTCTTAAAAATTGGTGCCCGGAGGTCTTAAAAAAAACTGTTGCCCAAAGGTCTTCAAAATGGTGCCCGGAGGTCTTACCCCTGAAAAAAGAGTTATGCCTGGAGGTCTTAAAGATGTTGCCCGGAGGTCTTACCTGTGATTTGAAAAATTATGCCCGGAGGTCTTAAAAATGGTGCCCATAGGCCTTACCCCTGAAAAAAAAAGTTATGCCCGGAGGTCTTAAAGATGTTGCCCGAAGGTCTTACCTGTGATTTGAAAAATAATGCCCGGAGGTTTTAAAAATGGTGCCCATAGGCCTTACCCCTGAAAAGAAAGTTATGCCCGGAGGTCTTAAAGATGTTGCCCGGAGGTCTTACCTGTGATTTGAAAAATTATGCCCGGAGGTCTTAAAAATGGTGCCCATAGGCCTTACCCCTAAAAAAAAAATTATGCCCGGAGGTCTTAAAGATGTTGCCCGGAGGTCTTAAAAATGGTGCCCATAGGCCTTACCCCTAAAAAAAAAGTTATGCCCGGAGGTCTTAAAGATGTTGCCCGGAGGTCTTACCTGTGATTTGAAAAACTATGCCCGGAGGTCTTAAAAAATGGTGCCCATAGGCCTTACCCCTGAAAAAAAAAAGTTATGCCCGGAGGTCTTAAAGATGTTGCCCGGAGGTCTTACCTGTGATTTGAAAAACTATGCCCGGAGGTCTTAAAAAATGGTGCCCATAGGCCTTACCCCTGAAAAAAAAAAGTTATGCCCGGAGGTCTTAAAGATGTTGCCCGGAGGTCTTACCTGTGATTTGAAAAACTATGCCCGGAGGTCTTAAAAAATGGTGCCTATAGGCCTTACCCCTGAAAAAAAAAGTTATGCCCGGAGGTCTTAAAGATGTTGCCCGGAGGTCTTACCTGTGATTTGAAAAATTATGCCCGGAGGTCTTAAAAATGGTGCCCATAGGCCTTACCCCTGAAAAAAAAAGTTATGCCCGGAGGTCTTAAAGATGTTGCCCGGAGGTCTTAAAAAATGGTGCCCATAGGCCTTACCCTTGAAAAAACAAAAAGTTATGCCCGGAGGTCTTAAACATGTTGCCCGGAGGTCTTACCTGTAATTTGAAAAACTATGCCCGGAGGTCTTAAAAAATGGTGCCCATAGGCCTTACCCCTGAAAAAAAAGTTATGCCCGGAGGTCTTAAAGATGTTGCCCGGAGGTCTTACCTGTGATTTGAAAAATTATGCCCAGAGGTCTTAAAAATGGTCCTTGAAGAATTGTTGAAAATTAACCTAACGATTTTGAGAAGATGCGAATGCTTTTTGATGCAGATGCAGGTGTTGAATAAGATACGAAATGACTTAAACTGGTGCAAATGTCTTTGATGCAAATGTAAATGCTTGGATTGATGTAAATGTTTTTTGATGTAGATTCAAATAACTTAGATTGATGCAAATGCTTCTTGATGTAGATGCACATGTTGGAAAAAAAATTCTGGATAACTCCTCCAAAAAGAAGATTTCTCATTTTGCAAAATTATAAAACCCTGGATATTTCCACCAGAGGCTTCAGCTATCACCACCGAAGACTTGTTCACTTTTAAAACTTTAAAATTCTGGATATCCCCACCAGAAGCTTTGGCTATCACCACCGAAGACTTGCTCATTGTAAAATTCTGGGAACCTCCTTCAGAAGAAGATTTCTCATGTTTCAAAATTATAAAACCCTGGATATCTCTACCAGAGGCTTCAGCTATCACCACCGAAGACTTGTTCACTTTTAAAACTATAAAATTCTGGATATCCCCACGAGAAGCTTTGGCTATCACCACCAAAGACTTGCTCATTGTAAAATTCTGGGTAACTCCTTCAGAAGAAGATTTCTCATGTTTCAAAATTATAAAACCCTGGATATCTCTACCAGAGGCTTCAGCTATCATCACCGAAGACTTGTTCACTTTTAAAACTGGAAAATTCTGGATATCCCCACCAGAAGCTTTGGCTATCACCACCAAAGATTTGCTCATTCTAAAATTCTGGATAACTCCTTCAGAAGAAGATTTCTCATTTTTCAAAATTATAAAACCCTGGATATCTCCACCAGAGGCTTCAGCTATCACCACCGAAGACTTGTTCACTTTTAAAAACTGTAAAATTCTGGATATCCCCACCAGAAGCTTTGAGAAATGATGCAGATGCACATGTCTTTTAACAAGGTGCTCATGCTTCATGGTGCAAATGTAAAATATTTCTTAGTGCAAATGCAAATGGCCTAGATTGATGCCCATGTTCCATGATGCAGATGCCCCTACTAACTGTGTTCATGTAACTGGTTTATGAATGGTGTAACTACAATTAAATCTTATTATAAGATTATCATAATTGATATAAAATATTATTATTTATTAAGAGATTATTATATATTTAAAAGATTATTTTAGTCTTTGAACAATTATCTTGATGTATTGAACAATTAATTTAAAAAGGTTATTATGGTAATAATATAACAAACTTACTTATAAAACAATAAAACAAATTTACTATTTATCCAATTGACCGATTTGATTTAAAATATAGATATTAAGATTAATTTACAATCGAGTGATTAAAATTTTAATTCTTAATATCCTAACACAATGTTAAGCTTTTTAAAAAAAAAAATTTCGCAACTATTGTTTGCATAGTGCATATTTTATGATACTCAAAATGATAATTACAAGTTATAAAATTAAAATAAATTAATAATTTATATTATAGTTATTATTTTTATTAAATTAATATTTTTAAAATAAAAATATAATTAATCTAATTTTGGGTCATTCCAGGTTAGTTGGGCGGGTCAATTCGAGTTCAGATCATTTTGAGTTCGTCAATTCGAATTCAGGTCAATTTTTGGTTTTGGGTTATTTTGAGTTCGGGTCATTTTTTATTTTGGGTTGGTTCGGGTTATTGACTTTTCTGATTAAATTGGGTTAGATATGGTTTGGATTCAGGTGGATTCATCGCAGTTTATAAAGGACTATAACACTATCACAAGCAAAAAGTAAATATATATATATATATATAAACTTGAAACCTTTAAATTGTACCTTCGAAAAGAAAGAATTCCTTTTTAAGTTGAAAGTAGTAGATTCTAATCTTTTATAACAAATTTAATGTTGTTTTGCTAGCGTTTTCATGATTTAACTTAAAACGGAACTCATATCCAAAAAGTGACAAGAGTAAAAGGAAATTAATTGATGCACTCAAAAGAGGGTGTCTTATTTAATCCTTGCACTAAAAAGATCAATTGTAAGGTATAGTAGTGAGCAAGGGTCGAATCCACAGGGATTGAGTTTTAATTTATTAGTTATTAGTTTATAACTTCAGTTCAAAGTAAATAAAAGAAAATAAAGGAAAAGGAGTTGTTTGAAATAGTTTTAAGTAAAGCAAATCAGAAAAATAAGAATGCAAGTAAGTAAGTAAGTAAGTAGAAAGAAATCAAATATGAGAAAAATATGGTTAAGGTTTCATTCTCCACCACTAGACATCATTGAGAATCAATAATCAGATCTATCAACATCAATTAACTATCAAAACTATCAACCGTAGATAACAACAAGCTCTGTTATCCCAATCTTTCCTTAGTTCGTCGTTAAATAGAACAATCTCTCTATTTAATCTCTAACTATTAGACAACATAGAATAAGCTCTCTAGATTTAATGTAATAGCAGCTTTATGATGAGAAAGATAGATTGATCTAATCAACAAACACATAAGCTCGGATTGTTTAACGTAGGTTATGTTCCACATTGCAATTCCTGAAAACCCAACATAATCATTAATCACAAATTGCTACTTATGAATAGGAAATCAAGACAATTACGGATCAAGACTCCTAAACTAGCAATAGATAATTATCAAGATATATCTAGTTTGCAACTTAAACAAATCAAGACAAAGATCATGAACAATTCTTATAGAAGAACATAAGCAATTTTGATAGAAAACCAATGATAGATAAAATCTGAATATCAATTACAAAACTTGTCTAAGGCTTTGAAATCACCATTAACAAAAAGAAAATTTTAGCCTAGCATAGGCATAATTAATATAAAGATTAAAAAGAAAATAAAAGAATGGAGAAGAAGGAGAAGAATGATGATCCTTGAGTCTCCTCAAAAGATATCTAGTTTGTGGCTCAAAAGATGGTATTTATAGAGTTTTAAAATCCTGAGAACAAGTCCTTGCCGCACAAGTAAATTAGGAGGCAGAAAATTGCGTTTTTGGCAGGTTTTTAAGACTTTTTTGCGAATCTTGGGCGCCGAGGTGCTGGAATTGGGCGCCTTGACGTCGAGCTCTCTGCCAGCCATTTCTGCTGCTGCATCTTCTCGCACTTCTTCGACTGATTTGGATGACCATTTATTATCCGATTTGGGCTTATGAACTACCTTTGGAAAGGTATTCAAGTCAAAATCAAAAGTCAAAAGTAAGTTTCTTTAAATAAAGAATTTAACATCATGTTTTCTTAGCAACAAGCTCCGGAGGTCAAATCTGCCTGATTGCTTTGCACAAAAAATTTGATCTTTTTGACTCTTAAGTCTTCTTCCATCTTGTGATTATGATTCTATAAGCTCTTTAACATCATAATTGACATTTTTCACTTCATTCTCCTAACTATACCTAAAATTCAAAAACATAATATAAGTAATCAAAATAAAGATCGAAAACATAACTAAAACTAAGAATAGAAAGGGCATAAAATGTGTATTTTATGAACTTATCAAATACCCCCACACTTAGCTTTTTGCTATTCCTCGAGCAAAACAAAATAAAAATAAAATAAGAAAATCTAATCTAATCCACTTTCGTAGGAAATCACGATGGCACTTAGCATTGACACAAGCCTTTAAACCCCTAGGTGTCCCTAGTGGACGAGTTTAGTCTCATGAGGGTTTACCAGGACAATACCCACAAACATTGAAAACCTAAGAAAAACTAACATATACTAAAAATATTTACTCCTAGCCCTTCAATATAAATTAGAGAAAATCATTGGATAAGTCTTATAAACTAATCAATAGTTCAAAGAATTTCATAAAGAATCATGCTCGAATGTATATGGTTTCAGTTAAGACAACATTAACATAACATATCTCAATCAAAATAATGCATATTCAAACTTAATCTCAACTTCTCACATGGGATACTCTCATGATTTTCACTCTTTAAAGTAGTGGTAAAGTGTTTACACTCAATCAATCTCATGAAAATAGTCCTACCATATGCTTGCTTGTCCACCTATTCTCCAATATTTAGATCATACAACTTCATGAATCAAGAGGTCTTTATTCAAGGTTGTAATGGGGCCAAGGTGTTGTAATGTGGTTAAAGAATAAAAGATAAAGGACAAAGGTTCCAAAGGTTTCATAGAGTTTAGAGACATAATAAAATTATGCAAAGAAAAACTTCTCAATACTCTTTAGAAGCACTTAATGACATAGGCTAAATATTCATGTTGAGCCTTTGTTTCATTCTAACCAACCTTGTAACATCTTTTCTTTAACCAAAATCTCAAGAGATGATTCACTTTCTTTCTTTTTTCTTTTCAATATGGGAAAGTATTTTGACAATGTTCCATTTTTTTTCTCTTGACTTTTGTCTTTCTCCTCCCCCACACTTATTTCTTGTTTCTAACCCAAATTTTCAATAGATATCCCTTGCTTATGCAATATGTCTCAGAACATGTAATCTATCTTTAGAACAAGGGTAAAGATATAAGTGTATTTAGGCTAGGTGAAAGATGTGGTTACCAATGAAATAACTTATTCAATGTAGGCTCAAATTGGCTCACTGGGGGATGTTCTCTTGGAACATCAATAGGGGATGGCTGATTTGGCCTTGGTAAAAATTCTAATGCCTCTATCATATCCATGTTGTCATATGTATCAATATAGTCTCAAACGGTTTAAAGAAAGTTCTAGAGAAACAAGTAATCATGAGAGCACACAATAAAGAAATTGGATTGATATGTATAATGCATCAATCATATAGGCTCAAAAATCACAAGGATGCTTATATAAGTCAATATTAAGTCTAAACATGCTTCTTTCTCAATTAACATATCATATTAACATTGGCTCATAAAAAATGATATCAAGCTCAATTCTCATGAAAAATCTTCTCACTGATAAACTAGTTTTAGACCTACACAATTCATATCTCATCATTATATTGAAAGTAACTAAAACACACTAAAAAAAAAAACTCAAAACAAAACATACTACATAAAGTAAATCCTAAATTCTCCCCCCCCCCCACACTTAATTCTTACATTGTCCTCAACGTAATGCTATTAACCCAAATGAAAGAATCATGTGTAAGAGAAAAGAACTAAAAACAAAATAATCCAAATAACTAATAAAAGATAGAATGATGGAGAGTAAGAAATAGCAAATCTGGTGATAATGTGTGCTCTCCATCCTTTTAGGTTGCCTCCCAAGAAGCGCTTGGTTTATTGTCCTCAGCCTGACTTGGACTCATGCTATCATCCATACCGTATCCTTGAGTAATTCAAATGATCCAATGGTGGTTCTAAGTCCAATGTTAGTGCCTGCAAAAGAGAAGGTAAAAGTTTCTCATTAGATATAGGAAGATTAATAAATGAAACATCAAACCTTTTATCACAAGACGGCAACACTTGTAGAGATGCCAATGCCTCCTGTACATGGGTATTCAAAGCTGGTTCCTCTTTAGAGTTTTTAACTCCAAGGTGTTTGCTAATGGATATGTCTTTGCCACTTAATTCAAAAGCTGGCAACACTAAAGAGTCAAATGTATCAATTGCATAAACAGAATGTAAGTCACTAGGATATCTCATAGCTTCAAAGATATTGAAACGGATCACATTGCCATCAAATTCTGTAGTGAGTATGCCATCATGAACATTAGTTATTGTCTTGGCTGTTTTTAAGAATGGTCTTCCTAATAAAATAGGTGTTGGATTGGAAGACATCTCATCTTCCATGTCAAGCACATAAAAGTCAGCTGGAAAGACCAATTCATTAACTTGCACAAGAACATTCTCTACAACTCCTTTTGGATATGTAATAGAGCGATCAATGAGTTGTATAATAACACCGTTTTCTTTTAATGGTCCTAGTTTCAAAGAAGCATAAATTCAATATGGCATAACATTGATAGATGCTCCTTAGTCTAGCATAGCATGTGCAAACCTGGTGTTACCTATCTTACAAGGAATGATGAACATACCTGGATCCTTGCATTTAGGTGGAAGTTTCTTTTGAAGAATAGCTGAGACATTCTCTCATATATTTGCCTTCTCATTACCTTTGAGCTTCCGTTTAGATGTGCACAATTCTTTCAAAAACTTTGCATATCTTTGCACTTGCTTAATGGCATCTAGTAAAGGAATGTTCACCTCTACTTTTTGGAAGGTTTCCAAAATTTCCTTCTCTTGCTCCTCTTTTTTGAACTTTGCTAACCTACTTGTAAAATATGGAAGAGTTATATAAGAAGGAAAAGAAGGTTTAGGGCTTACCTTAGGCATAGATAGTGTTGTATTGGCGTCTTCCTCTTGTTAAGCTCTCTCCTTAATGGGTACCAATGGTATTGCCTTAAGTGGTGTCTCAAGTTGTTTCCCACTTCTTAGAGTCACTTACATTTTCTCTAGGATTCACTATAGTTTGAGAAGGTAATTTCTTGGAATCCCTTGCTTGCATTTGACTCATTATTGTTTCCATTTGTCCCATTTGAGCCTCCAAATTTTGGATACTTGTCTTTGTTTCCTGAAGACTCGTCTTTGTTTCTTGAATGCTTGCCTTTGTTTCTTGAAGACTTGCCCTTGTTTCTTAAATGTTTGCCATTGTGTCCTATTGAAATTGTAATGCATTAGTAGTAAAGGATTTAAAAAGATCTTCTAGAGACGTACTTGAATTTTGAGGTGGTGGCACTTGTTCTCGAGTTTGGTATGGTTGTATTCTTTGATAAAAATCTGATGGTCTATTATCAATGGGTGGAGAAGCCACTTTTGATTGATTCCCTCCATAATTGAAGTTCGGATGATCCCTCCATCCTGGATTGTAAGTGTTGGCATAGGGATCATACTTTCGTGGTAGGCTCGAAAATCCACCCATAGCATGAACATGTTCATTTGACCCATCTAGAAGTGTTGGCACATATCAGTTGAGTGCCCCATTATTGAACATATACCACAAGCCTTGATTTGCTGCATATTACTGACAGCCAATTGTTGCAAAAGAGAAGTAAGTTGAGAAATTTGTTGTTCAAGGGATGATGTACTTACCTCATTTACTTTATTTGGTAGTGGTGGTTCATGTCTCATGTTGAATTGTTGTGAATTGGCTGCCATGTTGGAAATGAGAAGTCTAGCAGCTTCGAAAGTCTTATCAATGAGAGCTCCTCCACTTGCGGCATCTATTATGCTTCTCTCCATGGGCATGAGACCTTTATAGAAATATTGGATGACAAGTTGTTCACTTGTCTGATGGTGTGGGCATGATGCACAAAGTTTCTTGAACCTCTCCCAAACTCATATAAGGACTCTCCATTGTATTTTCGAATCCCACATATTTCTTTTCTAATGTTGGCAGCCTTAGATACTGGGAAATATATTTTCAAGAATGCTTTCTTCATTCCATTCCATGTAATGATGGTCCCAGATGGTAGATAGTAGAGCCATTCCTTTGCCAAGTTAGCTAGAGAGAATGGAAAGGCTCTCAACTTGATTTTCTCTTTGGTGATCCCAGTTGGTTTCATGCTTGAGCATGCTATATGGAATTCCTCAAGGTGCTTATTTGGATCCTCTCCTGCAAAACAATGAAATGTTGAGAGAAGTTGAATTAAACTAGATTTAAGCTCAACAGCTACCTCAAGGTTAGCATATTCTATGCACAATGGTTGTTGATCCAAGTCTGGAGCGGCTAGCTCCTTAAGAGTTCGGTTGTTAGCTGCTTTCTCTCCTTGTTCAACTTGAATGGTTTGGATTAACTCTTCGTTTGATTTGTGGTATGAAGCTGTGAATTCCAAGATTCTCCTAAGTCTTAAGTGATTTTTGTCTTCTTCGGGAGTTTGGAACATTCACTGAAAAAGAAAAACAAGAAAATAACTAATTAGAACTAAAGTAAGAATAAACCAAATAACAAATAAACTAAAGGAAGCAATCCTCGACATCGGCGCCAAAAACTTGATGCACTCAAAAGTGCATATCTTATTTAATCCTTGCACTAAAAAGATCAATTGTAAGGTATAGTAGTGAACAAGGGTCGAATCCACAGGGATTGGGTTTTAAATTATTAGTTATTAGTTTATAACTTCAGTTCAAAGTAAATAAAAGAAAATAATGGAAAATGGGGTTTTTGAAATAGTTTTAAGTAAAGCAAATCAGAAAAATAAGAATGCAAGTAAGTAGAAAGAAATCAAATATGAGAAAAGTATGGTTAAGGTTTCATTCTCCACCACTAGACATCATTGAGAATCAATAATCATATCTATCAACATCAATTAACCATCAAAACTATCAACCGTAGATAACAACAAGCTCTGTTACCCCAATCTTTCCTTAGTTCGTCGTTAAATAAAACAAGCTCTCTATTTAATCTCTAACTATTAGACAACCTAGAATAAGCTCTCTAGATTTAATGTAATAGCAGCTTTATGATGAGAAAGATAGGTTGATCTAAGCAACAAACACATAAGCTCGGATTGTTTAACTTAGGTTATGTTCCACATTGCAATTCCTGAAAACCCAACATAATCATTAATCACAAATTGCTACTTATGAATAGGAAATCAAGACAATTAAGGATCAAGACTCCTAAACTAACAATAGATAATTATCAAGATATATCTAGTTTGCAACCTAAACAAATCAAGACAAAGATCATGAACAATTCTTATAGAAGAACATAAGCAATTTTGATAGAAAACCAATGATAGATAAAATCTGAATATCAATTATAAAACTTGTCTAGGGCTTTGAAATCACCCTTAACAAAAGGAAAAGTTTAGCCTAGCATAGGCATAATTAACATAAACATAAAAAGAAAATAAAATAATAGAGAAGAAGAAGGAGAATGATGATCCTTGAGTCTCCTCAAAAGATGTCTAGTTTGTGGCTCAAAAGATGGTATTTATAAAGTTTTAAAACCCTGAGAACAAGTCCTTGCCACACAAGTAAGTTAGGAGGCAGAAAATTGCGTTTTTGGCAGGTTTTCATGACTTTTTTGCGAATCTTGGAAGCCGAGGCGCTGGAATTGTGTGCCGCGCCGCCGTGCTCTCTACCAGCCATTTCTGCTGCTGCATCTTCTTGCACTTCTTCGGCTAATTTGGATGACCATTTCTTATCCGATTTGGACATATGAACTACCATTGGAAAGGTATTCAAGTCAGATTCAAAAGTCAAGAAGGAAGTTTCTTTAAATAAAGACTTTAAACATCATGTTTTCTTAACAACAAGCTCCGGAGGTCAAATTTGTCTTATTGCTTTGCACTAAGAATTTGATCTTTTTGACTCCCAAGTTTTCTTCCATCTTGTGATTATGATTTTGTAAGCTCTTTAACATCATAATTGACATCTTTTCACTTCATTCTCCTAACTATACCTAAAATTCAAAAACATAATATAAGTAATCAAAATAAAGATCTAAAACATAACTAAAACTAAGAATAGAAAGGACATAAAATGTGTATTTTATGAACTTATCATTAATTAATAAAAACAACTCAAAACTTTAGTTTTATCTTCTAATTTCTAATATATATTAAGAAAATTTTCATATTATCTTTTACTCAACATGTTTAGTTTTTTTTTTTTTTTTTTTTTTTTTTGTGTCAAACAATCTTATAATATAAATCATCAAAATAATAAAATTTCGATGGTTGTTTGGGATTGCTCTGTATGCTTGTATTTCCCTGTTGGATTTACAATATTTCTAATAAAATATCTTGATTTAGCAAAAAAAAAAAAAAATCATCAAAATAAGTTGATGTTTTAAAGTTCAAGTAATATAAATTATCAAAATAAGTTGGTGTTTTAAATTCAAAATGGACAAGCAAATTATGATACAGACGATAATTTTCATATTAAAGAGTCAAAAACTATATAAGGTGTTTGGCTAAATTTGTGCATTGGTATGGTGTATTCTTTTTGTTTCTTATTTTTGGTAATGTTGAAATGATTATTCTAAAAAGACTAAAATATTAAAAAGTATATCTATCTTTATTATTCAAAGTTTTAAAAAAAAACTTATATTTTTATTCTATCAAAACTGAACCCTTAAATATATTATTTTTGTATACTAAACTCTTTAAATGAAAACCACTAAAATTCATTATTTCTATCACACTTGTCAAAATTTAGCAAAAATAAAAAATATTTATGCATCCCTTTTTCACACTCTCTAATGTTCATTTGTTCTCTCTTTTATCTCTTCTCTAGAGTTTCTCATTCCCACCCAAATCCCTCGCTGTTGTTCCATGTCGAATTATATACTATATTTAATGTACAAATGAAATATCATCACATTAACTATCAATTACTCTTTGTTTTACAGAATAATTTACTCTACAAAATTAATAAATTAGAATGCCACTTGCTAAACACATTTTTCACCATAAAATACTTCTAATCATGTTATATATTAAAAAACTGGTTATGTTATTTATTTACAAACTTGAACAAATTAAGACAAAAGCTTGATAGTTAGAGGGATATTAATGTCATCTTATCCTTTTATATGGATATTTGACTTCCAAATTTTAATAGAATATATAGGAGATCAACTATATGAACTGGCATGTTATTTAAAAATAACATTATTTAGTTTTAATGGAATAAAACTTGAAAAAGACAAAAGTTGGGTAGTTATAAGGATATTAATGTCATCATATCCTTTTATATGGATAATAAAAAAAATTATTTAATTTTATTTAATTTTAATGTTATTTTTTGTAATATTTCCAAGCTATTATTGTAATACTCCCTGCAATGTATCACTCACAAGCTTGCCAATTACAACTTTTAGTCTCCTTGTTAATATCTTTGTTAGAATCTTATAAACAGAATTAATCAATCAAGCTAATAGGTCAATAATGTTTAAAACCCACTGGATTAGCTCATTCTTCATGAAATCCCAACCTTTTTTGAAGAAATTAAAATTAAAATCATTTAATTGTCCAAAAACAAAAGAAATTAAAACCATTTAGTCCCGGAGCCTTGAATCCCTCACAACTCCAATTAGATATGATTGGAATAATAATCTCAAAGATCTGGGAATTGTAATTCATTTAATAAAAGTAATTTTAAAAAGTTCAATGTAAACTTTAATTCATTTGTTTTTATCAAATAAATTTATTTAATTAAAATCTAAGTAGAGTATTTATTTATAAATGAGATAAATCTTCTTAATATTTATTATAAAAATTTAAAATGGTAATTTAGAAATATAATGAACATAAGTGTCTATTTTTGTCAGTTTTAAAATTTCCCAACTCCCTTTTGAAATAAAAAATTGAATTAAATAACTATCATTTACCCTAAACCTTTTATTACGTACTTATCTTAATATTGCAAATTAGAAGATGAAACTAGCTGTTTTTACTAATTAATTTCCTTTTACTCTTGTCACTTTTTGGATATTAGTTTCATTTTAAGTTAAATCATGGAAAAGCTAGCAAAACAACATAAAATTTGTTATAAAAGATTAGCTCCATTGTTAGAATCTATTACTTTCAACTTAAGAAGAGTTCTTTCTTTTCGAAGGTTCAATTCAAGGGCTTCAAGTTTCGTTATATATATTAGTACACCATCATGTAGCTCTCATGTGCATTAGTATTTTTTAAATATATATTATTATTATATTTTTAAATTGTAATTGAAATTGAAATATAAATAAGTTTTTAATTAATAAATGATTTATTAATAGAGTTTTACGTCTTTTGATACAATAATTGTTGGGAATAACGTGGCAGCCCACAACAAGTATTAACCCACAACATGCATTCGTGAAGAAGAGAAAAAGAAAACACAATATTTTTAACGTGGTTTAGCCCTTCTTGGCCTACATCCACGATCCCAAAGGGGTAAACATACTTCACTAAGGAAGAATTCCAACTAGTAACTTTTGCAAGGATAAAGCTACAAACCTTTTTACAACACACTTAGAGCTTTTGTACGGATAAAGCTACAAACCATTCTCCCAATATTGTAACTTTTGCATGGATAAAGCTACAAACCTTCCTACAAACAAACTTGACTCACCACCCAAAGAATCCCAATACAACTTCTACTTAAGTGTATAGGCCCTCTCTCACAAGGGATGGTGGTGGTATTTCCCCAAAGGCTAAGGTTCCTATTTATAGGTGAGCACTCCTCTTTGCTCATAAATACTACTCAATATGTGATTATGATTTCCCTTTGCTTAACCAATTAGTTACTTGATGTAGGATGAGCACTCCTACTCAATGTGAGACTTGGACTCCTACTCAAACTCAATGTTGGACTTGGACTCAAATTCAATAAATCCTCCCTTGAGTCAAAGTCCCAATAACCTCTTGGCAGCAACTCTTCTCTCTTGAACCAAAAACCTTTGGGCAGCAACTTAGCAACTCTCCTACTCTTTATCCTCGAACAAAAAAGCTTCTTGACAGCAACTATCCTCGCTCGAACCAAAAGCTCCTGGCAACATCTCTCTTTGCTTGAACCAAAAGCTTCTGGCAACTCCTCACCACCCAAAGAATCCCAATACAACTTCTACTTAAGTGTATAGACCCTCTCTCACAAGAGGTGGTGGTCTTTCCCTAAAGGCTAAGGTTCCTATTTATAGGTGACCACTCCTCTTTGCTCATCAATACTACTCAATATGGGATTATGATTTCCATTTGCTTAACCAATTAGTTATGAGCACTCCTACTCAATGTGAGACTTGAACTCCTACTCAAATTCAATGTTGGACTTGGACTCAAACTCAGAAAATCCTCTCTTGAGTCAAACTCTTCCTATTCAATGTTGGATTTGGACAATAATAACTTAAAATATGAAATTGAAAAATCTCACATTAAAATAAAATCTTAATTATAAAGTCAAAATTTCATCAAAATAAATTAAAATATGAAAAAAAGTTATAATTCCTGTTTAATTTATATATACATTTTATTAATGGAAGGACATAAAAATCGCAAACCAATTCGAGTTATTGATTTAGCAAACTCAAATAATACTCTTAACTTCAATACTAATAAACCAAGACTATAAAATTAAAACTAAAACATGTATATACAATATTCATTGAAATAAATAAAACCAAACTTCTTTAAAAGTTATTACATTCTATTTTATAAATTGCTTGAATAAAAATGGCATGGGAGAGCTCTTACTTTCCACGTCAAATAAAAAAAAGAGCATATATTTTAAGCCGGTCCAAAATATTTAAATATATATTATTTGTCAATTCTTTTGAGATGATATCCAAATCAAAGTTTACTGATATATATATATATATATATATATATATATATATATATATATATATATATATATATATATATATGAGATTGATTTATCGTAAATTAATTAGTTAAGAGTTATATAAAGAATCATTATCTAAAAAATTCATCAATGAAAAAAAATGAAAATTTTTTTAATTAATTTCTAAGCTAATTTTTTAAAATATTTACCAATATATATAACGACATGAGATTTTTAGATAGTGCAATCTGGCTTTTTATTTTTTTGGCTTCACTTAAACCAGATCCAAATTTTTTTGGGATTGAATCTTTTTTGGAGGTTACCTTTTGGTTCTAGCAAAGGATGGCAAATGAATTGAAAAAAAAAAAAAAAATTTGGGAAAAGAAATGTCAATCGAGCGGGGTTTGTAGGCTGCCATAGTAGTTGCTAGCATCTGCCATGATAACTGTTTTAGATAGGGGAAAAGGCTGGTCTGTCACACCAAATCGGCTTTTCTTTCCGTTTTTATATTTTTGTATATATATATATATATATATTTAGAGATTTTTCTTTGGAATTTGAAAATAATAATATAAAAGCTCAAACTTAATATAATTTTATAGATTAACTCAATTTTATATATTGAATATTAAAAAAAAGTAAATATCAAACTTTAAAAATTATTTACACATTTGTTACTTGAATTATAGTCAATTTTTTTTATTAGATGCATATAATTTAAAATTTACAATTAAGTGCTATCTAAACTTTGCTTTAGTCCATTAGTTTGTCAACAAGACTAACACTTTCAATCAAATAGATGATAGATTATGAGTATCTTTATAACAATTTTGCAAATAAGTTATTTTGTTGCAAAATGTAACTTGTACAAGCTTATTTATTGGAACATAGGGTCCGTTTGTTTCGCATAAAGTGGCTTTCAGAAAATATTTTTCGAAAAATATGAAGATTTTGCGAAAAAGTAAAGAATTTTTAATGTTTGGATGACTTAATGAAAAATATTTTCCGTTATTTGGTTATTTTCTGAAAAATTTACTTTTTTCAAATAACAATATTGAAATAAATATTAATTATTAAAAAATACTTATTATTAAAATATTAATATTTCTAATAGTAATATTTTAATAATAATATTTAATACTATAATATTATATTAATATTAAATACTTAAAATAATACTAATTATTAAAATATTAATTATATAAATATTTAAAATATTATAGTTATTATTAAAATATTATTTCTATTAATATAATTATGATTAAAATATAATTTTATTAATATAATAATTATTAAAATCTTATTTATATTAATAATAATTATGAAAATATTATTTGTAGTTTTTTCAAATAGTAATATTGACATAAATATTAAAATATTAATAAAATATTATTTTCATTAATATAATTATGATTAAAATATTATTTCTACTTTTTTCAAATATTAATATGACATAAAATATTAAAATATTAAAAATATTAATTATAAATTTTAAATTTTAAAATATTAATTTTTAATATTAATATTTCAAATAGTAATATTTTAATAATAATATTTAATACTAAAATATGATACTAATATTAAATACTTAAAGTAATATTATTTATTATTAAAATTTTAAAATTTTAAAATATTTAAAGTATTCTAATAATTATTAAAATATTAATTATACTATTATTTTAAAATATTTAAAGTATTCCAATAATTATTAAAATATTATTTATATTAAAATTTATACTATTAAAATAATACTATTTTTATACTAAAAACATTTATTATGAAATCTTTATAAAGTATAATTTTTATATATATTTATTATTAAAATAGTAATATAAAAATATTTTTCAATAAAATATCAAAAATCAATAATTTAAAATTTAAAATTTTGATAATGTTATAATTTATTATTAAAATATTAATATTGTTATATGAAATAACATTTTTTATTAAAATATAAATAATATTCATCATATTAATAATTTATTATTTATTATTAAAATAATAAAATAATATTATATATTATTAAAATGTAAATATCTATAAACGCTTCTAATATTCATTATAAAAAGCTAGGGGATTAGACCTATCAATTGGGCAGGTCGAGTTGATTTCAGGATGGATCAATTTTAATATAAAAATTTTCGGGTCACTTTTGAGTTCGGGTCATTTTGGATTTGGATCATTTCGGGTTTTGATCATTTCGCATTTAGGTCATTATGGTTTGACACTCGCGTTATTCAGGTTCGAGCCATTTCGAGTTCATGTCATTCGGGTTTGACACTCGGATTATTCGAGTTTAGGTTATTCGGGTTTAATTTTAAAATTAAATCAGATCAAATTTAAACAAATTATTTGATTGAGTCAAATTTAATTAGAATGTTTATGAAATATAGAAAGTAAGTAATAAATAATATTTAAAAATAAATATACCCACTTTTTTTGAATTCGAGCATAATCCGATAATTTTTCAAATTCGAGAGTATCCGTTTTACTTAAATGAGTACTATTGTATACCTGAAAAAAGTTGTAAATGTATTATTATAACGTAGTGTAGTTATAATATAATACACATATCAATGACCCATTTTATATACTCTAAGAAAATCACATGATAAGAGTTAAGAGATTATAAATTTAAAATAAAAACAACACATTTACCCTAAATTAACATGTATAAGGATAAGAAATTATATAATTTGATCTAAATTACATGATAAGATATTAACATAACGTGCAAATCATTATGATAAAATACAATTATCACTATTAATAATCTATTTTATGTACTTTATTCTAAATTACATGAGAATAGATTATACTTTTAGAATAAAAATAATACTTTTAGTTTAAATAATATGTATAACGATAAAGAATATTATAAGATTATTATAAGTATATCCTTAATAATTAAAATATATAATTTATTTTAAATCTTATTTTAAGATTATGATAATTGATATAACATCTTATTATTTATTTAAGAAATTATTATATATTTAAAAGATTATTTTAGTTTTTGATCAATTATCTTGATGTATTGAACAATTAATTTAAAAAGGTTATTATGGCAATAATATAACAAAC
The DNA here is from genome assembly GCA_030761205.1 of Fremontodendron californicum. Lineage (NCBI taxonomy): Eukaryota > Viridiplantae > Streptophyta > Magnoliopsida > Malvales > Malvaceae > Fremontodendron > Fremontodendron californicum. Next base: position 17,759,406 of record JAULJL010000021.1, read on the forward strand.
TTAGTTATAAAACAATACAAGAAACTTATTATTTATCCAATCCAACGGTTTGATTTAAAATATATATATATTAAGATTAATTTACAACCGAGTGATTAAAATTTTAATTCTTAATATCCTAACACTATATCAATTTTTTTTTTTTAAATTTCCACAACTATTGTTTGCATAGTGCATATTTTATGATACTAAAAATGATAATTACAAGTTATAAAATTAAAATGAATTAATAATTTATGTTATAATTATTATTTTTATTAAATTAATGTTTTTAAAATAAAATTATAATTAATTTAATTTGGGTCATTCGGGTTAATTGTACAAGTCAATTCGGGTTCTGGTCATTTCGAGTTCGTCAATTCGAGTTCATATCAATTTGGATTCAAGTTATTTCGGGTTCGGGTCATTTTCGATTTCAGGTTGGTTTGGATTATTGACTTTTCTGACCAAATAGGGTTGGATAGGGTGTGGATTCAAGTGGATTGACGAATTTTTCGAGTTTGGATTAAAATTGACAGGTTTATAAAGGACTATCACACTATCACAAGCAAAAGGTAAATATATATTTATATCTACTAATAATTATTTTTGAGTCCTAGGACTCAAGAGGTAATTTTTAAATGTGCTAGGGACACTTTTGTCCTACTATATAACATTATTTTTCTAGTTTTTTTCTGCAGATTTTTAGTTTTAAATTTTTTATTTTATTTTTAAATAATGTATTTAAAGGGTTGATCTACAAGATAACTCATGGGTCGATTTAAAATCTGTATCCGACACATTCGAATTTTTATTTTTTTTACTAATTATTTCTATTTTAGTTTTTTGTTTTATTTTTAAATAATGTATTTAAAGGGGTTGGTCCGCACATTGACTCGTGGACCGATTTAGGATCCGTACCTGACTCGCATGGTTAAAAAGTTTTAAAAAAAGAAATTTATTTGATTAATTTATTTTTAAATGATGTATTTAAAGGGGTTGGTCCGAAATGTTGACTCGCGGGTCTATTTAGGATTCGTACTCGACCCGTTCGAAAAAAAAATAATAAAGAAATTTATTTTATTAATTGTTTTTTTGTTTTTATTTTATTTTTAAATGATATATTTAAAGAGGTTGATCTGCACTCTGCACGTTGACTCGCAGGTCGATTTAGGATCTTTATCCGACCCGCTAGAGAAAAAAAGTAAAAAAATAAATTTATTTTATTAATTTATTTTATTTTAATTTTAAATTGTGTATTTAAAGGGTTGGCCCATACGTTCACTCATGGGTCGATTTAGGAAATGTAATCGACCTGCTTGAAAAAAGTTTTAAAAAATTTATTTTATTAATTATTTTATTTTAAATGATGTATTTAAAAGGGTTGATCTGCAAATTGAGTCACAAGTTGGTTTAAGATCCGTACCTGACCCGCACGGAAAAAAGTTAAAAAAAGAAATTTATTTTATTAATTAGTTTTTTATTTTATTTTTAAATAATGTATTTAAAAGGATTAGTCCGCACGTTGACTCGCGGGTTGATTTAGGATCCGTACCCGACTAGCTCGGGAAAAAAGTTAAAAAATATATTTTATTAATTATTTTGATTTTAATTTCAAATGATGTATTTAAAGGGGTTGGTCCGAACGTTGACTCGTGAGTCGGTTTAGGATCTGTATCCGACCGACTAGGGGAAAAAGTTAAAAAAATATTTTATTAAATATTTTTATTTTAATTTTAAATGGTGTATTTAAAGGCGTAGGTCTGCACGTTGAGTCGCGGATCAATTTAGGATCCGTACTCGACCCGCTCGGGAAAAAAAGTAAAAAAAAAAAAGAAAAAACGAACATGCTGCTAACCTATGTGAGAAAATCGATTCTACAAGGGAATAAAATACAAACCACAATTTTATTTTATTTATTTATTTATTATTTTTTACCTCCTATAAATAAAAATATACAGTACACAATAAAGTCTAAATATTTTTAAATATATATATATATAAATACATTTATATTACGTAATTTATAAATAAAAAATTATTTTAAATTTAATTTTTATAACTAACAAAATATAATTATATTAAAATTATTACAATTTAAAAATAAAAATTTATTATTTAATAAACTATAATTTTAAATTAATTATTATTAATTAATTTAAAAAATTATAAAAAAAAAACTAAAAGTGCCCTGGATGAAGCGAGATTTTTTTTTTTAGTATATATAAAAATTGAAACCTTTAAATTGAACCTTCGAAAAGAAAGACTTCTTTTTTAAGTTGAAAGTAGTAGATTCTAACAAATTTAATGTTGTTTTGCTAGCGTTTTCATGATTTAACTTAAAACGGAACTCATATCCAAAAGTGACAAGAGTAAAAGGAAATTAATTAATAAGAACAACTCAAGACTTTAGTTTCATCTTCTAATTTCTAATATATATTAAGAATTATCTTTTACTGAACAAGTTTAATTTTTTTTGTGTTAAACATTCTTATAATATAAACCATAAAAATAAGTTGATGTTTTAAAGTTCAAATAACATAAATTATCAAAACAAGTTGGTGTTTCAAATTCAAAAGAGGCAAGCAAATTATGACACAGACGAGAATTTTCATATTAAAAAGTCAAAAACTATATAAGGTGTTTGGCTAAATTTGTGCATTCATATGGTGTATTCTTTTTGTTTTTTATTTTTGGTAATATTGAAATGGTTATTCTAAAAAGATTAAAATATTAAAAAGTATATATATCTTTATTATTCAAACTTTTTAAATAAACTCTTATATTTTTATTATATCAAAACTGAACCCTTAAATATTATTTTTGTATACTAAACTCTTAATTGAATGAAAACTACTAAAATTCATTATTTTTATCACACCAACATTTAGATGATCGTTATCTATAATTTGTCAAAATTTAGCAAAAATAAAAAATACTTATGCATCCCTTTTTCACACTCTAATGGTCATTTGTTCTCTCCTGTATCTCTTCCCTAGAGTTTCTCATTCCCACTAATATCCCTAAATATAATTGGTTATTATAATTATATAAATAAAATTATAAATAATTATTAGTATAATTAAATAAAAAAAATAGCATCGGTAGAATTTTTCATCGGTAATAACAATTTGCGATGGAACAATTGCAATGGAATATTTCGTCACAAATATTATTTACGACAAAATCTTATGTTACCCACAAAATTTTTTTCAGACAAATACTCATACCCCTCGCTATTGTTCCATGTCGAATTATGTACTATATTTGATGTACAAATGAAATATCATCACATTAACTATTAATTATTATATTTGATGTACAATCATTTACTCTTTTACTTTTACAGAAGTATTTATTCTACAAAATTAATAAATTAGAATGCCACTTGCTAAACACATTGTTCACCATAAAATACTTCTAATCATGTTATATATTGAAAAACTGGTTATGTTATTTATTTAAAAACTTGAACAAATTAAGACAAAAGCTTGATAGTTAGAGGGATATTAATGTCATCTTATCGTTTTATATGGATATTTGACTTCCAAATTTTAATAGAATATATAGGAGATCAACTATATGAACTGGTCATGTTATTTAAAAATAACATTATTTAGTTTTAATGGAATAAAACTTGAAAAAAGACAAAAGCTTGGTAGTTATAAGGATAATAATGTCATCATATCCTTTTATATGGATAATAAAAAAAATTATTTAATTTTATTTATAAAATATATTTAAAATCATTAAAATTTTAATAATTTAAAAAAGAAAAAGAAAACTTTGAGGTCCGATGAACTAGACTGGATCGAACCTTGAGCAGGTCAATGTTTCATTACTTAAAAAATGGAAATGAAACATATATAGAAAAAATAATGGAAATTTTAATTGTAGTGACCAGGTTCTTGTCTTGTTATGCTGCAAACTAGTATATAAGTATGTGACTATGCCGCTAATTTTCAAGCACAAGCAAAAGCAAACCCAATAGCTAAGGTTAAACCAAAAATGGCTTCTCATAAGGTTTCATCAGGTGTTCCAGTGTACACACAGTGCCAGCTTCAGAATCATGCTGGCAAGAATCAATATGTAACTCTGGATCTGTCGCAATATTGGCATGGCTCTGCAGATCCCCCGAAAACGATTCAAGATCAAAACGCCGGTAACTTTCAGCAGAATGCCGATGCTGGAGGTGCAATCGGAGGTGTTGCATATGCTCTCGGAGATACACTTAAGTGGATTATTGCTTGGAGAAATGCTGAAAACCTGCCTAACAAGGTATTAATCTGTTTCTACATTGATCTTAATTCCGGTAGTATTATATATTAATTTCATTTTCAGTTGGTATCTTAAAATAAACTTAATTTTTTTTGGTCATCATCATTTTAATTTGTTTCAAGTTCAGTCATCTGTTCCAATAATACACCATTAGAATTTGGATGAAATTAATTATAATATGGCGATTTTGTTAGACATAAACGTGAGAATTTCATCCAAATTCTAAAAGGAATCAAATACTATTAAAAAAAATCATTATATTAATGGTAATATTATTTTGCATTTTGCAACATAAAATAAAACTGAATCACACCATTTATAGCTTGGAAATAATTAATTAATCAATTAATTTACCAATTGCAGGTCTACACTCAAATCCTTTCGGGCGACGAAGCTGTTGATTGGGCTAAAATCAAAACCAATCTTGATAATTCTGGGAACCAAAGCAGCGACCATAATAAATTCGGATACTCGTCAGTGGCTACAATCGATCAAGACAGTAGTACGCCAACAGTGACGGCAACACTCACTCCAGTTGCTTAAGCTGGCTTTGCTTTCCGTATACTTATCTAAGTAAACTGTGGCGGTGAGGCTGTCAAAATTAAATAGTAGTAGCAATATTGTGTTGTTTACGGTTTGCACTACTATTATATTATATATTAAAATAAATTTGACAGCCAAGAATAAAAGATTGCTACTAGCTCTAGCTAGTGTCTAATGTATGCTTAATTTGTCTTTGTTATTTTTTGTAATATTTCCAAGCTATTATTGTAATACTCCCTGCAATGTATCACTCACAAGCTTGCCAATTACAACTTCCAGTCTCCTTGTTAATATCTTTGTTATAATCTTATAAACTGAATTAATCAATCAAGCTAATAGGTCAATAATCTTTAAAACCTACTGGGTTAGCTCATTCTTCATGAATTTCCAACCTTTATTTTTTCATTCAAATCAATCAAGTTTTTAATTAATAAATGATTTATTAATAGAGTTTTACGTCTTTTGATACAATAATAACTCATTTTTTGTGAAATTGAAAAATCTCATATTAAAATAAAATCTTAATTATAAAATCAAAATTTCATCAAAATAAATTAAAATATGAAAAAAGTATAATTAATTTTTTTTTTTTTTTTTGCTAAGCCAAAGAAATTTTATTAATATTGAAGATACTACATTAAAGGTCAGAACAAAGCCTCTCAAAATCCAAAAACAAGTAGAACAAGAGAGGAGCTGCAACCACACACAACACAGCTCTCAAAGAGAGCTAAGATAGTAGACAATACATCATGAACCAAACCCTTAAACCAACCCATGCCTAATATAATTCATTTCCTAAAAGCCCCATAAATGTAATGAAATCAACAAGATCATTTACCAATAAAAAAGAGTCGGGTCGTACTTCTGCAACTAGAATTTAATCTTACTGAAGCAGTCAAATAAGGATAAGGGCATAACCAAGTCTTCTTGATCCACTTCAGTAAAATCGAATATCAACAAGAGAAACCTCATATGAATGAGAATACAACATGCAAACCAGTCAAGAAATCCTCAAACAAATAGAAGAAACCAAGAAACAATCAATCCATTATAATTCTTGTTCAATTAATATATATATTTTATTAATTGAAGGACATAAAAATCGCAAACCAATTCGAGTTATTGATTTAGCGAACTCAAATAATACTCTTAACTTCAAAACTAATAAACAAAGACTATAAAATTAAAATTAAAATTAAAACATGTATATACAATATTCATTGAAATAAATAAAATCAAACTTCTTTGTAAAAATATCACATTCTATTTTATAAATTGCCTGAATAAAACTGGCATGGGAGAGCTCTTACTTGCCACGTCAAATAAAAAAAAGAAGAGCATATATTCTAAGCCGGTCCAAAATATTTAAATATATATTATTTGTCAAACCTTTTGAGATGATATCGAAATCAAAGTTTACTGATATATATAATGATATGAGATTGGTTTCTCGTAAATTAACTAGTTAGGAGTTATTTAAAGAATCATTATCCAAAAAATTCATCAATGAAAAAAACATGAAAATGTTTCTAATTAATTTCTAAGCCGACCCAAATTAATTTTTTTTTTAAATATTTACCAGTATATATAATGACATGAGATTTTGTTACTCACGAACATTAATTAACTTTACCATTATTGGTAAATTAACTCATTAAGAGTTCTCTGTTGAAGTCACACCGACTACTCTAGCTTTGTCTAGAATTCTCCTTAAGTCATATTTGTTGAATTTTTCCTTAGTGTTCTCTCTAGGCCTTTCTCAAAGTCTTTAGACTTTTCTCTACCACCACAACCGACAATGATAAGTCGGTTTAGTATGGTTATAAATAGAGATTGTGTGTGTTGTGTAAAAGGTGTGGTGGAAAGAAAAAGAAAGAAAGGAAAAATAAGAAAGAGTAGTGGTGTCACGTAGAGAAAAGAAAGAAAAAAGATGTGAGTGATTAGGGAGTGTGATGTGAGAAATTATAAGGTGTATGTATGAGTATAGAAAGTTGTATGTGAGTGAATAGTAAAGTGAGAAAGAGTTTGTGTGAGGTTGTCTCTATTGTTAGTTGGTGTTCACACCAATTCTATTTGGTCTTTTCTCATATTAATAAAAGAGTTGTTTTTCGGAAGTTACTGTAGCAAATCGGTACTGTAGCACAAAACTACAATCGGTACCGAGAGTCAAAAATCAACAAATTGGTATCAGAGCTAGACGATCCTAAGGACCGGAGTATCAGAGTCAGACGATCTTGAGGACCAGAGTATCAGAGATTGGACGACCAGAACGGGACGATCCAGAGGACCAGCGTAAAAAGCGGTATGATCCAGAGGATTGGAATATCAGATCAAGATGGTCAGGGATCGTAGTATGCGCATCGGAGAAAAGACAAGAAGCCAGAAGTTTCTCGAAATCAGATGATCGAGAATTATAATTATCGACGATAGATCGAGTCGTGAAAAGGGCTACTGAAGTAGTGTGAGAGCCATCACGAGAACAGGTGAAAAGGGCTACCTACTTACCTAAAGTAGTGTGAGAGCCATCACGAGAATAGGTGAAAAGGGCTACCTACCATCAGAGTGAAAGCCACCACCAAAAGAAATAGCAAGACGGTCGGGGATCGTTTTTCGAGAAGACCTGGAAATTTGTCAGTGCACAGTCTGGGACTGTGAAGTTCATTGGTCTGGGACCAAGACGATCGAGGATCGTAGTCTATAAAGACGTGAAAATTCTGTCGGTACACAGTCTGGGACTGTGAAGTTAATCGGTCTGGGACCAAGACGATCAGGGATCGTAGTTTGTGAAGTACAGAGACTGACAGAATATAATCTTGAGACAAGTGTGGGACACTCTCAAGTCAGAATGGAAGATTTTTCAAGTCCAGTTGGTAAGCTCGAGAAGCTCAATAACAGCAATTATAATACGTGGAGTATTCGCATGCAATATTACATGCTCGGGCAAGATTTATGGGATATTGTTATCGGTGAAGCTTCAACACCACCAACTGATGTCGGAGAACTAAGAAAATGGAAGATCAAAGCCGGTAAGGCCATGTACGTGTTATCAGTCACTGTTGAGGATGGTTTATTACAACGCATCAAGGATGCAAAGACACCGAAGGAAGCCTGGGACACACTCACAATGCTGTTCGCGAGGAAAAATGATGCTAGGCTCCAACAATTAGAGAATGAACTTCTGTCAATATCGCAGCAAAATATGTCGGTAAGCGAATATTTCTCTAAAGTTAAAACTCTTTGTGATGAAATTTCAAAATTAGATCCAGAAAATGCCATTACCGAAACAAGGATGAGAAGAATTGTCATCCATGGCTTGCGACCTGAATACAACGGGATTGTTACTGCAACTCGTGGATGGAGCAAAGAACCAACTTTAACTGAGTTGGAAAATATCCTAGCCAATCAAGAGACTTTAGATAAACAAATGTCTAAAGTCTTGATAAAAGATTATGAGAAAGCCCTCTTTAGCAATAGAAGAGGTAAAGTTGCTATGAGGCAAGGAATAGAAGACATTGAAGTTCAAAACAAACAAGAAGCTTGGCAACGGAGGAGCTTTCAGCGAGGGGGAGCTCAAATTGTTCGAGATAGAGAAGACAGCGAAAATGTGAGGTCTCATTGTCGAAATATTAAGTGTTTCAAGTGTGGCAAGCTTGGCCACTATGCTCGAGATTGTCGATATAGACAAGTGCAAGGCTATGCAACAGTGTTCTCACGACAGAAGAATAACTATGAAGAAGAATGGGATTTTGAGACAGCATTTACTATTGAAGAATGCGAAGAACTTGTATCTGGTTGCACCAGCGAGTTTGAAAAAAATGTTCATGAAGACGAAGAAGAAATTGATTTTGAGAATATTCAACCAAGACAGAAGGTAACAGAAGAAACGTCAAAGGAAGGGAACGAGTCTCTATTTCAGCCACCAGAAAATATGTTTGAAGAAGAAAGGTTATTTCTAGAAGTCGAGAAGAAGCTTGCAGCTGATGTCAACATTGAGAAAGATAACAACGAGGTCATCGACACTGTTAAGACTTACAAAGGCGTGAAAGATATGAAGATAGATTGTGAAGTCAACAAATTAATGGTAGTTGACAAAGTCGAGTATGCCAAAGTCAGAGACAGGCTAGCAGAGAAAATCAAGAAGAAAGAAGATAACAATGGTGTTGAAGCAAAGACGGAAGTGAACAAAATCAAGGATCAAAAGAGAAGAGAGCAATCAACGATGGATGAAGCAGAACTAATGATGCTGATGAATTTCAAGAAGAGAAAGAAAAAGAGAAGATATTTAATGAGTCCAGAAGACAGCCTGAAATGACAACCAAGCTAGCATAAAGAGAGAGTAGTCGTTGAGGGGGAGTGTTGAAGTCACACCGACTACTCTAGATTTTTCTAGAATTCTCCTTAAGTCATATTTGTTGAATTTTTCCTTAGTGTTCTCTCTAGGCCTTTCTCAAAGTCTTTAGACTTTTCTCTACCACCACAACCGATAATGATAAGTCGGTTTAGTATGGTTATAAATAGAGATTGTGTGTGTTGTGTAAAAGGTGTGGTGGAAAGAAAAAGAAAGAAAGGAAAAATAAGAAAGAGTAGTGGTGTCACGCAGAGAAAAGAAAGAAAAAAGATGTGAGTGATTAGGGAGTGTGATGTGAGAAATTATAAGGTGTATGTATGAGTATAGAAAGTTGTATGTGAGTGAATAGTAAAGTGAGAAAGAGTTTGTGTGAGGTTGTCTCTATTGTTAGTTGGTGTTCACACCAATTGTATTTGGTCTTTTCTCATATTAATAAAAGAGTTGTTTTTCGGAAGTTACTGTAGCATCCCGAGATAAAGTTACTGTAGCAAATCGGTACTGTAGCACAAAACTACAATCGGTACCGAGAGTCAAAAATCAACATTCTCTACATAATCATTATCCAAAAATTTTATTCTAATAACAGTGTTGGTTGAATTGTGGTGATTGTTGTAGTAGATAGTGGAATCTGCCTTTTTTTTTTTTTTTTTGCTTCCTTTTTTACTCCCCGATCCCAATTTTTTTTTTTGGGATTGAATCCTTTTTAGAGGTTACCTTTTGGTTCTGGCAAAGGATGGAAAATGAATGAAAAAAAATGGGAAAAGTGATGTCAATGGAGCGGGGTTGGTAGGCTGCCATAGTGGTTGCTAGCATCTGCCACGATAACTGTTTTGAAGAGGGGAAAGGCTGGTCTGCCGCACCAAATCGGCTTTTCTTTCCATTTTTATATTTTTATATATATTTAGAGATTTTTCTCTGGAATTTAGAAAATAATAATATAAAAGCTCAAACTTAATATAATGTGTTATAGATTAACTTAATTTTATATACTGAATATTAAAAAAATTAAATGTCAAACTTTAAAAATTATTTACACATTTGTTACTTGAATTATAGTCAATTTTTTTTTATTAGATACATATAATTTAAATTTTCAATTAAATGCTATCTAAATTTTGCTTTAGTCCATTAGTTTGTCAACAAAACTAACACTTTTAATTAAATAGATGATAGATTATGAGTATCTTTATAACAACTTTGCAAATAAGTTATTTTGTTGCAAAATGTAACTTGTACAAGCTTATTTATTGCAACAGCAAAAAAGAAGAAGATATTTTTGAAACTTTATACACATTATTAAAGGTGGTAAATAGGCAAGTTGGGCTAGTTCGAACATTCCGAGTTCAGGTTATTCAAAACTCATACTTCAGATTCAAGTTCTTTTAGGTTTAGGTCTTTTCGGGTTTAGGTGGAGTTTGGATGCGAGCTATTAGATCATTTTTAGATTTTAAAGAACATGTAATCATTTCATGCTTTTTGAGTTTGAGTTTCGATTTTTTGAGGTTTGGATCATTTTAAGTTCGAGTTTTGAAGTTTGGGTTTTCTCGAGCTAGGATCTTTGGCATTTTTGGACAAATCAGGTTCAAGCAAGTCCATATTCAAGTTTTTTCAGACAGATTTACGGGTTTGAGTTTATTTTGACACTTTTACAAATTATCATGAAAATATTGTAACTTAAAATAAGATGTTTTATAGTATCAATTTGAATGAAAATAGGTGAAAGTTAAACATACCTCTCTCAGAGTTTTGTTCAACTCTCCTTAATCTACATTCTTATCTTAACATATTCTCAGCTTTTAAAATTTCTAAGAAATTATACTTGAGTAAATAGCAGTATGCTTATGAATGATGGTTAAGACTTTAGCTAAAAATAATATAACAATCAATTGGTAGATGCAATCCTATCATGACATAGCTATACCTTTTTTTATTTTATGAAAGATACTAATAAGATTAATTATATTTAATGGTGACCTGAATCGTCGATTTTATACATATCTAAATTACTTTTTGAGTAGTTTTACACCATATGAATTAATTGGTTTTTGTATGTAGAAATCCAATTTGGTTTGGGATCTTCAAAATGCTATTAGGGATAATTTGAAATAAAGATGTTTGATTTTGATTACTAAATTAATTTCATTCAGGATACATTGATTTAGTTCAAATACACTTTAAATTCAAGTTTCAGGATCAAAAGTCAGTTTTCTTATTTATAGTCAAATTTTTATAAAATCGATCTATAATCCGAATTTTGGACCTTTGAATGAGTATTGGGCTTTAAATGGGCTTAAATGTTTTGAATTGCCTTGGAACCAAAAATTGGACCGGCCATATCCATATCCATTTCATTTCCCTTTATTTTATTCTTTTAATTTTATTTTCTTTATTTTGTTTCTTTCATTTCTTCTTTGATTGTAAATAAAACAAAACAAAAATTATAGAATTTGAATATAAAAAAAATAAATTTTTTTTGGAAGTCAAGAATGTTCTAAAAACTCTTGTTCAAAAAGAAAAAAAATCAAGAAATTTCTCAAAAATCCCAAAAAACAAAAATCAGGAGAAAACCAAAAAAAAAAAAAAAAAATTCGAAAAAGAAGATTTTTTGCATCTTGAAACATATTTGTAAAAGTCAAAGGGGAAAAAAAAAGAGAGAATATATTTGCAAAAAACTAAAAAACAGAAACTTGGAAATGAAGAACACAAAAAACAAAAAAAAAATTTATATCCCAGTCTTCCAAGGAAGTAACAGATATCTCAAGAAATAAAAATCCTACCAATGTCTCTACCAAAAGCAACCTCATCCCGTAGGAAGCAACATCCAACAATCAATAGAAAAAAAAATAATTTTTTGGGCTTTTGGGTGATTTTCTAGGGCTTTTAGAAAATAGTATGATGTAGATTTATGAGAGAAAATTTTCTAGGATTTCATATTTTGGTTTTTTAGATCTAGGCTTGTTGTTTGCCTTTTCTTTTTGAAAATATAATTTGAGAAAAGGAAAGAAAAGGTTGAGGAGAATTTGGAAATGTTTTTTTTTTGTTTAGGTTACCAGCGAACGATGGTCAATGACAATAAATTTTTGGGGTTTTGGTTAGGTTTTTTCAGAGGCTATAATTGAACAAAACAGTGCTACGCCAACAATGATGGCAAGTTGGCAACACTCAAGCTAGCTATTTAAGCTGACTTTGCTTGCTCCATGCTTATCTGAGAAAATTGTGGTGGTGAGGCTATCAAAATTAAATAGTAGTAGCAATATTGAGTGGTTTACACTTTGCTCTACTACTACTATTACAAGAGAAAATGTTTTTATCGAAGGAATGCATACCTTTTTTGGCGAAATTCCGTTGAAAAAGATTAAAACTTTTAGCGACATATGTTTTAAGTTTTAGCGATGAAATTATCGTATTTGAGACGGAATTATTGCAACGAAAATTTTCCGCCTCTAAATTTCGTTGCAAAAACTTTGATAGGAAGCCTGGACCTTACATATAGCTAAACATCTAAGTGACCAACCTTAGGATACAGCAATGCCCCACCCATGTGTAGAAAATAACCTAAGTTAGGACACATGGAGGAATGTTCTTACCTTATTATCACATCTTTGTATGAACTTTTATTTTTATTTTTTTGTTTCTTGTGGAGCTCTCATTTTGTTCTAGTATGCATTTAATTTAATTGCCCTAGATTAAACCTTGTGAAGTTTTTTGTGACTATCATTTGAATTGACTTTAATTTCATGAGTTTGTATACATAATGCATTCATTTATTCTCATGCATTCATCAGATATGTATATATAAAAAATGTAATAATGCTCATGCATCACACAAAAGGGTGTAAATAAGGCAAACATATTCATTCATGCATCATACATTATCATTCATTCATACTTCATAATACTTTACATTCATCGCATGTTTTTTTTTTCTTTTCTTTTTGGAGAAAAAATATTCTCGAGAGGAAGATTTTTCCCAAACTCATTGGTATTCATCAAGGATGGTTTGGGATTCACATGCACAACGAAAGTATGACCTCTTGGAGGAAAGAATGCAAGCTGTGGAAGGCGAGGATGAGTTTTGTGATCCAAAGGAATTTTGTTAAGTTCCAGACGTTCTCATTCCACCAAAGTTTAGAGTTCTGGAGTTTGAAAAGTATGATTTATCCAAATGCCCTAAAACACATTTGGCCACGTATTGTCACAAAATGGTCTCATATGCCAGTCATGAGAAGTTTCTTATTCATGTTTTCCAAAATAATTTGACGGGGGCAGCAGTTGAATGGTATCTCAGGTTGAAAAAGGGCCAAATTTATACTTGGAAAGACTTATCTCGGGCGTTTATATTATAAGCATATGTTAGAGATGGTTACAGATCGATTGACACTTCAAAACATGAGAAAGAGTCAGAGTGAAAGCTACAAAGAATACACTGCTAGATGGAAAGAGATAGCATCACAAGTTCAACAACCTCTTACTATTAGAGAGATAAATTCCTTGTTTGTTGATACACTTTCTCCTCCATACTATTACAAATTGGTTGGCAACGCTTTTTCATAATTTGAAGACTTATTGTTCTTAGTGGGTAGGATTGACGATGAGATAAGAAACTGGAAAGTCATCTATATCAATTCAAGAACTATTGATAGAAAGAAGAGTCATGTTTCTGATGAACATGACCAAGCAATTACTGTCAAAAGGCCAAACATGAGAAAATTTGGAAAGATACAAGAAGAACCCATGTGTACTCATATTCACCCATTGCCAAAAGCAAATAATTTGCCTCAACCATTTTATCCTTATGCTCCAATGCTTTTTGCCCAAACTTTTTCATCCCAAATATTGACTTTACCAAAAGACCGAGTGATCACTTCAGGTTATCCTCAGGGCCGTAAAAGAAAGAGAACTAAAGTGTATCACTCTATTCCAATGTCTTACACAAAGCTTCTTTCCTTACTTGTTCAAAGCCACAAAATTTCCATTGTCCCTACAAAACCTAGAAAGCCTCCTTATCTGAAATGGTATGATCCCAATGTCAAATGTGAATACCATGATGGTGTTTAAGGATATTCGACGGAGAATTGCACTGCATTCAAAGATAAGGTTCAAGCTTTAATTGATGCAGATCCAGCAATATTCAAAGAGTTTGATAATGGTCGACATCAATGGTGATAGATCTCAAGATTGATGTTCTAAAGAGCAACATGCCAATCAGGGGCAATTTTCAATTATTGTGCATCATATCATCCTATAAATTTGAAGTTTTTAACTTTTATCCTGGATTTCTCAAAAGATGAAAATTAAAGCCCCATGTAATTTCTTTCTTTGTTTTATTCCTTTTAAAATGAAGAAAAATGTTGAGGATTTCTAAGGAATTGTTGAATACTACGAGCCAACCTTGATAAATACTTTCATACTCTGAGTCATGTGTTGAACACTCAAAAGCTTGATTCCTTTGATAAATATAAGTTTGAAATTTATGAACCCTTACCTTCTCAATTGACCATAAAGAGATAATGATCTTAATCTAGGCAATAAGCAATGATGTGAATAATTAATTTCAAAATATTTTTGGAAGTCAATACATGAGGCACTCTCTAAAAAGAATATTGATTTTGGTATTTTGGTAAGTGTCAAGGCTATCTAGAGCTTCAAACACATCATACCTAAATTCTTTCATCATGCTCAAACTTTTCATTTCCTTTCCCAGGGTTTCCCTTTATCTATATATGAGGCAAGATTACCAAAAGACCCTTGTAGACCCCTAATTTTTTTCGACCCCCTAAACCAGGTAAATTCTTCCTTGTACTTTTTTAGAATGCACAAAATCTCTTCTCATCTTGTAGATGGTCCTCCAAGACTTGTGATTTGGAGTTCAGCATGAAAAGTCAATCCAAAAAAGTCAACTTCAAAAAAGTCAACTCTAAAAAGTCAACCCTTAGTCAAAATCAAGATTTGGAGTTGAATTGAATAATGGTGAAATTTTTTTGATAATCCGAGGTCTACAACGAAAGATATGGAGTTCGAAAAAGGGATTGCGAAAATTTCAGTGTATGGGAAGCCTTAATTCGGCAAATTTGGGGAAAAATGCTTAAACGATCAAATTAGTCAAAATTGGAGGTTTCAAATGGAATATAATTAATGACTACGGGTATTGGAAGGGCCAATTGGAAGGAACCATAGGAAGAGTCTATTTGGAAGAAAAACCAAAAATTAGGGTTTCGGTAAAAAAGGGTGAATTTGGCAAAATTGGGGAAAATGGCAAAGATGGACCAATTCGGTGAAATTGAAGCCCCCAATTGTTAAAGAATGAGTGAACAAGGATATCCCATGGCCCAGTTTGAAGTGAACCCAAAGGAAGAGTCGATTGGAGCAAAAACGGAAAAACGAGAAAATTCCCAAGTTTGAAAAGGGGAAAACCAAATCGGAGTGGAATTTGATCGTAAAAATTGGGTGTTTTTGGACCAACTCAAATTCAATATATGAAAAAGGCAGTAGAAAAAGAAAATCCAGAAATCTGACTTGTTTCGCGTAAAAACGAGGCTTTGGAGGTTAAAGGGCAATATTGGAAAACCCCAAAGACAATTATGGAAAAAATAGAAAATGAGCTCGAAAAATTTTAAAAACTTGCAGTTCTGAGTTTTATAATTTTTGGAAGAGATTGGCGAAGAAAAATCCAGAATCGGAGCTCATTTGAAAAATGGCAAAGTTCGGGTCCACTAAGCCGAAATTCCAAAAGATAATTCCAGAAAAAATAGCAAACCAGCTCCAAAAATTATGAAAACTTCCAATTCTAAGTTTTATTATTTTTGGAAGAGATTGGCGAATAAAAATCCAGAATCGGAGCTCATATGAAAAATGACAAAGTTCGGGTGCACTAAGCCAAAATTCCAGAATATAATTTCGGGAAAAATAGCAAACGAGCTCCAAAAATTTTGAAAACTTCCAGATATGAGTTTTTTATTTTTTGAAAGAGATTGGTGAAGAAAAATCCAGAATCAGAGTTCAAATGAAAAAGGTGAATTTTGGGTGCCACTAACCGAAAAATCCAAGAGAGAATTCCGGGAAAATGGAAACGAGCTCGAAAAATTCTTAAAATCTCCAGATCTCAATATTATATTTATTTGGATGGGTTGGAAAAAGAAAAACCAGATTCGGGGTCCTTTTGCAATAAAATCAAGTTTTGGGGTCCAAAGTGCAATTTTACCAAAGAAACCGAAAAGGGCCAATTTGCAAATAAAAAAAGTTGAATGGCCTGGAAAATTTCTAGGCCATTTCCAGCCAGCAGCTGATTCAAAGAGAGAGTGTGATCATCATGGATCAAATGACTAAGGATGGATAGCAAGATGACATTTTTACAAAGACAACATTCTCCACTACTTTGCCTACATGGCATTTTAAACCAATAGGAAGGCTTCAATTTGCATGGCCATGTGAAGAGCATGTGAAGTTAATAAGATGATGCCAAATAGGATAAATAATGCCATGTAGGAGGATATTTTTGTAGTAGCCTCCATGATCTTGACAAATGGCAAAGATATTTTATAAGAGATAAGAGACACAAATGGTTGAGGTGGCTTTTGCTAGCCAATGAGAGGCTAGGATTTCCTATTTTTAAGGGAAATGGGCATTTGAATGGGACATTTTTGGCCATGTGGCAATAGATGTTGGAGGAGCATGGATTGCATGACAAGGGGTAAAAAAATAAAATGCACCCCTAGAGGATATGAAGGGCCTACCACACCAATTCAAGGGGAAAGTTTCATTTTTCTTTAAGGTTTTCAAGATACTCTTGAGAGAAAAGAAGGAAGAAAAAGAAAAGAGAGGAGAGGAGGATTTTGATTTTTTTCCTAAGGCATTTTCTTACTACTTTGATTTGGAAAGCTTAAGCTAGGTAGCTATTCTCTTCCTCCTCCATTATTTATTTTACGTTTCCATGCTCTCCTCCATGCTTGGTTCATATGATTTTATTATTCTTCTATTTATTTTATTTTCTTTCATGAAATAAAATTGTTTTTCAAAACATGTTTCAAAAGATTTCTTCTTCTTTCTACCAAATAACAAGTTTTAACAAATTTTTTTCTATTTTTCCTAGCATTGGTCGAATGGCATAGTATGTTTGTGCTTGTGTTTTTGTTTGATCTTGCTTGTCTTTTTTATTGTGGTAGGGTAGATTCACCTATTTTTTGCTTCATGTTCATGCATTCATCTCATCACCACTTGATTTTTGACTTAAGCCAATCAATGGCTCAAAGCCAAGCTCTCATGAGCATGCTTGTGGAAAATTAAAATGTGTCAAGTTGGATTTTCTAACTTTATGATTTTTTCTCATTGGAAAACCCTAGCCCAAATTTTTACCACTGATCATAGGACCTTAGAGGAGTCTCTAACATTTTTATTCTGATTTTTGGACGTTTTTATCAAAGGTTTAAAAATGTTTTTTTGGTTAAGCAGTTTTGTACCCACTGTTCTGTCTTTCATGAATTTTCGGGTAGGTCATCCTTAGTCTAAAAATTAAGCCAACTTTTTCCCATAAAGTTCGACATGTTCTAAGTCTCCTATAATTTTTTCATATTTTTTTGAAATACTTTAGAAGGTCAAAAAATAGGTTTTCAAGATTGCTTGTGAGAGTCAAAGTTGTTTTTTAGAATTGGTAACTTTCTGCTTTGGTTGATTCGGTCATAGTATCCATGCTCCAAAAATTAATAAAATTTTTTCCCATATATTTCGACATGCTATAAGTCTCCCATAAGTTTTTCAGATTTTTTTGAAATTGTTTAGAAGGTCAAAAAAATAGGTTTTCAAGACTGCCTGTGAGAGTCAAAGTTGTTTTTTTAGAATCGGTAACTTTCTGTTTTGGTTAATTCTGTCATAGTATCCATGCTCCAAAAATTAATCCATTTTTTTCCCATATAGGTAGACATGTTCTAAGTCTCCCATAATGTTTTTAGATTTTTTTTGAAATGTTTTAGAAGGGTAAAAAAAATCGGTTTCCAAAACTGGTCAGTAAAGTCAGATTTGTTGTTAAGAACCAATAATTTTTCTGTTTTGTTTAAGGCACTAAGAGGGGGCTGATTTAAAACATTAGTTGCTTTCTTAGGTTAATTTCCAAGTCATTTTTATCCTAAAATTTGATTTTACAAAAATCGAGTCAAGGTTGGTCAACCCCGGGTTTCAAAACTAGGAAAAATTAGAGCCTTTTAAAAATTGTATTCGGTCAAGTTTACTTTTACTCAAAAATTTTGATTTTTCTTCCAAAATCTGAGTTTGAAAATCCGGTTTAAGTATATTCCAAAGGTAGTCGGATATCTTTTTGGGTATACGGATGTCCTTACTTCAAGGAAGAAATACATTCCCATGCATTGCCTTTTTAAAATGTTTTTTTACTTGATTTGTCATAAAAACGTATTTTTTTGGTTTATTAAACATTTGGCGAGAATTAGTTCCCGATCTTGGCTGGGTTTGCAGGGGATTTTAGGAAATTATTCAATGCACGTGTTTATAGAATCAAAACGTATGGTTTTCGTTTTACTCGAAATCATGTAAGTGTCATATGAAAGAACTATTTTCCAAGCTTTGTCGGGTTTGCCGGGGGGTACGGTAATATTTTCCGACATATGCCATTTATGTGATTCCTCACATGAAAAATTAATTCTATGATCATGCATGTTTCATGATATTTACATTTGTCATTTTAATTATGCATTTTCCATGTTCATGCATATTCTATGACATTTAATTTTTTCTTAGTCATGCAAATCTCATATGTATGAACATTCAATGATGATGTCATTTTAGGATTTAAATTTCATGTTGCTATTTTGATTATGATATGATTATGTATGTTCTATGATAAATGTCATTTTGTGATTTTGTCATGTATCATATTATTCTCTATGTCATTCAAGCTCATGTCATCTCCCATGTCATTTAGGCATTAGGTTATTTCTCATGTGCTATGTTATTTTCCATGTCATTTAGAGTTTATGTACCATTTTTATGCCATTTATGCATATTCGACCATGCCATTGTCTAGTCATCCTCCATGTCATTTTTTCATGTCATTTAGAGCTTAGGTGCATTTGCATGATTTATATCATTTTATGCCACGTCATTTTCCATGACATTTAAACATTAGGTCATTTTTTATACCATGTCATTATGATTTTACCATGTCATTCATATTATGCCATGTCATTGATTCATATGCCATGTCATCCATTCACATGCCATGTCATTTAGATTATGTCATGTCAATCATTCACATGCCATGTGATTCATTCATATGCCATGTCATTTAGATTATGTCATGTCATTCATTCATATGCCATATCATTTAGATTATGTCATGTCATTTATTCACATGC
The DNA here is from genome assembly GCA_030761205.1 of Fremontodendron californicum. Classification (NCBI taxonomy): domain Eukaryota; kingdom Viridiplantae; phylum Streptophyta; class Magnoliopsida; order Malvales; family Malvaceae; genus Fremontodendron; species Fremontodendron californicum. The sequence goes on from JAULJL010000021.1 coordinate 17,778,915, forward strand.
CATGTCATTCATTCATATGCCATGTCATTTAGATTATGTCATGCCATCCATTCACATGCCATGTAATTTAGATTATGCCATGTCATTCTTTCTCATGCCGTGCCATTAATATGCCATGCTACTTTGTTTGCCATGTCGATTTCACTCACATGACATTCAGCCTTTTCCCATGTTATTTCATTTGCCATGTCATCAATAATGATTTGCATATTCATCTGTTTAAAAATGATTTTAATAAAGATAATGATTTTCAATAAAAAATAAGGATTCTCGAGTTAAAATAATTCATGAGTTCTCTGTCGAGTTTGCTGGGGAGGATATCATCAATTATTATTAATAAAAGAATATCTTTCTTTTAAAAATGAAAATGATTCGGAGAGTTTCCAAATAAAAAAATTTTTCTATATTTTATAGGAAAATTTTGAGTTAATAAATTCTGGATCATTTTCAATTAAAAATGGAATTATTTTTCTTTAAGTTGGGAATTATTTTAAAATGCCAAATCTAAAATCGTCTTTTATCGAGACTTGAGACAACACATGATTAATAAGGTACTATTTTATACGGGCGTTGTAGGGGTGCTAATCCTTCCCCACACGTAACCGACTCCCGAACCCGCTTCTTTGATTTCTCTGGTTTAAAAGCGTAGACTTTGAGATTGGTTTTTAAAATTTTTTAATTAATTTTAAAATGTTTTACAAAACCGGTTTTAATGGGTGGCCGATCACACCTAGCCAAAAACAGATTGGTGGCGACTCCATTTCTTTTTCAAGGATGTTTTCAAACCCTCATTTTATTTCAAGAGGAATTAAATCTTCTTTTCCTCTGTTACCCCAATGTCACACTTAACAAGTAATGTCTCGCGATGAGACTTGTTATTTTTTAGGTTGCGACAGTTTGGCGACTCCACTAGGGACTATTAGAGAGTCAGGCCTAGAATTAATCGTGTGTTATTGATAGTCTCGATTTTGTCAATTTTATCCGGTATTTAATTTAAATTCCCATATTTTTTAATAAAAAGGAGAATTTTTGAAAATAATAAAATATTTTTGAATATGTTCATACTCATGTACATGCATATTACTATTGTTCTCTGGTTTATCTTGGTGTACATTATTGTTTTGCTTAACTGATGCAATACGTTGTTTAATCTTATCGGGGTGTTTAGAATAAGGGTTGTAGAATAGGTGGTGAAAGGTTTGTTTTGTTCCTCGATACACACTACACTTACATTTGCATAACATGAGCTCTCTACCCGGGCTCCATCCTTTTTAAGTGGGAGTAAAGTAACTACGCCTTCATGATTGACCCTCCGTATGGGCTAGTGAAACACTTCCGGAGTATAAAGTACCTAAAGCCTTCGTGATTGATCCTCCATATGGGGTTAGGAAAATATACTCTAACAAATTGAACCCGTTTTTATCAGGGTGCCTTACTAGCCTTCACCAGCGACAGTGAGGAACAATTTGGGGCCTTTAGAACCGAATTCAACCTCATATAGTGAACCTAGGGGAAGCCATGCCGGATTTTCGTTAGATACCCGAAGTTAGGAACACATGGAGGAACATTTCCAACCCTTAACCATCTCTCTGCATCTTAGATCTTGCAAATCAGGCAGTGATGAACGTACATTATATCGCTTGTAATAAGTTCCGTCCCAAAGAGGTCATAATGCTGAAATTTTGTTAATTTGCTAGGACAATTGTTTATTTTGTCATATATAATTCATTATTATTTAAATTCTTTATCTTTACTAACTTATTTCTTTTCTTTTTCTCTTTCTCTTGCATTTTTATCATCATAATAGGGGAAGTTATTGGTCTCGGGATAGTTTTCAACCAAAATGACTTTCATGGAGTGCCAGGTTGTTTTAGTCATAGAGGAGCATGTCGTGGTTAGGGAACGATAGGAAAAAGCTAAGAGAGATGAAGGAGATTGCTTAAAGAAGGGTTATGTGTCATGTAGATACTCGGTCTTATAAAACATCTATAACCAAAGGTATTGGGCCATGTGGATCTGGCCGTGTTTCACTTCTTCGAGAAATTGGAACAGAAGATCAATCCATCTCCGGCTATCATAGCAAAAACCATCCGATCACTGAATTTTTGTAAGAGGGGAGGAAAAGGGAGATTTAGGGGATGTGCTCAACTCCTCTATGTTTGGATTCAGAGTCGCTTCTAGAAAAGAGAGGATGTTTCTTTTAAACCATATGTGAAATCCCTAGTACCAATCAGCGAGTTTCTTAAGAGAGATTGGCTTGAGGATAGAGATGAAGGGCAATGGATCAACCTGCTCCGGAACCTTAAGGGTGAGATGGTAACATGGAGAGCTCCGTGGATGGTTCCTATGCCGATATTGTACAAATGTGAGGACAAGCCAGGGGTTCCACTACTTGGAATTTAGGGAGCTATGAGTTATGCACCTCAATTAGTGCAAAGACAGGTCAAGTCTCGACAATTCACACCCATGATTTACGGACTAGGTTTATCAGAGTTTACCTATGGAGAAGAGGGGTACTCAGGAAAGGTGGAGGAAATAATTGAAGCATGGAAGAAAACTCATCGGATAAAGGTGGCTCGATATGCCAACAACGTCACGCCTGACTACATGATATGGAGAGATAGGAGGGTTAATGATAGATTGTTGATGTCTAAAAGGGAAGAAGTTCAACTCACGGATTCACAATCAAAGAAAGCGCCATCGGAGTTAGAAATTGCAAGGTCAGAATTTGGAAAAGAAAAGGCCCAAATGAGCAAAAAGATTGCCCAAATCCAAGAAGACATCAATGACTTGAAGACTAGGGATTCATTCGGGGAAGGGAAGTGGAAAAGGTCAAGAGAGAAAGGGACACTGTCAAGGGTGATGTCGAGGAACTACACTTGGAAAATAAAAGGTTCCGTTTTGAGTTAAAATTTAAAGGGACCATCAAGTCTTCTAGGGCATGGCAGAAAGAAGTCGACTATCTCAGAAAAGAGAATGACTATTGGAAAGAGAGTGAAACAGGAAGAAGCCCGAGCCGACAGACTTGAGCAAGAAAAGCAAGTTAGGGAAAGCTTACACACTGCTGTTTTTGCTGAGCTATTGAAATGAAAGATTACGGGCCAAATTGAAAGTTGAAGAAGCAAGGCGATCCAAAAAAGGGAGACTATGAAGGAAGGTCTGAGATCCGAGGAGGTCATTTTAGGACCATCACATTGTAATGGCACTTTGATAGAAAGGAATTAGATGGGCAAACTTTTGGATTGCCTTAGGACAAACCTTGTTATTTTATCCTTGATGTATTTATTTTCAGAAATCAATGGAAGACTGTTTGTTTGAAATTATCCCGGGGCCAATACTTTCGAATGCATTCATACATTTATTTATTATACATATTCATGTACATATTCATTTCATTATATATTTATTGTACATATTCATTCATTTATTCATTTCATTATATATTCATTCATTTATTATACATATTCATTCATTTATTCATTCCATATTATATTCAGTCATTCATTCATAATAAAAAAACATAAAGAATAAATCACAGAGTTCTAATCCATGGTTTTTGAACTTAAGGTAAAATTGGGTGTCCTCCGAAAGAACCAGTTTTTTAGCGCCGTTATAATACCAGATCTCAAACCCAAATTATGGAAAATGAACAGAATGCCCATATCAAAAGGATGGAAATGGCTCAGAAGGAACTGTAAGAGCAATTGGCTCAATCCCAGGAAGAATCAAGAGAGCAGATGGCTAAGCATATGGCAATGATAAATGCCATGCTGAGGCAGAAAGGGTCGGTTGAGAATTCAGCTGTGGAAGGAGTGGTGGTAAATCAAGAGGGTCGACCTGAAATCATGCATTTAAATGGACAAACATCCTAAAATGTTGAAAATGAGCTTCTGACAGGGGAAACTCCTTTTGTTTATATCCAACTGATGGTAGAAACATAGAAACAGGCTCTCAGAAATGTTAACATTGGGGCTGACCCAACTGATCCTGTTATGTTCTGGATTTTAAGGAGCTTGCTGAGAAAGAGAAAGCAAAGATGGCCGAATTGAAGAAGATTGAATCTGCTGAATCACAGAAAAAGTATCAGTTATTGGAAGAGAGGTTAAGGGCCGTGGAAGGTGCAGAATTGTTCGGCAGCCTGGATGCCCAGGAAATGAGTCTGGTGCATGGCCCAGTAATTCCCCCTAAGTTTAAGGTACCAGATTTTGAGAAGTATGATGGGACCACCAACCCGTCAGCATACTTAACCATGAACTACCGAAAAATGACGGACATGATGAGGATGAAAAGATACTCGTTCACTGCTTCCAAGACAGCTTAACAGGTTCTGTAACCTGTTGGTATAATCAGTTAACCCGGACTAAGATCCGCTCTTGGATGGATTTGGCTAGAGCCTTTATGGAACATTATAAGCATGTGACTGATATGGTGCCTGACCATCTCACTTTGCAAAACATGGAGAAAAAAGCTACTGAAAGCTTCAAGGAGTATTCTCAAAGGTGGAAAGATTTGGCCACTCAGGTGCAACCCCCTCTGACTAGTAAAGAAAATACGGTTCTTTTCATCAACACTTTAAAGACACCGTACTATGACAAGTTGATGGATTGTGCCACTAAGAATTTTGCGGATATGGTCATATCCGATGAAATGATAGAAGCCGTCATTAAGAGTGGAAATATGGAAGCTGGAGAATCTGCTATTCCAAAAAAGATTATCCCCGCCAAAAAGAAAGAAGGGGAAACTTATGCAGTTAGTTATAACCATCGTCCCTATACACCTCTTGCACCTTATACGCCTTACCGGTATACAATCCCTACTACACTATCGTGAACCACCTTACCCAAAACCCTTTTCCTTACACAGCCATACCGCAACAACCATTCCCGACTGGTATATCCCCGGAAATAGCCATTCCTCAAAACACGGTACCAAACACCCAAAATATTATTCGCAATGACCATAGACCACCAAGGAATAATCAGAAGCCTCAATTTGATCCTATTCCTACAACCTATGATGAGTTATACCCTAAACTATTACAGGGGCAGCTCGTTGCACTAGTATACCTTCAACCCTTGAAACCACCGTATCCAAATGGTATAACGCAAATGCTAACTGCGCATATCATGCGAGAATTTAGGGGCATTCGACCGAGGACTGCATTGCTTTTAAACAGAAGGTCCAAAGCTTGATTGATACTGGGGTCGTAAAGTTCGGATCTAAGAACGTGCCTAATGTTGCGGGTAACGCATTGCCTAATCACACGGAGGCCAAGGTGAATGCGGTTTTGTCAGGGGAAGTTGGCAGGGTAAAAAGGAATATCAGTGAGGTGAAGACACCAATGATAAAAGTATGGTTTGAAATGGTCAAGGATGGGTTAGTTCAAGATGAAGTCAGTTAGAAAATGGTTACGAGCAAGACAGAGGATTTTTGTCCGTGTCACAGATGTGAGGGTCATACTATACAGGGGTGTAAAGGTTTTTTGGCCAAGGTTCAGAAAATGATGGATGAGGGCAAGGCCCAATTCTATGAAAAAACAAAGGAAGAGATAGATACTACTGAGAATACAGCAGGTTATGGGGTGGGAAGACCTTTGGTTATCTATTATGATGAGCCGAAAGAAAAGGCTATCCCGGTTGAAGAAGAAACCACGCCAAAGTTGACTATAGAGTTACCATCTTCTTTCCCATACAAGGAGAATAAGGTCGAACCTTGGAGATATGACTGCAGTATGGTAACACCAGGATCTTCAAGTCAGCAAACAGCAACCGATAAAAAGGGGTAGGACATCTAACTCTTAGTGGTAGTTGCTACGCCCCTGGAACCGTTTAACAGAGTCCGATGGAAAAATGTAGGGGGATTTGACAAAGGTAAAAGAATAGCAGAATCGGTCCATACAAAGATGGATCAGTCAAAGGGAATGGAGAAAAATTCAACCCTGGTTAACAAGGTAAAAGAGCTGGTAAATGAGAAAGAGGCTTGTGAATTCTTGAAGTTTATAAAACACAGCGAGTACAGTATGGTAGAACAACTGCATCGTCAACCGACAAGGATTTCGGTCTTTTCACTGTTGCTAAACTCAGAGCCGCATAGAAATGCTCTGCTAAGGATTTTGAATCAAGCATATGTGGCCCACAACATATCAGTGGAAAAGTTAGACCGGTTGGTGGGGAATATCACGGTAGATGATCACATTTCCTTTAGTTATGATGAGATACCACCGAACGCTGTAGGATCTACTAAAGCCCTTCATGTCACAACTACTTGCAAGGGACACATTCTGCTATGAGTTCTTCTAGATAACAGTTCTTCTTTAAATCTGATGCCCTTGGCGACCTTGTCTAAACTATTGGTCGACATGTCCTACATGCTACCAAGCCACACTATAGTCAGAGCTTTTGATGGCACCCGACGGGAAGTGATGGGAACCATTGAGGTCCCACTTGAGATAGGTCCCTGTACTTATAAAGTTGATTTCCAAGTTATGGACATCACCCCATCTTACAACTGTTTATTGGGATAGCCATGGATCCATTTTGCTAGGGCAGTAGCATTATCTCTCCACCAGAAATTGAAGTTTGTAATGGAAGGACGCCTGATCAACATATCGAGAGAAGAGGACATCATAGCCTTTGCGTCCACTAACTCCCCCTACATAGAACTGAATGAGGATGCTGTAATGCTCATTCAGGTTACTGGGATTCATTAATGCTGTGTTCATTACTGAAGGACGTAAAATTCCAGAGCCGAAGATGTCCAAGAATACCAGGTTAGGGGTTAGAACGATTGTAGGGAATGGCTGCAGAGCAGGAAAGGGACTAGGGAAATATCTCTAGGGGATGGCTAGAGCAATTGAAGTAACCAAAAAAAAAGACCAACTCGATCTCGGATATCTCCCAAAAGCTCACGAAAAGAAGAAACAAATGGAGAAAAATCGAAAGAGAATGATGGCCCGTCTCTCGGGTATAGATATAGAGTGGGAGCCCATGACTTTTCCACCAATCCTTCACATCTTCCGTTTGGCTGGCTTTGAGTTTGGGGAGAAGGATTCGATGATGTGTTAGTAGTTACAAAAAAACCTTTGAGAAGTTCTACATGAGCAAGGAAGAATAGATGCAAGAAATGGTAATCTGTATGGCGCCCATGTCCACCGGGCTATGAATTAACAAACTAGAGTGCGACCGAGTTTCCTATAGTTTTTAGGTCTACTCGAGAGTAATACTCTGAAACAATCTTAATTTTCTCTGCCCAAGGACATTAAGAATCTTTCTGTACGAGCTTATGTTTAAAACTCTTCTTTTAATGAATAACAATCACGATGCATTTTCTTTATATTGATGTGTCCATATTCTTTCATTTTTGTTATTTCATTTTCTTTCATTATTAATTGCCTATATGCCTTCCTATATTGTTTCTTCCTCACCTATTTGCAGGTGTACGGATACGGAATATGAGGACCGTCCTATCAATAATTCTAAAATTGATTTTGAAAGACCCATTTGCACTGGTGATTTTGATGTCAATGAAGATGCCAAAGATTATGGTCTACCCCCGGATTTATTAAGAATAATAGAATAAGAGGAGAAGCAAGTACTCGAATTTATTAAGAATAATAGAACAAGAGGAGAAACAAGTATTGCCTCATAAGGAGCCTTAGAAGTTTTAACCTTGGGAAGTAGAGAAGAAACAAAGGAGGTCAAAATTTGGAACTCAGTGTCACCATCAATAAAGTGTGAACTAATAGCCTTACTTTGAGAATTGTCGATGTATTTGCATGGTCATACCAAGACATGACAGGGTTGGATCCTGATATTGTGGTTCACAAGCTCCCTCTAAGGCCAGATTGCAAGCCAATTCAGCAAAAATTGAGAAGAATAAGGCCTGACATGCTCTTAAAAGTGAAAGAAGAGGTGAAAAAGCAGTTCGACGTCGAATTCTTGGAAGTGGCAAAATATCCGGAATGGGTAGAGAATATTATCCCAGTTCCGAAGAAGGATGGCAAAGTATGGATGTATGTTGATTACAGGATCTGAATAGGGCCAATCTTAAAGATAAATTCCCTTTGCCTCACATTGATACCTTGGTGGATAATACGACAAAGAGCTCTATGTTTTCCTTCATGGACGGATTCTCAAGATACAATCAGATTAAGATGGCATCGGAGGATATGGAGAAAACCACGTTTGTACCTGTCACAACTTAAAAAATAACAAGTCTCATTGCAAGACTGTATTACTCATTAAGCATGACATTAGAAAAATAGAGGAAAAGACGACTTAATTCCTCTTGAAATAAAATGAGGGTTTGAAAATGACCTCGAAAAAGACATGGAGTCGCCACCAATCTTTTTTGGCTAGGTGTGATCGGCCACCTATTAACACCAGTTTTGTAAAATATTTTAAAATTAATTAAAACATTTTTAAAACCAATTTTAAGTCCGCGTTTTAAACCAGAGAAATCAAAGAAGCGAGTTCGGGACTCGGTTACGTGTGGGGAAGGATTAGCACCCCCACAATGCTCGTAAAAATGGTACCTTATTAATCACGTGTTAACTCAAGTCTCGGTAAAAAGTAGCTTTTAAATTCGGTATTTAAAATTAATTCCCAATTTAATGAAAAACAATTCCATTTTTAATTGAAAATGATCCGGAATTTATTAATTCAAAAATTTCCTATATTCCCCAACAAACGTGGCAAAATATAGAAAATTTTATTAATTTGGAAAATTTTTCGAATCATTCTCGTTTTAAAGAAGATATTCCGTTATTAATGATAATTGATGATATCCTCCCCAGCGAACCCGGTAGAGAACTCATGAAATGTTGTAACTCGGGAATATTTTTATTTTATTGAAAACCATTATCGTTTTTAAAACATTTAAAAAATATATGAATATGCATATGTGTGACATAATAAAGATGATATAGCAAAGTCTAGATAATATAATTCAACTTAAATGATATGATATAATTTAAATGGCATAGCATATTCTAAATGAAATTATATAACCTAAGTGATATGATATATTCTAAATGAAATGAAATGTCCTAAGTGACATAATATATTCTAAATGAAATGAAATGTCCTAAGTGACATAATATATTCTAAATGAAATGATATGACCTAAATGACATGGCAAAATTAAATGACATAGCATATTTTAAATAATATAATCTAAGTGACATGGAATGTGACATGAAACATAAAATAATGCTATCATGAAATATGCATGAAAATAAAAATAAAAATAATAATGCATGAACATAGTATATGCTAAATAATGTAACAAAAATAAATGACTAAATAAAAAACATAGAGTAACATAGAATATTCACAACCATATAACAAACAATATAACACCATAAAACATAAATCAAAATAATGATATTACCATAGAAATTATTATAGCAAAAATCACATATTATATAGTATGCATGAATATGAAAAATGTAATGCATGAAAGTTTATTTTTTCCTTTAATTAGGGAAATCCGTATATCTAAAAATATATCCGGCTACCTTAGGAACATATATATCAAATTAAATTTTCTAAAATCAAAATACTTTGTGATTTGTTTGAAAACAATTTTGAAAAACTTGAATGAAAATTAAAACCCTCTCTAATTTCCTAAGTTTGAAATCCTGGACTTGACCACCCTTAACCCGAGCTAAAATAATTTTTAGAGATTAAAATAGTCTAAAAACCAAGCTAGGACAGAAACTAAAGTTCTTAACCAACCCCCTCTAAATGCCTTAGCCAAATTCAACATTTGTTTTTCTTTTGAATTCAAATCTGCCTCTACTGTCCAGTTTTAAATCACGATTTTTTAACCTATTTTTAAAATTTCAAAAAACTCTAAAAAAAATACTGGAGACTTAGAACATTTAAGAATATGCGAGAAAAAATTGGTTTAATTTTCTGATTAAAGATAACTTCCTAGAAAAATTAGGAAAGTTAGAAAATTGGGTGAAAACTATTTTGCCAAAACACATTTTTTTGCCTTTGATAAAATCATTTAAAAAACAAAGTAAAAATATTGGAGACTCTCTTAAAGACCTAAAAACAGTAGCTAAAACTTCTAAAAACTTGGACAAAAATTGGCTAAAAGTAAAACAAAATCACAAAGGTAGAATAATCAATTTGACAACTCTTTAATTTTCCACAAGTATGCTCAAGTGAGCATGACTTTGAGCCATTGGCCTAAGTCACAAATCATGTAGCATGATATGATATGCATGAAAATACAGAAAATTGAATGCATGAAATGCATGATTAAAAACCTAAATGACATGAAAAATGCATGGCATAGAGAATATGGCCTAGACCTAAAATGAACTTGCATGGCAATAAATGCAACCTAGGTCTAAACATGCACGAAATGCATGGCAATGCAAATGAAACCTAGACCTAAAGAATGCATGGAAATAACACAAACATATAGTATGCTAAATCAAAATACACAAAATCAAGGCATGGAAATGCAAACCTATCAACTAGCATGATGAAAATACACTTAGGAAGCATAAAAAATGAAGTAGCCGAATAGTCTATGGCTCAAAATAGTCATGGAATTTTCACAAACACATGGAACACTAAATCAAGATACACAACTCATGGCATGGAATGCAAACCTATCAACTAAACAAAATGAAAATGCACACACAAAGCAAAAAAGGATCATGTTGGCCGAATGGTCATCAAATAACATAGTACAATCCTAGCTAGCAAATAACACAAACACATGGTAGCAAACATGATAATAATGCAAACATGGTGAATAACATAACTCATAAACATAGCAATGACAATATAACAAACACATGGCATGGTCTAAATATATGAACATAAATGGAAGCATATTAAGCAAGTAAACATAAAAAAAAATGCAAACATGGTAACTTAAACACCTCATGGCCGAATGGTCTTATGAACCTAGCATGGTATTTCCACAAACACATGGCATGGTGTATAGCTAAACTACCACTGTCAAGCTAACCTACCACAAATAAAGCTAATCTAACACAAGTAAGCTAACCTACCACAACAAATCTCATGAACAAGATCAAAAATAAAGTCATGTAAATAGAAGTGATACCATTCGGCCATGATGTAAAAATTAGGAGGAAAACTTGTTGTTTTTTTTTTCCTTTAAAAACAAAGTAGAAGCTCTTTAGAAACAAGTTTATTTTATAAAAAAGAAAAAAATAACAATCGAAATAGCAAAATCATGTCAACAAAGTATGAAAAAACCATGAAAGAATATAGCTACCTTGCTCTAGCTTTCCAAATCAAGAATAAGCAAGCCAAAACCTTTCTTTTCCTTCTCATTTTTTCTCTTCTATTTTTCCTTTCTTTTTTCCCCCTTCTTCCCCATAGCTATTGCCTCCTTTCAGCCTTCAAAACTTCTAAAAAAAATTGAATTCAGCCCCTCCTCTCTCTTGGCCGAATGGCCTCCCCTTTCTAGAAGAAAGTTGTTAGTTTTTTTGAACCATTTTAATCCAATGGCCTTCAATTCAAGATGCTTTCTATGTAGTATTCCCACCCTTAGATTGGAATAATCAGACCCTAAATATGATGTCATAAAGATGATGTCATAAAGATGATGTCATAAATATGACATCATCCCTCTCCATCCATTGGTCCATGTGTCACAATTTCAAAGGCTTCATCAAGAAAAATTACTACCTTCCTCTTCACTCTTGGCCCTTTGATCTAAAATCTCAGCACAATCACTCTCCATTATGGGCTTGGCTGATTTCCTTTTTAAAATCCAGCCCAATCTCTAATTTTTAAAAGGCCTTCTTCAGTTTCTTAGGTGAAATGACCTTTTTGACCTCCAAACCAAATTAAACAGAAAACGGACTCCAAATACAAATTTTCTTTTTTCAATACTTCCCAAATAATAAAAAATTGAATTCTGGAAGTTTTCATAATTTGTGGAGCCCATTTGCTATTTTTTTCGAATTTATTTCCAAAATTGCCTCTTAATGCACCCAAACTTTTACCATTTTGTAAACGAGCTCCAAATCCGAATTTTTCTTCACCAATATCTTCCAAATAATTTAAGAATGAGATCTGCAAATTTTGGGAATTTTTGGAGCTCATTTGCTATTTTTCTGAATTTTCCAGTTTTGCCCTTTAACCTCCACAACTCAGTTTTGCTCAAAACAAGTCCGATTTTCAGATTTTCTTCTTCTGAGCCTTTGTCATATATTGAATTGGAGTTGATCCAAAAAATTCCCAATTTTTACAATTAAAATTTCCCTCCGTTTTGATTTTTCCTTTTTTTCACTATTGGGAATTTCTTCGTTTTTCCGTTTTTTCATCCAATCGGCTCTTTTCTCAAAATTTCTTCAAACTGAGCCTTGGGCTATCCTTGTTTACTTACTCCTCATCAATTAGGGGCTTTAGTTTTATCGAATCGGGCTATTTCTGTAATTTTCCCCAATTTCACCAAAATCCACTAAAAACCCTAATTCTCGATTTTCTTTCGAATTGACTTTTCCTTCAGTTTTTCTTCCAAGTAGCTTCTCCATTACCCGTAGTCAGTGCTTATCTTTCATTTGGAACCTCCAATTTGATCGTTTAAGCACTTTTCCCTAAATTCTCTAAACTAGGGTTTCCTTTCTACTGAATCTCCGTAACCCAACTTTCGAACTCCATATCTTTCATTGTAGACCTCGAATTATCAAAATTATTTCACCATTTTTCAATTTAACTTTGAACCTTGATTTTGAAAGTGGGTTGGCTTTTTTAGTAGTTGACTTTTTGGGGTTGACTTTTTCGGAGTTGACTTTTTCAAGATGGACTTTTTATGTCTGCTTTCTTAAACTAAGTCTCAGAGTACCACCTGCAGGATGATAAAAGTCTATTTGCATTCTAAAACATCACTTTAGGAAGAAAACATACATGATTTTGTGGTCCGAACAAAATTAGGTGTCTACAGCTACCCTTCTTTGGCTATTGCAGAGAATCAGGAATCAGGCAAAGATAAACAAACAGTAATTTTTTTCGGTTAGTGAAACCATATGTGAAGAACAGGGAAAGGGAGTTTTCAGTCATCATTTTTTTCATTTTTTTTTCCATTTTTTATTTTTTCATTTTTTTCATTTTTTATTTTTTTTTAAAAGTTGTAAATTGAAGATTTTGTCCTTAAATTGAGTTCCTTGACTAATCAAGGCTCGACCCGTCTTAAGGAAACGAGTTCAATTTGCAAAGTGATGACTTAGGCAAAACCAGAAGTCGAAAAGTTATCTAGGCGAAACCATAGATAATTTTCAAGGTGATGACTAGGGCGAAACCAGAAGTCGAAAAAGACCTGGGTGAAACCAGAGATACTTTCTCAATATGGCGTCTGGAGGTCTTATCCATGATTTTGAGAATTGTGCCCGGAGGTCTTAAAAACGATGCCCAAAGGTCTGATCTATGATTTGGAAAATTGCGTTGTATGCGACTTTAAAAATGATGCCCAGAGGTCTTATCTATGATTTGGAAAATTGCGCTGTATGTGACTTTAAAAATGATGCCCCGAGGTCTTAAAAAACAGTGCCCGGAGGTCTGATCTATGATTTGGAAAATTGCGCTGTATGTGACTTTAAAAATGATGCCCGGAGGTCTTAAGAATGGTTTGGAAAATTGATACCCGGAGGTCTTAAGGAACGGTGCCCGGGGGTTGATCTATGATTTGGAAAACTGCGCTATATGCAACTTTAAAAATGATGCCCGGAGATCAGATCTATGATTTGGAAAATTGATGCCAGGGAGGTCTGTAAAAAACGGTGCCTGGAGGTCTGATCTATGATTTGTAAAATTGCACTATATGCGACTTTAAAAATAATGCCCGGAGGTCTTAAAAAATGGTGCTTGAAGGTCTGATCTATGATTTGGAAAATTGCGCTGTATGCGACTTTAAAAAATGATGCCCTGAGGTTTTAAGAATGGTTTGGAAAATTGATACCTGGAGGTCTTAAAAAATGGTGCCCGGGGGTCTGATCTATGATTAGGAAAATTGAGCTGTATGCGACTTTAAAAATGATGCCCGGAGGTCTGATCTATGATTTTGAAAATTGTGCCGAATGCGACTTTAAAAATGATCTCTGAAGAATTGTTGAAAATCAACCTGAAGATTTTGAGATGCGAATGCTTTTTTATGCCCGTGCAAATGATTAACTAGATGCACATACTTCATATTGCAAATGTAAATGTCTTGAATTAATGCAAATGTTTCTTGATGCAAATACAAATGTTGGATAAGATGCAGATGCAGCTGTTGGATAAGATGTAGATGCTTCATTATGTACATGCAAATGGCTTAGATTGATGAAAATGCTTATAAATGATGCAAATGCAAATGATCCTCAAATAACGCAATTACTTCACAGAATGATACAAATGAAAAGGTCAACAATGTGCAAATGCTTCTATATGATGCAAATGCGAAAATTGGTGTTAACGCAACTACTTCATGGAATGATGCAGATGCAAAGATTAACATTGTGCAAAATGCTTCTAAATGATGCAAATGCAAGGATTGACAATGTGCAAAATGCTTCTTCATAATGTAAATGCAAAGATCAATAATGATGCAAACGCTTCATGAAAAGATGCAAATGCCCCTGATCCTTTTTCTAGACTTTGGCTTAGCCTTTCCAATTCATTTTTCCTCTTCAAATCAGAGTATATCTTCAATCCATTTTGGCTATTCTCTTTTCCCCAACAGTTTTCAAATCCTCATCAACAGAGGTCTGAAACGAGTTCTATTTCTTCTTCTCATATCTGGAAGTCAAGACCTATCCTAGTAGTTCTATACCTTTGGGTTAGAAAAACCCTTGTCTCATGTCAACATCAAAAATTGGTATTGAAAAAAATCTTTATTTGTTTTATCATTTTGAAAACTTCTGAACAAAATATATTAACCCCACAGTGTGAGATGTACCAATATTTTGAACACTGATGATCACTATTAAAAATTTCTCTAAGTGTCAATCTGGGTTTTTTCAACTGGGATTGGCAAGGCTTGGTATAACAAAATTTTGGTTGATTGAAGAAAACTTCACAACGAAAATGTATGTCCTTTTCAGGCTCACAAATGGAACAGGTTTTATAAATCATGAATTCATTGAGAACAAAACAAATTCATCATTCTTTTAGTTTCCATATCAAGGCATTTTGACAAACTTCAAGATTGGTCGAGATGTTTAAACTGGAAAGTTAATTTTGGAGGGAAAAAGTCTCAGTGTTTGAAATCAATCCTCCGAATGAGAGCTAACAATTTGGGAGGTTCAGGAATTCCTAGATGTTCCTCGATGACCACTTCTTTAAGATGACCTTCTCTTTCGTGGTATCGGTACTATCATGGATGGCATCAAAAATTTCCATTTTACTCTAGACCGCCCATTTTTGGGTTTTCGCCTTAGAGTCCCATTCTTTCCATTTTTTTTAATTGTTTTACCATGCACTTGAGAATTCTAAATTCTTCCTTAGTGAAATGATAATTCGATGAGATGGGATAAAATCTGAGGAAAAACCATTCAAGTTAAATATTCATGCCTGATCAAAATGGACTTTTAATGCACGTAATGTAGGCCATGGCTCGGGGTTCAAAAAGAAAGGATACATAGGGCCAAAATATGTGTTTGAGGGTAATTAGATCAAGGATCAATTCTTGAGGAGGATTCCCTTTTGAAGCATTTGCCCTTTTCTGGACTTTTCTGACTTTCTTTTGACTTTGTTCCTTTTCTTCTTTGCTTTTGGCTTTTATTTGCCATACTTTATCACATACTTCTTCTCTTTTTGTGTGTTTTTTTCATTTTCCATTTCTTTTATTTTGTTGTTGGCTTCTATTTCGCCATATTTTCCTCTTCTTTTTGACAGAGTGAACCCGTATTCATTTAGGCGCTCAATTTGCTTTGCATCTGTCTTCAAGCTAGGACTCATTTATCAATGATCTTTAAGATGATTCCTCGTATTTTCCCCCTAGTGTATAGGGTGATCCTTGACCAGGGTTCAAAGAAGAAATTCTTTTGGCTCAAAAGGGGTGACTATGGATAATTTCTTCTTGTGAAAGAGATATGAAAGATGGCCATTGCTCATATCAAGCCCAAATATTTTCATTGAAAAGCAATCCTCAGGGGAATTGATACTCAAAATTTCATTTAGCAATTCAGAATCATCCGAATTCTCATATGCATGATATCATAATTTTTCTTCTTTTTTCCTTCTTTTTTTTTTTTTTTGCATGCCCCCAACAATTCATGCATTAATCCATCCTTATTCACCATGTATCCATCATTTCCACATATGATTACAATGAAAAAGCTAAGTTTCAATTCTGAATTCTTTGAAGATACAAGGAAAATATGACCCAAAAACGGGTTTTCTCTGGGGCATGGGATAATCTAGTTTAATCATTGTGCCCCGGGGTGTCAATCATGAAGTGATGTTTGGGCAATTAGTGTTTTGTGGTTTGTTGGAAATGACATGAATGGTTTTGGGCACAACCTTGACACACACCAAATAACCATTATCTAAATTCTTGAAAGAATGTCTCATTTGTTTGAATTTCAAGGAATTCAAAAAATTTCAAAAAGTTCGTTCCTTTATTCATAGCCTAGACTAGGATTTACATCTTTGCTTATTCTGCAATGACAATGGTTTATGAAGTTTAATTATTCATATTCCTTGAAGCATTAAGTCTTTCAAGTAGTCTTGATTCAAGGGATTTAGGCATAGGAAAGCTTAAAAGAGGGAAAAAGGTATTTGGTCATTTGTAACAATGATCATCAATATTCTCGAGACCATCCATTATTAAACTTCCTTAATGCTTGTTTTTGCAAATTCAAATTATTGTTAAAACACAAAAAACACAAAGCATTTAAAATTCAAAATTCATTTAATTCATATGAATGTTGACATGAGACAAGTGTTTCCATCATAAGGTCTAAAACTACATGCATCAAAATTCTTCTATTGACATCCTTCAAAGGTAGTAATTCTCCTCCTAAAATCCTGAAAGAAATTGATTTACGACAAAGCGGCCTTCCACTGATTGATAAGCTCCGGTGTCAAAATACCATTGGGGATAAGACTTTCAATCCTTTCCCTCAGTTGTTTGCATTTTTCAGTTGAATGCCCAACTACCCCCAGGTGATAATCACACTTGCTGTCAGGGTCATAACTCCTTTCTAATGGATTCAGAGCTATTTCCAAAGGTACCGGGGTAAGGTACTGATTCTTTATTAATATTGGCAGTAGGTCAAGGATGGGGATTGGAATTATTTCTTGGTTGTCCCGTTGTTTTTTGGAAGCAGGCCTTGTTGCAAGAACTGGTATAGGATTAGGTGCTTGGATTGGTAGGTAAGGATAAAGGCTTGGAGATACCTCAGTAGGGTTACATGATTGGTATGAGGGGAATTGGGATGAAATCTCCCATAGCTTGGACATCTTCCTCTTTCTTTCTAGGTGCCCTATTTCTCTCGGCATTGGATGTTCCTTATCCTTCAAGTTTCCTATTCTTGATAGCATTCTCAATCATCTCCCCTGAGATTACCATATCCCCAAAATTGTTCGAGGCATTATCGACGAGTCTATCATAGTACGGGGCCCGTAGTGTACTCATAAAAAGGACGGTGATTTCTTTTTGTGTCAAAGGTGGTTGTACTTGGGTGGACATGTTCCTCCACCTCTGAGCATACTCTTTGAAGCTCTCAGTAGCTCTTTTCTCCATATTTTGCAAGGTGAGATGGTCAGGTGTCATGTCGGTTATATGCTTGTACTGGTTTAGAAAAGCCCTAGCCAAATCATTCCAAGAGTGAATATGATCCTTACTCAACTGACTATACCACCTAATTGCGGACTCGCTAAGGCTATCCTGAAAATAGTGGATCAGAAGCTTATCATTATCTATATAACTCGTTATCTTCCGACAGAACATAGTAATGTGGGCTGATGGATCAGTCATCCCGTCATATTTCACGAAGTCAGGGACCTTGAATTTAGGAGGAATGACTAAATCGAGGACCAAGCATCGTTCTTTCGCATCCACACTCCGAATACATCTTTATTTTCTGCTGCACGGAGCCTTTCATCTAACAACTGATATTTCCCTCGAGAATTTGTCAACTCAGCCATATTTGACTCAACCATTTTCAACTTTTCGTATTCAACTGGGTCGTCTAAGTTCAAGGTGTTGCTGGGGTTAATTGTGTTCTGGCCATCCAACATCATGACCTCAGTCTGACCCTTTTGTGCCTCTAACCCTTCTCTGGCGGCAAAGTTTTCAGTGTATCCCTTTCCCTTGATTACGACGCACATCAGCTCCATCAATTTAGTCATCTGATCTCTAGATTTTGCTTCAGATTTTGCCAACTTTTCTAGCAATTCTTCCTGTGCCCTTTCCATTCAAGCAACTTGTTCATTCTTTATAGCTCTAGCCTATTATTGAAAAGGTACTCAGTACTTCCTATACCTCTGATTTGAAATGGAAATTCTTTAAAAGACTCCTAAACCAAGCCAACTTCCATTTTATCCCTTCAAATGCGTATCGTGATGAATGAACCATGATTGCAATTTGATGCCCACGAAACATAAACAATGTGATGTACGGACATATATAGTGGAGACATGCTGACCATGTATGTAATAAATGCAATCAAGATGCCAACATGATGCAATTAAAGAATAAACAAATCAACGCATGGACATATGCAATGAATGACCATGTATATTTCAGTGTATTTTCCGATGAATGATCATATACACTATGAATGCAACACGATGTCAATTATGATGCATGTAAAGAATGAATGATTGACACAGAGTATATACAAAGAAAATCATGCCGACCATGTATGTCATGAATGCATCCTGATATTAATATGACAGATTAATGCATGAGCATATCATGATGACTATGTATGCCATGAATGCAACCCGATGTCAACATGATTTATATAAACAAATCAATGCATGTAAAGAGTAATCAAATTAATGCATGAACATATACAGAGAAATCATGTTGACTATGTTTGTCATGAATGCGACCTGATGCTGACATGATGTATGTAATAAGCAAATTAATGCATGAACATATACAGAAAAATCATCCTGACTATGTTTGTCATGAATACCACCATGATGCATGTAAAGAATAAGCAAATTAATGCATGGATATATACAAAGAAAATCATGCTGACTATGAATGCATGAATACAACCTGATGCCAACATGATGCATGTAAAGAATAAATAAATGGATACATGGGTATATACAGATAATGACCATGCATGTCATGAATGTATTCTACAATGAACGAGAATGCAGCTATGACTATAACATGATGTCCATATGATACATGTAAAGAATTCATAAATTTACACCAGGGTATATACAATGAATAACCATCTATATCACAAATATATTCTACAATGAATGACCATGCATGTTAGGACTGTAACATGATGTCAAAATGATACATGTAAAGAATAAATGAATTAACAAAAGGTATATACAAAGAAATTAACCAATGATTACACGAAATTGGTGGGATCAAATCTTAATTATTCAAAAATCTCATTATGCAAGATTTGCCTCCAAGTTTAATCTATGATTTTTTTGAAACATGTTTTCTCTATGAAAAACCAATCATATTATTTTCAAAAGAATTTTGGAGTAGTGGATCCTACTATGGTACATTATGCAAATGTTCATAAAACACTACCGGTTTATAAAATCATCAAATGAGATTATGATCACCATCCATTTATTGCAAAAAATGAGATCAACAATACAACCATAAATGTACATGCTCTATTTACACATGCATGAAATGTGCAAAATGCAAAAATGTTTGAAAAAGAATGTTTATATTTTCAATTTCAAAAAGTTAGTGAACACTTGCCCTATCAGTATCTGCTTATTTAGGCATCACGATGCCTTCAGGGTGGGGTATTTATACTTATTACGGGCGATGTACGTACATCGTTGCCCGATCTACAATACTTATTCAAAATGTAAAATAGGTAACAAAAGGTTAAAAATGTACCTCCATGTGTTCCTAATTTTGGTCTATCTATCAAAATTCGACAGAGCTTCGCCTATGTTGGCTCTAAGGTTCACTATATATGGGTGAACAAAGTTCTAAAAGGCCCCGAATTGTTCCTCACTATCGCCTGTGAAGGCTAGTAAGGCACCTCGATAAAAGTGGGTTCAATTCATTTCCCTAGCCCATGCGGATGATCATCACGAGAGCTTAGATCATTTATACTCTGGAAGTATTTTGCTAGCCTATGCGGAGGATCATCACGAGAGCGTAGCTATTTACTTCTACTTAAAGGCACGGAACTCGGGTATAGAGCTCATGTTATGCAAATGCAAGTGCAATGTGGGAAGAACAAAACAAACCTTTCAACACCTATTCTATAATTCTTATCCTAAATATCCCAACAATTTATTAAAACATAGATCAAGAATAGTGTAACGCATTAACCAACCAAAGAGCAGTAATAAAATGCATGCAAAAACCTTTTGTTATTTTCAAAACTTATTATGGGCGATGTGCGTTCATCATTGCCCGATTTGCAAAGGTAAACTTATTCGGAATATAGAATAGAAAGTAAAAGGATTAGGAATATTCCTCCATGTGTTACTAGCTTTATGATATCTAATAGAAAATTCGACATGGCTTTGCCTAGGTTCACTATATGAAGTTGAATCATTTCTAAAAGCCCCGAATTGTTTCTCACTGTCGTTGGTGAAGGCTAGTAAGGCACCCCCGATAAAAGCGGGTTCAATTCGTTAGAGTCTATTTCCCTAGCCCATGCGGATTGTTAATCACGAAGGCTTAGGTAATTTAGTATGCGGATTGTTAATCACGAAGGCATAGTTACTCTGCTCCCACCTAAAAGGACAGAACCCGGGTATAGGGCTCATGATATACAAAATGCACGTGTAGTGTAGTGTGTGAGGAGGAATAACAAACCTTTCACCACCTATTCTACACCCCTTATTCTAAATGCCCTAACAAGATTAAACAATGTAAAGCATCAATTAAGCAAAGAATAAATATATGCACCAAAATAACTAGAGAACAATAATAATATGCATGAATATGGACATATTTAAAAACATTTTATTATTTCCAAAATTCTCTTTATTATTGAAAAATGTGGGAATTAAAATTAAATACCAAATAAAAACCAACAAATCCGAGACTTTGATAACACACGATTAATTCTAGGCCTGACTCTCTAAATTTCCCCAGTGGAGTCGCCAAGCTGTCACAACCTAAAAAAATAACAAGTCTCATTGCAAGACTTTATTACTCGTTAAGCGTGACATTGGAAAAACAGAGGAAAAGATGACTTAATTCCTTTTGAAATAAAATAAGGGTTTGAAAATGACCTCGAAAAAGACATGGAGTCGCCACCAAACTTTTTTGGCTAGGTTTGATCGGCCACCTATTAAAACCGGTTTTGTAAAATATTTTAAAATTAATTAAAACATTTTTAAAACCAATTTCAAGTCCGCGTTTTAAACCAGAGAAATTAAAGAAGCGGGTTCGGGACTCGGTTATGTGTGGGGAAGGATTAGCACGCCCACAACGCCCGTAAAAATGGTACCTTATTAATCATGTGTTATCTCAAGTCTCGATAAAAAGTCAGTTTTAAATTCGGTATTTCAAATTAATTCCCAATTTAAAGAAAAACAATTCCATTTTTAATTGAAAATGATCCGGAATTTATTAATTCAAATTTTTCCTATATTCCCCAACAAACGTGGTAAAATATAGAAATATTTATTAATTTAGAAAAATTTTCAAATCATTCTCGTTTTAAAGAAGATATTCTGTTATTAATGATAATTGATGATATCCTCCCGAACAAACTCGATAGAGAACTCATGAATTATATTAACTCGGGAATATCTTTATTTTATTGAAAATCATTATCTTTTTTACAAATTTTAAAAAATATGAATATGCATATGTGTGACATAATAAAGATGATATAGAAAAGTCTAGATAATATAATGCAACCTAAATGATATGATATAATTTAAATGGCATAGAATATTCTAAATGAAATGATATAACCTTAGTGATATGATATATTCTAAATGAAATGAAATGTCCTAAGTGACATAATATATTCTAAATGAAATGAAATGTCCTAAGTGACATAATATATTCTAAATGAAATGATATGACCTAAATGACATGGCAAAATTAAATGACATAGCATATTTTAAATAATATAATCTAAGTGACATGGAATGACATTAAACATAAAATAATGCTATCATGAAATATGCCTGAAAATAAAAATAAAAATAATAATGCATGAACATAGTATATGCTAAATAATGTGACAAAAATAAATGACTAAATAAAAAGCATAGAGTAACATAGAATATTCACAACCATATAACAAACAATATAACACCATAAAACATAAATAAAAATAATGATATTATCATAGAAATTATCATAGCAAAAGTCACATATTATATAGTATGCATGAATATGAAAAATGCAATGCATGAAAGCGTATTTTTTCCTTTAATTAAGGAAATCCGTATATCTAAAAAGATATCCGGCTACCTTAGGAAAATTTTTCAAATTAAATTTTATAAAATCAAAATACTTTGTGATTTGTTTGAAAATAATTTTGAAAAACTTGAATGAAAATTAAAACCCTAGCCGAATCACCCTTTTAAAATAGCTCTAATTTCCTAAGTTTGAAATCCCGGACTTGACTACCCTTAACCTGAGATTTATAAAATCATTTTTAAAGATTAAAATAGTCTAAAAACCAAGCTAGGACAGCAACTAAAGTTCCTAACCAACCCCCTCTAAATGCCTTAGCCAAATTCAACAATTGTTTTTCTTTTGAATTCAAATCTGCCTTTATTGTCCAGTTTTAAATCACGATTTTTAACCTATTTTTAAATTTTCAAAAAACATCTAAAAAAAATACTGGAGACTCAAAACATGTAAAACTACACGGGAAAAAACTGGTTTAATTTTCTGATTAAAGATGACTTCCCACAAAAATTAGGAAAGTTAGAAAACTGGGTGAAAACTGTTTTAGCCAAACACATTTTTTTGCCTTTGATAAAATCATTTAAAACACAAAGTAAAAATATTGGAGACTCTTTTAAGGACCTAAAAATAGTAGCTAAAACAACTAAAAACTTGGACAAAAATTTGCTAAGTAAAAAAAATCACAAAGGTATAATAATCAATTTGATAACTCTTTAATTTTCCACAAGTATGATCAAGTGAGCATGACTTTGAGCCATTAATTGGCCTAAGTCACAAATCATGTGACATGATATGATATGCATGAAAATACAGCAAATTGAATGCATGAAATGCATTATTTAAAACCTAAATGACATGAAAAATGCTTGGCATGGAGAATATGGCCTAGACCTAAAATGAACTTGCATGGCAATAAATGCAACCTAGGTCTAAACATGCATGAAATGCATGGCAATGAAAATGAAACCTAGACCTAAAGAATGCATGGCAATAACACAAACACATAGTATGCTAAATAAAAATACCAAAAATCAAGGCATGGAAATGCAAACCTATCAACTAGCATGATGAAAATGCACATAGGAAACATAAAAAATGAAGTAGCTGAATGGTCTATGGCTCAAAATAGTCATGGCATTTTCACAAACACATGGCACACTAAATCAAGATACACAAACTCATGGCATGGAATGCAAACCTATCAACTAAACAAAATGAAAATGCACACACAAAGCAAAAAGGATCATGTTTGCCGAATGGTCATCAAATAACATAGTACAAGCCTAGCTAGCAAATAACACAAACACATGGTAGCAAACATGATAATAATGCAAACATGGTGACTAACATAACTCATAAACATAGCAATGACAATATAAAAAACACATGGCATGGTCTAAATATATGAACATAAATAGAAGCATATTAAGCAAGTAAACATTAAAAAAAAAATGCAAACATGGTAACTTAAACACCTCATGGCCGAATGGTCTCATGAATCTAGCATGGTATTTCCACAAACACATGGCATGGTGTATATCTAAACTACCACAATCAAGCTAACCTACCACAAATCAAGCTAATCTAACACAAGTAAGCTAACCTACCACAACAAATCTCATGAACAAGATCAAAAATAAAATCATCTAAAAAAAAGTGACACCATTCGGCCATGATGTAAAAATTAAGAGGAAAACTTGTTTTTCTTTTTTCTTTTAAAACAAAGTAGAAGCTCTTTAGAAACAAGTTTATTTTATAAAAAAGAAAAAAAATAACAATCAAAACAGAAAAATCATGTCAACAAAGTATGAAAAAACCATGAAAGAACATAGCTACCTTGCTCTAGCTTTCCAAATCAAGTAGAAACAAGCCAAAACCTTTCTTTTCCTTTTCCTTTTCCTTCTCTTTTTTTCTCCTCTATTTTTCCTTTGTTTTTTCTCCCTTCTTCCCCTTAGCTACTGCCTCCTTTCAGCCTTCAAAACTTCTCAAAAAAAATTGAATTCAGCCCCCCCTCTCTTGGCCAAATGGCCTCCCTCTTCTAGAAGAAGGTTGTTATTTTTTTTAACCAATTTTAATCCAATAGCCTTCAATTCAAGATGCTTTCTATGTTGTATTCCCACCCTTAGATTGGAATAATCAGCCCCTAAATATGATGTCATGAAGATGAAGTCATGAGATGATGTCATAAATAGGATGTCATAAATATGACATCATCCCTCTTCATCCATTGATCCATGTGTCACAATTTCAAAGGCTTGATCAAGAAAAATAACTACCTTCCTCTTCACTCTTGGCCCTTTGATCTAAAATCTCAGCAAAATCACTCCCCATTATGGGCTTGGCTGATTGCCTTTTTAAAATCTAGCACAATCTCCAATTTTTAAAAGGCCTTATTCAGTTTCTTCAATGAAATGACCTTTTTGACCCCTAAACCAAATTAAATAGAAAACGGAATCCAAATCCAAATTTTCTTTTTTCAATACTTCCCAAATAATAATAAATTGGATTCTGGAAGTTTTCATAATTTTTGGAGCCCATTTACTATTTTTTCCAAATTTATTTTCAAAATTGTCCCTTAATGCACCCAAAATTTTGCCATTTTGTAAACGAGCTCCAAATCTGGATTTTTCTTCACCAATCTCTTCCAAATAATTTAAGAATGAGATCTGAAAATTTTGGGAATTTTTGGAGCTCATTTTCTATTTTTCCAAATTTTTCAGTTTTGCCTCCAAATCTCGATTTTGCTCAAAATAAGTCTGATTTTCAGATTTTCTTTTTCTGGGCCTTTGTCATATATTGAATTGGAGTTGATCCAAAAATGCCCAATTTTTAAATCAAATTCCCCACCGTTTTGATTTTTCCTTTTTTTCACTGTCCGAAATTTTCTTGTTTTTTCGTTTTTTCTCCAATCGGCTTTTTTCTCGAAATTTCTTCAAACTGAGCCTTGGGCTATCCTTATTTACTCACTCCTCATCAATGAGGGGCTTTAGGTTTATCGAATCGGGCCATTTCTGCAATTTTCCCCAATTTTACCAAAATCCACTAAAAACCCTAATTCTCGGTTTTCTTTCGAATTGACTTTTCCTTCAGTTTTTCTTCCAAGTAGCTTCTCCATTACCCGTAGTCAGTGCTTATCTTTCATTTGGAACCTCCAATTTTGACCAATTTGATCGTTTAAGCACTTTTTCCCAAATTTTTTGAACTAGGGTTTCTTTTCTATTGAATCTCCATAACCCAACTTCCGAACTCTATATCTTTCATTGTAGAACTTGGATTATCAAAATTCTTTCACCATTTTTCAATTGAGAACCTTGATTTTGAAAGTTGGTAGACTTTTTCAATAGTTGACTTTTTAAGGTTGACTTTTTTAGGGTTGACTTTTTCGAGATTGACTTTTTATGCCTGCTTTCTTAAACTAAGTCTCAGAGTACCTCTTGCAGGATGAGAAAAGTCTTTTTGCATTCTAAAACATCACTTTAAGAAGAAAACATACCTGATTTAGTGGTCCGAACAAAATTAGCTGTCTACAGTAACGATATGGGGAACGTTTTGCTATAAGGTGATGCCATTTGGAATGAAAAATGCCAGGGTCAACATACCAGAGAGCCATGGTAACCTTGTTTCATGATATGATGCATAAGGGGATCGAAGTCTATGTTGATGAAATGATTGCAAAGTCACAAGGGGAAGATGAGCATGTTGCGAATCTTAAGAAGCTCTTCGAAAGATTAAGAAAGTTTCGACTCAAACTAAACCCGGCAAAATGCACTTTCGGAGTCACTTCAGGGAAGTTGTTAGGTTTTGTCGTCAGTAAAGGGGAATCGAGAATGATCCAGATAAAGTAAAGGCCATTCAGAACTTGCCACCACCCCGTACTCAAAAGGAAGTGGGAAGCTTTCTAGGAAGATTGAATTACATTGGTCGGTTTATTTCTCAGCTAACCGACAAATGTGATCCAATATTTAAGCTACTTCGGAAGCGTGATTTGGGGGAATGAGATGAAGGGTGTCAGATCGCCTTTGATAAAGTTAAGCACTATCTATCCAACCCACCAGTGCTAATGCCGCTTGTTCCAGAGAAACAAATAATACTGTTATAGACACCTAATTTTGTCCGGACACTAAAACAGGTATGTTTTCTTCCTAAATTGATGTTTCAGAATGCAAAAAGACTTTTCTCATCATGCATGTGATACTCTGATACTTAGTCTAAGAAAGCGGACAAAAAAAGTCAAACTTGAAAAAGTCAACCTCAGAAAAATCAACCCTAAAAAGTGAACTACTGAAAAAGTCAACCCACTTTCAAAATCATGATTTGAAGTTCAATTAAAATATGGTGAAATAATTTTGATAATCCGAGGTCTACATTGAAAGATATGGAGTTCGGAAGTTGGGTTATGGAATTTCAATAGAAAATAAACCCTAGTTCGGGAATTTTTGGAAAAGTGCTTAAACAATCAAATTGGTCAGAATTGAAGGTTCCAATAGAAGATAAGCACTGAATACAGGTAATAGAGAAGCTACTTGGAAGAAAAACTGAAAGAAAAGTCAATCCGAAAGAAAACAAAAATTAAGGTTTTTGGTGGATTTTGGTAAAATTCGGGAAAAATACCAAATGAGCTCCAAAAATTCTGAAAATTTTTAGATCTCATTCTTAAATCATTTCGGAGAGATTGACGAAATAAAATATTGATTCGGAGTTCGTTTGCAAAATGGCCAAATCCCGAGCCCACTATATAGAAATTCAAAAGGATAAATCCCGAAAAAATAGCAAACGAGTTCCAAAAATTTTGAAAAATTTCATATCTCATTATTAAATTATTTGGAATAGATTGGCAAAAGAAAATCTAGTTTCAAAGTTCGTTTGTGAAATGGCCAAATCCCGGGCCCACTATGTAGAAATTCAAGCAGATAAATCCCAAAAAAATAGCAAATGAGCTCCCAAAATTACCAAAACTTCCAGATCACACTTTTAATTTATTTGGAAGAGATTGGTAAATAAAAATCTGGATTCGGATCTCGTTTACAAAATGGAAAAAGTTCGGGTGCAATAAGGCGCAATTTTGGAAATAAATCTGAAAAAATAGTAAATGGACTTGGAAATTTTTGAAAACTTCCAGAATTCAATTATTTATTATTTTGGAGGTATTGAAAAAATAAAATTTGAATATAGAGTCCGTTTGCTATTTATTTAGGTTCCAGGGTCAAAATGGTTATTTTACCAAAAAAACCAAAAGTGACCAATTTGTAATTAAGAAAAATATGAAAATGAAAGATTTGCTGAGATAATTCCTCCCTTGGTCAGCCAGCATAGAGGAGAGGAAAGCTTGATCAATTTAATTCCTTAGTCACTATCAAGCTCAAAATGCTTCCACTAGTACCTTGCAAATGGTCCCCCCTTCATCCATGGCTTAGGTGCCTTGTAGAAAAATTGAATACACATTCTAAGGGCTGGGATTAAATGCCAAGATGACATTTTTATTTTTCATGAAAGAATCCTCATCCAATGGCCAAGAGTGGAATAAGAAAGATGAGCACAACTCATCCAAGGGTAGAGCTTCATTCGGCCAAGCAAGGGAGTGCATGGGATTGTATCCTTATTTCATCTAAAGGATAAGTTTATTAGAAGGGCTGAGTATACATCTTAAGGGCTGCTATCAATTGGCAAGAAGGTATTTTTATTGTGTCATCAAAAGATCCTAATCTAAGGGCCAAAATTGGAGGAGGAAAACTGCACAACCTATCCTATGGTTGAGGGGCCATTCGGCCAAGGCTAAGAGAGAGGGGGCTGAGCAGTTTTTTTTTAAAAAAAAGGTTGAAGGCTGAAAAAGTGGTCAGTAGCTAATTTAGAAAAAAAAAAAGGTTTTGAAAGAAGAGAGAAAAGGTTTTCTAGGAAAGCTTGAAGGTAGCCATTTCTACCTAGCTCTAGGATAGTTTTCTTCTTTTTTTTTCCATGGTGATTTCTTGATTTCCTATCTTGTTTTCCTACTACATTTCTCATAGAAATCAAAGTTTTAAAAGGTTTATTTAAGTTTTGATCTTATCTTCTTCATTAAAAATGGTTGAAAACAATTTTTTTTAGGGCTTTTTGCTTTGGCCGAATGTAGCATGAGTCATTGCCTTGATTTTTCTTCTTTTCTTCTTTGCATGATGTTGTGGGAAACATGATTTTTGAAGGTTTATTTAATTATTTAACGTTATGATTTTTTATAAAAAATGAAGCAAAAGAGGTTGAAATGGCTACATGATCTTGGCAAGACCAAGTGACCATGGTTAGGGGAGAGGCTATGCCCATTTTTACCAACCATGAAGCTCACCTCAATTTTGTTGTTTAGCATGGTTTATTTTATGATTTTTTTTTGAAATGGAAATGCTTCATGATCTTGGCAAGACCAAGTGATTATGGTTAGGTGAGAGGCTATGCCCATTTTATACCAACCATGGAGCTTAACTTTCCTTGTTTTTTTTACTAGTTTTTCTTGTTATTTTCTTTGCATGTCTATGCTTATTTGGATTATGTTCTTTACATTTTTATGCTATATTTGCTTTTATATATATATATATATATATTTTATGAAATGATATCTCTTTGTATGTTTCGGCCCTTGTTTTTTTCTTGATTGTATTTTGCATTTTTCTTATGTATTATACTTTGTATGTTGCCATGTTTGCATCTTACATCTTGCTATGTGACCATTCGGCCACTTCATCCCCCTATGCTTTGTATGTGTATTTTCCATCATGTTAGTTGATAAGGTTGCATTTCCATGCCATGAGCTTGTGTATCTTGCATGTTAGTATGATATATGTTTGTGAAAATGCCATTTGCATTTTGTTTAGGACCATTCGGCCATGTTATGAAGAAATTGTCATGTTTGCATTTTTTTTATGTGTTAACTTGCTTAGTATGTTTCCATCCATATTTACATATTTAAATCATGCCATGTGTTTGTTATATTTTCATTGATATGTTCATGAGATATATTAGTCATTATGTTTGCATTATTATCATGTTTGCTACCATGTGCATGAGTTATTTGCTAGCTAGGATTACCCCATACGATTTGAGGACTATTCGGCCAACATGACCCTTTTTGCTTTGAGTGGGTATTTTCATTTTGTTTAGTTGATAGATTTGCATGTCATGTCATAACATTGTGTATTTTGATTTGGTTTGCCATGTGTTTGTGTTATTTGCTACATAGGATTGTCATAGGTTATCTAGTGGCCATTCGGCCCCTTCATGCATTTCTTGCCGTGTCATGCATTTGCATTTTGTTTAGGTACCATGCTTTGCAATATTATGCCTTGAGATTGTGTATTAGTTACTGTTTGTTCATGTATTATTATTAGGTTTATTGGTCATTATATGTTCATGACATTCTCATGCATTCTCATCACATTTTAGGTATAGGCCATATTTGAATTGCCATGCATATTAGGTCTTAGATCATATTGGTATTGCCATGCATTGCTATGCTATTTAGGTCTTAGGTCATATTAGTATTTTCATGCATATTCATAATACATTAGGTCTAAGTCACATTTGCATTATCAAACATGTCATGCATATTAAGTTAGGATAACATTTATTGCCATGCAAGCTCATTCTAGGCATTTAGGTCATTTTGAATTGCCATGCATATTAGGTCTTAGATCATATTGGTATTGCCATGCATTTCTATTTAGGTCTTAGGTCATATTAGCATTGTTATGCATTTTCATAACACATTAGGTTTAAGTTACATTTGCATTATCAAGCATTTCATGCATACTTAGGTTAGAATTGCATTTATTGCCATGCAAACTCATACTAGGCATTAGGATGTTATGTATGCCATACATTTTTCATACCATTTAGGTTTTAAATCATGCATTCAATTTTTTGTATGTTCATGCATATCATGTCATACCACTTGATTTGTGACTTAGGCCAACCAATGGCTCAAAGTCATGCTCATTTGAGCATACTTGTGGAAAATTAGGGAGTTGTCAAATTGATTATTCTACCTTTGTGATTTTTTTTTACTTAGCCAATTTTTTTTCAAAGTTTTAAATGTTTTAGATACTGTTTGTAGGTCCTTAGGAAAGTCTCCAACATTTTTACCTTGATTTTTAAATGATTTTATTAAAGGCAAAAACATGTGTTTTGGCAAAACAGTTTTCACCCCAGTTTTCGAACTTTCCTGTTTTTTCTGAGAAGTTATCTTTGATTAAAAAATTAAGCCAATTTTTTCCCATGTATTTTTACACGTTCTGACTCTCCAGTTGTTTTTTAGATTTTTTTTGAAATTTAAAAATAGGTTAAAAAATCATGTTTTAAAACTGGACAGTAGAGTCAGATTTGAATTTGAAAAAAAATCATTTTTTCTGTTTTGGCTTAGTTACTTAGAATGGGCTGATTAGGAAGTTTAGCTGCTGTATTAGGGTGGTTTCTAGGTCATTTTAAACTTAAAAAGTGATTTTATAAAGCTCGGGTCAAGGGTGGTCAAGTCTGGGATTGTAAACTTAGGAAGTTAGAGCCATTTTTAAAGGGTTGGCTAGGGTTTTAATCTTCATTCAATTTTCTCTTCAAAATTGTTTTCAAACAATCGCAAAGTATTTTGATTTTAGAAAATTTAATTTGATATATTTTCCTAAGGTAGCCGGATATCTTTTTAGATATGCAAATTTCCTTAATTAAAAGAAAAAATACACTTTCATGCATTGCATTTTCCATATTCATGCATATTGTATAATATATGATTTTTGCTATGATAATTACTATGATATTGTTATTGTTTTGATTTATTTTATGGTGTTATGTTATTTGTTATATGGTTTTGAATATTTCATGCTATTCTATGCTTTTTATATAGTTATTTATTTTTGTCACTTTATTTAACATATACTATGTTCATGCAT
The DNA here is from genome assembly GCA_030761205.1 of Fremontodendron californicum. Lineage (NCBI taxonomy): Eukaryota > Viridiplantae > Streptophyta > Magnoliopsida > Malvales > Malvaceae > Fremontodendron > Fremontodendron californicum. The sequence continues at coordinate 17,810,357 of JAULJL010000021.1, forward strand.
TATTATTTCATTTTTATTTTTCATGCATATTTCATGATAGCATTATTTTATATTTCATGTCATTTCATGTCACTTAGAGTATATTCCATGTTATTTAGATTATATTATTTAGAATATGCCATGTCATTTAAAATATGCCATATTATTTACATTTACATTTTCCATGTCATTTAAATTATTTCATTTCATTTAGAATATATCATGTGACTTAGGATATTTCATATCATTTAAAATATGCTATGCCATTTAAATTATATCATGTCATTTAGGTTGCATTATATAATTTAGACTTTGCTATGTCATTTTATTTATGTCACACATATTCATATTCATATTTTTTTAAATGTTTTAAAAAAGATAATGATTTTCAATAAAACAAAGATATTCCCGAGTTAAAATAATTTATGAGTTCTCTACCGGGTTTGTTGGAGGGGATATCATCAATTATCATTAACAAAGGAATATCTTTCTTTCAAAAATAATGATTCGGAAAGTTTTCCAAATAAATAAAAATTTCTATATTTTGCCGATTTTGTCGGGGAATATAGGAAAATTTTGAATTAATAAATTCTGGATCATTTTCAATTAAAAGTGAAATTATTTTTCTTTAAATTTAGAATTAACTCGAAATACCAAATTAAAAACCGACTTTCTACCGAGACTTGAGATAACACATGATTAATAAGGTACTGTTTTATACGGGCGTTATGGGGTGCTAACCATTCCCCACACGTAATCGAGTCCCGAACCCAATTCTTTGATTTCTCTAGTTTAAAAGCGCGGACTTGAAATTGGTTTTTAAAAATGTTTTAATTAATTTTAAAATGTTTTACAAAACCAATTTTAATAGGTGGCCGATCACACCTAGCTAAAAAAGATTGGTGGCGACTCCATGTCTTTTTTAAGGTCATTTTCAAAACCTTCATCTTTCAAGAGGAATTAAGTCGACTTTTCCTCGATTTTTTAATGTCACGTCTAACGAATAATAAAGTCTCGCGATGAGACTTGTTGATGCACCCAAAAGAGTGTATCTTATTTAACCTTGCACTAAAAAGATAAATTGTAAGTATAGTAGTTAGCAAGGGTCGAGTCCTCAGGGATTGGGTTTTAGTTTATAAGTTAATAGTTTAAAACTTAAATTCAAGAACAATAAAAGAAAAGGGGTTTTTGAAGCCAGATTTAAACTAAAGTAAATAATAAGAATAAGATGCAAGGCGGTATAACCAGCCAATAAAAATATATATACTAAATTTATATATACTAAATTAGGCGGTATAACCAGCCAATAAAAATAAAACAAAGTTAATATACAAATTAGGCGGTATAACCAGCCAATAAAAATAAATATACTTTTAAAAATAAGCAAACTAAAAGTAAGAAAACAAGTAAGTAAGAAGAATCAAATATGAAAAATATGGTTAAGGTTTCATTCTCCACCACTAGACATCATTAAGAATCAATTTCAGATCTATCAATATCAACCAACTATCAAAGTTAACAACCGTAGATAACAACAAGCTCTGTTACCCCAACCTTTCCTTAGTTTGTCGTTAAATAGAACAAGCTCTCTATTTAATCTCTAACCATTAAACAACCTAGAATAAGCTCTCTAAATTCAATTTAATGGCAGCTTTATGATGAGAAAGATAGGTTGATCTAAGCAACAAACACATAAGCTCGGATTGTTCAACTTAGGTTATGTTCCACTTTGCAATTATTGAAAACTTGACCATAATCATTAATCACAAATTGCCACTTATGAATAGGAAATCAAGACAATTACACGGATCAAGACTCCTAAACTAGCAATAGATAATTATCAAGATCTATCTAGTTGTACACCTAAATAAATCAAGACAACATCATGAACAATTCTTGTAGAAGAACATAAGCAACTTTGATAGAAAATTAATGATAGATAGAATCTGAAAATCAATCACAAAACATGTCTAGGGCTTTGAAATCACCCTTAACCAAATAGAAGTTTAGCCTAGCATAGGCATTGTAAACATAAACATAAAATTAAAGAGAATCTAAGAAGAAAATAAAAGAAAGAAAGAAGAAGAAGAAGAATATTAATTATCCAGCTTCTTGCTCTCTCTAAAGAAAAAGAAAACTAGAGAAAAGAAAGAAGAAGAAAACTTAGAGAATTTTATTACAATGGCTAATATCCTACCTATGTACAATATGATCCTCTACAATCATCCAAGGCCCTCTATTTATACACATTTTGGAGGGCTAAATGACAAGAGACAAGATTTACAAATTTCAAAGGTAGGTATAATAGGTGGGTGCATTTTTCTAACAATTTTCGTCATATTGTATGACCATTTTGATCAGCCAACTTGATGGTCGAGTTTGTCAATCTTGGAGGCCTGATCTGATCACATGGTCTTATAGAAAAATGTTCCCCTATGAGTTACTGATTCATATCCGTTAGAATCAGCTCATTTTCTGATGTGGAGAAGAAGATATGGGCAAAATACGAAAACAGGTCAGCACAAACGTCATTGCACATCAGCCAACTTGATGGTCGATTTCTTCAATATTAGAGGCTTTATCTGATCACATGGTCTTCTAGACAAATGTTCCCCTATCAGTTAGTGATCCATATCCGTTGGAATCAGCTCATTTGCTGATGTGTATCGGACGATATGGTCAAAATGCGAAAACTACTCAGGACAGACGTCATTGCACATCAGCCAACTTGATGGTTGGTTTCGCTAGGGAAAACGACTCCGTTTCAAGAAGTGTAAAACATGAAAAAGATAGATATGCCTCTTAACTTTGCACGGTTAAAATTTCAGCCTTATTTCTTTAGTGAAACTCCAGATATAGCTGATATGGGAAAAGGTGTCAGAACTGGAACTGAACTGGATTTGCCCTTAATTCTAGTAATCTGAAATCACTCAAAGAAACTTGTGAAAAACACCAAATTACATAAAAATATAAAAGATCATAAACACAATTAGACTAAACAATAATAACTCGTATTTGACACAAAACAATAATAAAACATAACTAAAAACTATATAATTATACGAGTTATCACACCCCCACACTTAGATTGTTGCTAGTCCCTAGCAACGACTCAATAAAAATAAAATAAGAAAATCTAATCTAATCCATTTTCGTAGGAAATCACGGTGTCACTTAGCATGTGACACAAGCCTTTAAACCCCTAGGTGTCCCTAGTGGACGAGTTTAGTCTCGTGAGGGTTTACTAGGACGATACCCACAAACATTGAAAACATAAGAAAAACTAAAAATAATAATTATAACTAATCCTTCCAATATAAATTAGAGATAATCATTGGACAAGTCTCAAAAACTAATCAATAGCTTAAAGAAATTCACAAAAAATCTTGCTTGAATGTAAATAGTTTGAGTTAAGCCAATATTAACATAACATATTTCAATCAAAATAGTGCATATTCAAACTTAATCTCAACTTCTCACATGGGATACTCTCTTGATTTTCACTCTTTAAAGTAGTGGTAAAGTGTTTACACTCAATCAATCTCATGAAAACACTTCTACCATATGCTTGCTTGTCCACCTATTCTCCACTAAAAGATCATGCAACTTCATAAATCAAGAGGTCTTTAATCAAGGTTGTAATGCGGCCAAGGGGTTTGTAATGTGTTTGAAGAACAAAAGGATAAAGATATCACAAAGGTTCCAAAGAGTTCATAAAGTTTAGAGACATAAAAAAATTATACAAAGAAACTTCTCAAAACTCTTTACAAGTACATAGTCACCTAGGCCGGATATTCATGTTGGGCCTTTTCTTCATTCTAAACAACTTTGTAACATCTTTTTCTTTTTCCACAAATTCAAGAGATGATTCATATATATATATATATTTTTTTTACATAGGAATGTATTTTCCAGTATTCCATTTCTTTTTCTCTTGACTTTTCTTTTCTTTTTCCCCCACACTTATTTCTTGTTTCTAACCAAAAAATATCCCTTGTCTTTGCAACTTGTCTCAAATCATGCTAATTCATCTTTGGAACAAAGGTAAAGATATAAGTATATTTAGGTTAGGGACAAGTTATGGTTACCAAAGAGATAGCTTATTCAATGTAGGCTCAAATTGGTTCACTAAGGGTGTGTTCTCTTGGAACATCAATAAGGGATGGCTGTTTGGCTCTGTTTATAATCCTAATGCCTCTATCATATTCATGTTGTCACATGTATCAATATAGTCTCAAACGGTTTAAAGCAAGTTCTAGAGAATCATGTAATCATAAGAGCACTCAAGAAAGAAATTAGATTGATTTGTATAATGCATCAATCATTTTAGGCTCAAAAACTCACAATGATGATTATACAAGTCAGTTTTAAGTCTAAACATGCTTCTTTCTCAATCAACATATCATATTAACATTGGCTTATAAAAATTAGTATCAAGCTTAATTCTCATGAAAATCTTCTCACTAGTAACCAGTTTAGACCTATGCAATTCATATCTCATCATTGTATTAAAAAGGAAATAAAACACACTAAAAATAATAATAATAAAGACTCATAAAAAAATAGTAGACGAAAATAAAAGAAATCCTAAATCATTCCCCCCACACTTAATTCTTACATTGTCCTCAATGTAAGTCTATTAACCCAAATGAAAGAATCATGTGTAAGAGAAAAGAACTAATAACATAAGAATAGGAACAACTAGACTCAAAACAAAACAAAACAAACTCATGCAACCTAAATAATCCTAAAATACTAAAGAAAAATTAACAAGTAAACATAAAAAGATTAAAATCAAACTGACAAGGTATGTCTCAAGTCTCCCTTACTCAGACCTTGTTCAGAATGAATACTTCTAAATTGCTTAAAACACAACAAATTTTTTTTTTTTTTTTTTTTTTTTTTTGGAAAAGAAGAAATCAAACTGACAAGGTATGTCTCAAGTCTCCCTTACTCAGACCTTGTTCAGAATGAATACTTCTAAATGGCTTAAAACACAACAAATTTTATTTTTTTTTTAAATTAGCAAAATATGTCCCTTACCCCATACTAAAATATGACATTGTCCCCAATGTCAAATTTTAAAGGTAGGATTTAGGAGATATTACCTGCAGAGGTTGCTAACCACTTATTATAACTGAGACACAACAAACAAAATGTTAGATAATGTCACAAAGACAAAGTGCAATCCACTCCTTGCTCGTCCATATCTCTTTTTCTTTTTCCGAGCGTTTGTGAAACAACCGTAGCAGATAAATACTCATAAGCTTGGAGCTTTTTGAGTAAATCTTCAATGGTTGTAGCAGAAATTATGGTTCTCCTTGCCTCTGAAAACATGAATCCATTATCCACAGCATTATCTAAATATGAAAGCAAATTACTAAAATAACCATTAATATTAAGCAAACCAATGGGTTTCTTATTTGTGACCAAAGATGACCAAGAAGCCACGCAAGCTATTTCTTCCAATGTACCCAGACCTCCTGGTAAAGCAATGAATGCATCGGCAGAATGGTACATGATTGTTATCCGTTCAGGGATACTCCAGACTTGTATTTCCTTACCCATGGTAGGTCCACAAAAACTTGTGAATAGTTTTGGCACGATTCCTAGAACTGGACTTCCTCCGGCGTGTGCTGCTGTAGCGACTGCTCCCATTAAACTCGTACTACCGCCTCCATAAATCAAGTGGATCTTTTGTTGGGCAAGTATTACTCCAACTCTTATGGCTTCATCAGCGAATATGTTATTTTTCCCTGGATAAGCACCTCCAAAGACACAAATTTTTTTAATGCGCTGGGACAAAGTACTTTCCATTTTTTTTTCTTTTTCGAGTGCCTGAAAGAGAATGAGTACATGGTGTAATATATAGAGGACTGAGTAGTGAATCAGACAAGAGTAATAATGTCGCCGAAAGTGTATCTGACCTGTCAGAAGAAAATGTTAACCTAACAAAAGATTTTTGCGTGATTTCAGGAAGAAAATCAAAAAGAGAAGAAAAAATCAACAGTAAAAGACAAATAAAAAAAACGAGAATAATTACACAAATCGAACAACACGTAAATTAAACCAAAATAAAGTTATTGCAAATCAAACCAAAAGCTGAGAAGTCATTTATTGTAGTTGTGATTGTGGCTCACATCTTCCTCTGGTTTTACGTCCAGAAACGGCTTAAACGCCTTCTATGAGTCGAGGATATGCTTCCCATCCAGTTTTCTTACAAGCTGGCAAACAGGGTCTTTTAACATCAGATTCCCAAGATGTTGCCATTCCCTTTGGAATTGCGGCCATAAATCAAGAATTTCTCTTTGTACGTCTCCACTAGGATGCGTCTCAAGAGAAAGTTGGATATTACCCAAATTCTCCTTACTCAGTCCATCCTTAATGAATTCAATTTTATCATCTCGATTAGAGGACGGAATCCCAATAGAACGACATTTACCGTTACACGTCCATCGTGCACATTTGTGGCAATTTGAACTCATGCGCTTTGCTCGTCGCTTCTTTGCAAAAGTGCTTCTACCTGTACCTGGTAAATGCAAAACAGGAAGATATTCATCTTCACGTACCTTGGCTTCAATTATCCAACGTATGTCTGCAGGAATCCCTTTGTGCATAAGCATTCTTAATCTTTCAAATCGAACTTGGTAAAGCTTCAGTAAATTATTTCGAGGAAAAGGAGGAAATCGTTTCTGCAATCTTGTGAGAATATCATCTATCCTGAAAAAAAATGAAAAAAAAATGAAAGAGAAATTGGAAGAGAAATTTATATACAATATCAGTTTTGTGGGTAGCTGATGGAACCGATTTAAATAATCACGGAGTACCGTTATCCGCCATTTAACCGGGGTAAAAAATTAAAAATTATATTTACATCTAGTTATTTTCAAAACAAGGATCAGGAAGAAAAACAACATAAAAAGACTCAAAAACAAAACACTCTAAATAAAATCCTAAATTCTTCCCCCCACACATAATTCTTACATTGTCATTAATGTAATGCTATTATCCCCCAATGCAAGAATTATATGTAAGAGAAAAGAACTATTAAACAAAAGAAACTTATGCAGCCTAAATGAATTTAAAAGCAGTAAACACAATTAACAAAGAAACATAAGAAATAAAAATAATAAAAATAATAAAAGAAAAAGGAAAAGAAAGAGAAAGCAAATCTGAATATGGAAGGTTGGCAATTTCATCTTTAATTGGGCTGCCTTCCCAATTAACACTTGAGTTAGTGTTTTGAATCTAACCAACACCCCTTCTTGGCTTTTTAGGCTTGTCAGGCTCATACATGAAATTTCCCAAATTTATGGGTTTGATAGGTAGCTTTCTTTGCACAACAGTGGATGCATTCTCCATTACAAGTATTATTCCATCATCCTTGGTGGTGCATATCTCATCGAGGAATGGTGCATCTTTTGGTACTTGTTGAATGACATCCACAAACAAACTGTTTAAGGTTTCCAGCGTGTCTTGTTCATGTTCATCCTCCTTGAACTTTGCGAATTACTGGGAAAAGGTGGATAAGAAACATTAGTAAAAATTGGAATCTCAAACGTTACCTCAGGTGCCGAAATACTCTTATTTGGATCATTGGCTTCATTATCCTCAAGAATAGAATTCATCTATAATTTTATCTCATCCTCATCTTGTTCCTCATTCCTCAAGGTCACAATAGTAGCATTCTCCTTTAGGTTAATCATCGTTTGGGCAGGGAGTTCTTCAGATCTTTGTGCTACCCATCCCACCATACTACTAGTCAATTGGATCATTTGCTTTTCCAAACTCTGGATGCTTGCCCTTGTTTCCTGTTGAAATTGCAAAGTATCAGTAACAAGAGAATAGACAATATCTTCTAAAGAAGTACCTGAGTTTTGAGTCATATGTGGTGGTTGAAAAAGATCTGGTTCTTGGGACCATGATTGATTGAAGCTAGATGGATGAGTGTAATTGGCATAAGGATTTACTTCTTGGTAATTTTTCGAGTAGCCATAATTAGTATGATCCCACCATCCCTCATGGTAAGTGTTTGAGTAATGATCATACTTTGGTCTTGGAACACTTGATGGCCTTGACATCCTCCCATGGCAAATTGTTGAACTGGGAAGGTGAGATTGGCTTGTTGATTCTCCATGTTCATGTATGCCACCAACTCTTCAAGTGTTAGATTGCTCAATTCCATCGTTTTTTTATTTTATTTTTTTTTTTTCAAAATTTGATAAGAAAAACCCGTATGTACAAGAAAACAAAACTCATTAGAACTGAAAATAAGAATAAACCAAGTAACAAATAAACTAAACAAAACAATCCCCGGCAACGGCGCCAAAAATTTGATGCACCCAAAAGAGTGTATCTTATTTAACCTTGCACTAAAAAGATAAATTGTAAGTATAGTAGTTAGCAAGGGTCGAGTCCTCAGGGATTGCGTTTTAGTTTATAAGTTAATAGTTTAAAACTTAAATTCAAGAACAATAAAAGAAAAGGGGTTTTTGAAGCCAGATTTAAACTAAAGTAAATAATAAGAATAAGATGCAAGGCGGTATAACCAGCCAATAAAAATATATATACTAAATTAGGCGGTATAACCAGCCAATAAAAATATATATACTAAATTAGGCGGTATAACCAGCCAATAAAAATAAAACAAAGTTAATATACAAATTAGGCGGTATAACCAGCCAATAAAAATAAATATACTTTTAAAAATAAGCAAACTAAAAGTAAGAAAACAAGTAAGTAAGAAGAATCAAATATGAAAAATATGGTTAAGGTTTCATTCTCCACCACTAGACATCATTAAGAATCAATTTCAGATCTATCAATATCAACCAACTATCAAAGTTAACAACCGTAGATAACAACAAGCTCTGTTACCCCAACCTTTCCTTAGTTTGTCGTTAAATAGAACAAGCTCTCTATTTAATCTCTAACCATTAAACAACCTAGAATAAGCTCTCTAAATTCAATTTAATGGCAGCTTTATGATGAGAAAGATAGGTTGATCTAAGCAACAAACACATAAGCTCGGATTGTTCAACTTAGGTTATGTTCCACTTTGCAATTATTGAAAACTTGACCATAATCATTAATCACAAATTGCCACTTATGAATAGGAAATCAAGACAATTACACGGATCAAGACTCCTAAACTAGCAATAGATAATTATCAAGATCTATCTAGTTGTACACCTAAATAAATCAAGACAACATCATGAACAATTCTTGTAGAAGAACATAAGCAACTTTGATAGAAAATTAATGATAGATAGAATCTGAAAATCAATCACAAAACATGTCTAGGGCTTTGAAATCACCCTTAACCAAATAGAAGTTTAGCCTAGCATAGGCATTGTAAACATAAACATAAAATTAAAGAGAATCTAAGAAGAAAATAAAAGAAAGAAAGAAGAAGAAGAAGAATATTAATTATCCAGCTTCTTGCTCTCTCTAAAGAAAAAGAAAACTAGAGAAAAGAAAGAAGAAGAAAACTTAGAGAATTTTATTACAATGGCTAATATCCTACCTATGTACAATATGATCCTCTACAATCATCCAAGGCCCTCTATTTATACACATTTTGGAGGGCTAAATGACAAGAGACAAGATTTACAAATTTCAAAGGTAGGTATAATAGGTGGGTGCATTTTTCTAACAATTTTCGTCATATTGTATAACCATTTTGATCAGCCAACTTGATGGTCGATTTTGTCAATCTTGGAGGCCTGATCTGATCACATGGTCTTCTAGAAAAATGTTCCCCTATGAGTTACTGATTCATATCCGTTAGAATCAGCTCATTTGCTGATGTGGAGAAGAAGATATGGGCAAAATACGAAAACAGGTCAGCACAGACGTCATTGCACATCAGCCAACTTGATGGTCGATTTATTCAATATTAGAGGCTTTATCTAATCACATGGTATTCTAGACAAATGTTCCCCTATCAGTTAGTGATCCATATCCGTTGGAATCAGCTCATTTTCTGATGTGTATCGGACGATATGGTCAAAATGCGAAAACTACTCAGGACAGACGTCATTGCACATCAGCCAACTTGATGGTTGGTTTCGCTAGGGAAAACGACTCCGTTTCAAGAAGTGTAAAACATGAAAAAGATAGATATGCCTCTTAACTTTGCACGGTTAAAATTTCAGCCTTATTGCTTCAGGGAAACTCCAGATATAGCTGATATGGGAAAAGGTGTCAGAATTGGAACTGAACTGGATTTGCCCTTAATTCTAGTAATCTGAAATCACTCAAAGAAACTTGTGAAAAACACCAAATTACATAAAAATATAAAAGATCATAAACACAATTAGACTAAACAATAATAACTCGTATTTGACACAAAACAATAATAAAACATAACTAAAAACTATATAATTATACGAGTTATCACTTGTTATTGTTATTTTTTAGGTTACGATAGCTTGGCGACTCCACTGGGGACATTAGAGAGTCAGGCCTAGAATTAATCGTGTGTTATCAAAATCTCAGTTTTGTTGGTTTAATTTGTATTTAATTTTAATTCCCACTTTTTTTTAAAACAAATAAGGAGAGTTTTGAAAATAATAAAATGTTTTTTGAATATGGTCCTACTCATGTGCATGCATTTTATTATTGTTCTCTAGTTATTTAATGTTGTATATTATGCTTGTTGATTAATGTGTTACACTATTCTTGATCTTTATTTTAATAAATTTTTGGGATATTTATGATAAGGATTGTAGAATAGGTGGTGAAAGGTTTGTTGTTCCTCCACACACACTGCACTTGCAATTGCATAACATGAACTCTCTACCCGGGTTCCGTCCTTTTAAGTGGGAGTAAAGTAACTACGCCTTCGTGATGATCCTCTTTAAGGGCTAGTGAAACACTTTCGGAGTATAAAGTACCTAAATCCTTCGTGATGATCCTCCGTATGGGCTTAGGAAAATATACTCTAACGAATTGAAACCGCTTTTATCGGGGGTGCCTTACTAGCCTTCACAGGCGACAGTGAGGAACAATTCGGGGCTTTTAGAACTGATTCACCCTCATATAATGAATCTAGGCGAAGCCATGCCGGATTTTTGATAAATATACTGAAGTTAGGAACACATGGAGAAACATTTCTAAACCTTCTGTTACCTATTTTACACTCTGAATAAGTGTTGTAGATTGGGCAACGATGAACGTACATCGCCCATAGTAAATATTAATACCCTACCCCGAAGGCATTGTGATGCCTAAGTGAATCAATATTGTTGGGGCAAGTGTTCATTAAATTTTTGAAATTGAAAATAAAAATTCTTTTTTTTTTCAAGCATTTTGCATATTTCATGCATATGTGAATAGAGCATGTGCATTCATGGTTGTATTTTTGATCTCATTCTTTGCAATAAACAGTTGGTGATAATAATCTCATTTGGTGATTTCATAAACCGGTAGTGTTACATGAACATTTGCATATTGTACCATAGTAGGATCCACTATCCCGAAATTCTTTTGAAAACAATATGTTTGGTTTTTCATAGAGAAAACATGTATCAAAAAATTGTAGATTAAATTTAGAGTCAAATCTTACATAATGAGATTTTTGAATAATCAAAATTTGGTCCCACCAATTTCGTGTAATCATTGGTTAAGTTCTTTGTATATACCTTTGTGTTAATTCATTTATTATTTACATGTATCATTTTGACATCATGTTACAGTCCTAACATGCATGGTTATTCATTGTAGAATACATTTGTGATATACATAGTCATTCTTTGTATATACCTTTGTGTTAATTCATTTACTCTTTGCATGTATCATTTTGGACATCATGTTACAATCATAGCATGCATTGTCATCTATTATAGAATACGTTTATGACATGCATGGTCATTATTTGTATATACCTATGCATTTATTTGCTTATTCTTTACATGCATCATGTTGGCATTAGGTTATGCATTAATTTGCTTATTCTTTACATGCATCATGTTGGCATTAGGTTGCATTCACGCATTCATAGTCAGTATGATTTTTTTTATATATATATCCATGCATTAATTTGCTTATTCTTTACATGCATCATGTTGGCATCAGGTTGCATTCATGCATTCATAGTCAGCATGATTTTTCTGTATATATCCATAGATTAATTTGCTTATTCTTTACATGCATCATGTTGGCATCAGGTTGTATTCATGCATTTATAGTCAGCATGATTTTTCTGTATATATCCATGCATTCATAGTCAGCATGATTTTTCCCAGGCTAAGAATTTGGCTAGAATGGAAATAATAGAACAGGTTCATCAAGAGATGGAGGAAGAAGTGATTAGAGTTCGGAAAAAAATCCAAGAGCAAACGATTAAGTTAATAGAGCTAATTGTCAAAGAAAAGGGACAGGTTGAGAGTTCTACTGCAAAAGAAAATCAAAAGTTCTAGGAAACAATTCGAGAAATTGCCTCTCTTGCTCGTGTAGGGTAACAGCAATTAAAGGGCAGAATTCTCAAGGCATACAACCACAAGATACAGTGAGGTATCAGCTATCAAAGGAAAGGCTCGGGGCAGTAAAAAACACAGATGAATTTGGGAGCGTAGATCCGAAAGAACTTTGCTTGGTTCCTGATGTAGTCATTCCATCGAAATTCGAGGTTCCCAGCTTCGAGATATATGACGGGACAACTGATCCAAAGACCCACCTCAAAATGTTCTGCCAGAGGATGTGGAGTCATGTGGATAATGATAAGTTATTGATCTATTGTTTTCTTGATAGCCTTAGAGGATCTGCAAGCATATGGTATAATCAGTTGAGTAAGGATCAGATTCGTTCCTGGAGCGATTTGGCTAAGGCTTTTTATAACTGATATAAGTATATGATTGACATGTTGCCGGACCGTCTCTTTTTGGAAAATATGAGAAAGACAGCCACTGAAAGCTTCGAATAATATTCTTGCAGATGGAGAGATATAGCGGTCCAAGTACAGCCGTCTTTAACTGAAAAAGAAGTTGTTGTCCTATTTGCAAATACACTGCAGGCCCCATGCTATGATGAGCTCTCTAGTAATGCCACGAAGTACTCTATGGGCAGGATAATCCCAAAGGAGATAATGAAGGAGACAGACAAGAAAGGAAAGCTCAAAGTAGGGGAGACATGTAGCAAGGGAAATTGGGAACCCCAAAGAAAAGGAAAAGATATTCAGTCGATAACCTATAGTGGGCAATAGATGGGAAGCTTTGTCTCATATCCTCTACAAGCTATGTACCATCAGTTCTACCCTTCCGTGAACAATGTGTATAGGGATCCCTACTTATACCCGATGTCCTATCAAAGTAATTATTTGACAAATCTCCAACCTTAGGCCAATCAGGGAAAATCAAAGAACATTCAGAAAAGAGATCAGTTTAAGCCACTATCCATCTCTTACTCTGAGTTGTTACCCCAGCTTGTAAAAAATCGACTCTTCGCTCTAGTGCTAGTAAAACCTATCCAACCCCCGTACCTAGACTGGTATGATGAAAATGCATTTTGTGGTTATCATTACGGGATTCGAGGTCATTCCACAGAAAATTGTTTGTCTCTAAAGCGGAAGGTTCAAGCACTAATCAGTAATAGGCTGTTAGGTTTTGAGAAGAAACAGAAATCATAATGGGAAGAAGCCACTGTTTGTTTAGGGTAAGACAAGTGGGGATGTCAGGATAGGAAAGAAAGGCATACACAGGTATATGAAGCAAGAAAGAAATCAGGTTGACCTGATTCCTGTGTCGTACAATGAGCTACTACCTCAACTCATCAAGAATCACCTTGTGACACTTATGTAATTTGAGCCACTGAAGCCCTCTTATCCAAGCTGGTATGATGCTAGTGAGTGTTGTGGTTATCATTCTGGCAATCAAGGCCACTCAACGGAGAACTGCCCCGTTATGAAATACAAAGTCAGAGATCTCATCAAGGCTGGTTCGATAAGTTTTAAGGATGGGAAGCCTGAGTTTCATGAAAGACTCCTTTCCCAAAAACAACCATGGGACAACCAAGAGAAGATTCTGATCGCAATCCCTGATCTGCTATCTATACTAATAAAAAATCAGTACCTCACCCTTGTGCCTTTGAAAGCAGCTCCAAACCCATCAGCAAGGAGTTATGACCCTAACAGCAAGTGTGAGTATCATATGGGGGCAATTGGGCATTTGACTAAAGAATGCAGATAACTGAAGGAAATGGTGGAAGGTCTTTTTCGCAATGGCATTTTAACTTCAGAGCTTACCAAATAGTGGAAGTCTGCTTTGCCATAAATCAGTATCTTCGTATGGTTTTAAAGAGGAGAATTACTATCTTAGGAAGCATGTCAATAGGAGCATTCTGATGCATGTAGTTCTATGCACTTTAACGATAGAAGCACTTGTCTCATGTTGACATCTACATGAAATAAATAAACATTGAATTTTAATGCTTTGTGTTCATTTTTATTTTTAGTAATAAATTTGAATTTGCAAAAACAAATGGAACTTTGAGAAAATTTGCGGTAAATAATAATAAGGTGTTTTCACATGAAATAATGGACAGTCTCGAGAATATTGATGATCATTGTTAGCTTTAAATCGAACTAATTCTGTTTTATCAAAATGAGTCGAGCCCCAAGACCATCGTCAAGGTATTTCCTTTTGTTTTAAATCGAATTCATTCTGTTATATCAAATAAGTCGAGCCCCGAGACCATCGTCGAGGTATTTCCTTTTGGTTTAAATCGAATTCATTCTGTTTTATCAAATGAGTCGAGCCCCGAGACCATCGTCGAGGTATTTCCTTTTCTTTTAAATCGAATTTATTCTGTTTTATCAAATAAGTAGTGCCCCGAGACAATCGTCGAGGTATTTCTTTTTGTTTTAAATCGAATTCATTCTGTTTTATCAAATAAGTCGAGCCCCGAGACCATCATCGAGGTATTTCCTTTTGTTTTAAATCGAATTCATTCTATTTTATCAAATGAGTCGAGCCCCGAGACCATCGTCGAGGTATTTCCTTTTCTTTTAAATCGAATTCATTCTGTTTTATCAAATGAGTCGAGCCCCGAGATCATCGTCGTGGTATTTTCTTTTGTTTTACATCGAATTCATTCTGTTTTATCAAATGAGTCGAGCCCCGAGACTATCGTCGAGGTATTTTCTTTTGTTTTAAATCGAATTCATTCTGCTTCTCAAATGAGTCGAGCCTGAGGACCGTCGTCAAATTATTTTCTATTTAAATCATGGATAAGACCTCCGGGCATACCTTTTTTAAAACCTCCGGGCACAATTTTCTTCTTTTGAAAATCGAACTCGTTGCCTTAAGACAGGTTGAGCCTTGATTAGTCAGGGAACACAATTTAAGGACAAAATCTTCTATTTACTGCTTTTTCAAAACAAAAAAAATGATGAATGAAAACCCCTTTCCTTTCTTTTCGCATGTGATTTCATTAACTGGACAAAATTAGTGTTTGTTTATCTTTGCTTGATTCCTGATTCTCACCAATAGCCAAAGAGGGGCAGCTGTAGACACCTATTTTTTTTCGGACCACTAAAACAGGTATGTTTTCTTCCTAAATTGATGTTTCAAAATGCAAAAAGACTTTTCTCATCCTGCAGGTGATACTCCGAGACTTAGTCTAAGAAAGCGGACAGAACAAGTCAAACTTAAAAAAGTCAACCCCAAAAAGTCAACTACTAAAAAAGTCAACCCACTTTCAAAATCAAGATTTGAAGTTCAATTGAAATATGGTGAAGTAATTTTGATAATTCGAGGTCGACATTGAAAGATATGGAGTTCGGAAGTTGGGTTACGAAATTTCAGTAGAAAGAAAACCCTAATTCAGGAATTTGGGGAAAAGTGCTTAAACAATCAAATTGGTGCTATCAATTGGCAAGAAGGTATTTTTATTGTGTCATCAAAAGATCCTAATCTAAGGGCCAAAATTGGAGGAGGAAAAGTGCACAACCTATCCTATGGTTGAGAGGCCATTCGGCCCAGGAGAAGGGGTTGAGCAGTTTTTTTTAAAAAAAAAGGTTGAAGGCTGAAAAAGTGGTGAATATCTAATTTAGAAAAAAAAAAGCTTTTTAAAGAAGAGAGAAAAGGTTTTCTAGGAAAGCTTGAAGGTAGCCATTTCTACCTAGGTCTAGGATAGTTTTCTTCTTTTTTTTTTCCATGGTGATTTCTTGATTTTCTATCTTGTTTTCCTACTACATTTCTCATAGAAAACAAAGTTTTAAAAGGTTTATTTAAGTTTTCATCTTATCTTCTTCATCAAAAATGGTTGAAATTTTTTTTTTAAGTATTTTTGCTTTGGCCGAATGTGGCATGAGTGATTGCCTTGATTTTCTTCTTTTCTTCTTTGCATGATGTTGTGGGAAACATGATTTTTGAAGGTTTATTTAAGTATTTAACGTTCTGATTTTTTACAAAAAAATGAAGCAAAAGTGGTTGAAATGGCTAGATGATCTTGGCAAGACCAAGTGACCATGGTTAGGAGGGAGGCTATGCCCATTTTTACCAACCATGAAGCTCACCTCAATTTTGTTATTTAGCATGTTCTATTTTATGATTTTTTTTAAATGGAAAGGCTTTATGATCTTGGCAAGACCAAGTGATTATGGTTAGGTGAAAGGCTATGCCCATTTTATACCAACCATGGAGCTTAACTTTCCTTGTTTTGTTTACTAGCTTTTCTTGTTATTTTCTTTGCATGTCTATGTTTTTTGGGTCATGTTCTTTACATTTTTATGCTATATTTGCTTATATATATATATATATTTATGAAATGATATCTCTTTGTATGTTTCGGCCCTTGTTTTTTTCTTGATTGTATTTTGCATTTTTCTTATGTATTATACTTTGTATGTTGCCATGTTTGCATCTTACATCTTGCTATGTGACCATTCGGCCACCTCATCCCCCTATGCTTTGTATGTGTATTTTCCATCATGTTAGTTGATAAGGTTGCATTTCCATGCCGTTAGCTTGTGTATCTTGCATGTTAGTATGATATATGTTTGTGAAAATGCCAATTGCATTTTGTTTAGGATGATTCGGCCATGTTATAAAGAAATTGTCATGTTTGCATTTTTTTATTTGTTAACTTTCTTAGTATGTTTCCATCCATATTTAAATCATGCCATGTGTTTGTTATATTTTCATTGATACGTTCATGAGATATATTAGTCACTATGTTTGCATTATTATCATGTTTTCTACCATGTTCATATGTTATTTGCTAGCTAGGATTACCCCATATGATTTGAGGACTATTCGGCCAACATGACCCTTTATGCTTTGAGTGGGTATTTTCATTTTGTTTAGTTGATAGATTTGCATGTCATGTCATAACATTGAGTATTTTGTTTTGGTTTGCCATGTGTTTGTGTTCTTTGCTACATAGGATTGTCTTAGGTTATCTAGTGGCCATTCAGCCCTTTCATGCATTCCTTGCCTTGTCAATGCATTTGCATTTTGTTTAGGTACCATACTTTGCCTTATTATGCCTTGAGATTGTGTATTAGTTTCTATTTGTTCATGTATTAGTATTAGGTTTATAGGTCATTATATGTTCATGACATTCTCATCACGTTTTAGGTCTAGGCCATATTTGAATTGCCATGCATATTAGGTCTTAGATCATATTGGTATTGCCATACATTGCTATGCTATTTAGGTCTTAGGTCATATTAGTATTGTCATGCATATTCATAATACATTAGGTCTAAGTCACATTTGCATTATCAAACATGTCATGTATATTAAGTTAGGATAACATTTATTGCCATGCAAGCTCATGCTAGGCATTTAGGTTATTTTGAATTGCCATGCATATTAGGTCTTAGATCATATTGGTATTGCCATGAATTGCTATTTAGGTCTTAGGTCATATTAGCATTGTTATGCATATTCATAACATATTAGGTCTAAGTTACATTTGCATTATCAAGCATTTCATGCATACTTAGGTTAGAATTGCATTTACTGCCATGCAAACTCATACTAGGCATTAGGATGTTATGTATGCCATACATTTTTCATACCATTTAGGTTTTAAATCATGCATTTCATGCATTCAATTTGTTGTATGTTCATGCATATCATGTCATACCACTTGATTTGTGACTTAGGCCAATCAATGTCTCAAAGTCATGATCATTTGGCATACTTGTGGAAAATTAAAGAGTTGTCAAATTAATTATTTACCTTTGTGATTTTTTTTTTTACTTAGCCATTTTTTTTTCAAAGTTTTAAATGTTTTAGATTCTTTTTGTAGGTCCTTTGGAAAGTCTCCAACATTTTTACCTTGATTTTTAAATGATTTTATCAAAGGCAAAAACATGTGTTTTGGCAAAACAGTTTTCACCCAGTTTTCAAACTTTCCCGATTTTTTTGAGAAGTTATCTTTGATTAAAAAATTAAGCCAATTTTTTCCCATATATTTTTACATGTTCTGAGTCTCTAGTATGTTTTTTAGATTTTTTTGAAAATTTAAAAATAGGTTAAAAAATCGTGTTTTAAAATTGGACAGTAGAGTCAGATTTGAATTTGAAAAAAAAATCATTTTTTTTGTTTTGGCTAAGTTACTTAGAAGGGGCTGATTAGGAAGTTTAGATACTATCTTAGGGTGGTTTCTAGGTTATTGTAAACTTAAAAAGTGATTTTATAAAGCTCGGGTCAAGGGTGGTCAAGTCCGAGATTTTAAACTTAGGAAGTTAGAGCCATTTTTAAAGGGTTGGCTAGGGTTTTAATCTTCATTCAATTTTCTCTTCAAAATTGTTTTCAAACAATCACAAAGTATTTTGATTTTAGAAAATTTAATTTGATATATTTTCCTAAGGTAGCCGGATATCTTTTTAGACATACGGATTTCCTTAATTAAAAGAAAAAATACACTTTCTTGCATTGCATTTTCCATATTCATGCATATTGTATAATATATGATTTTTGCTATGATAATTACTATGATATTATTATTGTTTTGATTTATTTTATGGTGTTATGTTATTTGTTATATGGTTTTGAATATTTCATTCTATTCTATGCTTTTTATATAGTTATTTATTTTTGTCACATTATTTAACATATACTATGTTCATGCATTATTATTTTATTTTTATTTTTCATGCATATTTCATGCTAGCATTATTTTATATTTCATGTCATTTCATGTCACTTAGAGTATATTCCATGTCATTTAGATTTTATTATTTATAATATGCCATGTCATTTAAAATATGCCATATTATTTACATTTACATTTTCCATGTCATTTAAATTATTTCATTTCATTTAGAATATATCAAGTGACTTAGGATATTTCATTTAAAATATGCTATGCCATTTAAATTATATCATGTCATTTAGGTTGCATTATATTATTTAGACTTTGCTATGTCATTTTATTTATGTCACACATATTCATATTCATATTTTTTAAAATGTTTTAAAAAAGATAATGATTTTCAATAAAACAAAGATATTCCAGAGTTAAAATAATTCATGAGTTCTCTACCGTGTTGCTGGAGAGGATATCATCAATTATCATTAACAAAGGAATATCTTTCTTTCAAAAAACGAGAATGATTCGGAAAGTTTTCCAAATAAATAAAAATTTCTATATTTTGCCGATTTTGTCGGGGAATATAGGAAAATTTTGAATTAATAAATTCTGGATCATTTTCAATTAAAAGTGGAATTATTTTACTTGAAATTGGGAGTTAACTCGAAATACCAAATTAAAAACCGACTTTCTACCGAGACTTGAGATAGCACATGATTAATAAGGTACCGTTTTATATGGGCGTTGTGGGGGTGCTAACCCTTCCCCACACGTAACCGAGTCCCGAACCCGCTTCTTTTATTTCTCTGGTTTAAAAGCGCAGACTTGAAATTGGTTTTAAAAAATGTTTTAATTAATTTTAAAATGTTTTACAAAATCGATTTTAATAGGTGGCCGATCACACCTAGCTAAAAAAATTGGTGGCGACTCCATGTCTTTTTTAAGGTCATTTTCAAAACCTTCATCTTTCAAGAGGAATTAAGTCGACTTTTCCTCGATTTTTTTAATGTCACGCCTAATGAATAATAAAGTCTCGCGATGAGACTTGTTATTGTTATATTTTAGGTTGCGACAACTGTATTTATCAGTATTTGAGAGATCTATGGGCTATGTATTGGGGCAGCATGATGAAACCGGGAAGAAAAACAAGCGATTTATTACCTCAGCAAGAAGTTCACAGAGTATGAGCTGAAGTATTCATCGGTAGAAAAGCTTTCTTGTGCCTTAGCTTGGACTGCTCGAAGGCTCAAACAATACATGTTGTACTACACGACATGGTTGATTGCCAAGCTAGATCCCATCAAGTATATGTTGGAAGCACCCTCCCTGTCAGGAAGGATGGCAAGAAAGAAAGTTTTGTTGTCAGAGTACAACATTGTGTATGTGAGTCAGAAAGCTATAAAGGGTAGCGCAGTAGCCGAGTTCTTAGCAAGTCGGGCGATTGAAAATTATGATCCTTTGAACTTTGACTTCCCTGATAAAGAATTGATGTGTGTCTCGAAAGAATATGGGATTCCCTCTAAGAAGAAAATGTGGAAAATGTACTTTGATGGCGCATCTAATACCATGGGGCATGGGATTGGCGCGGTGCTCATATCCCCAAAGGAAGATTATTATCTGATAACTCGTATAATTATATAGTTTTTAATTATGTTTTATTATTGTTTTGTGTCAAATACGAGTTATTATTGCTTAGTCTACTTGTGTTTATGATATTTTATATTTTTATGTAATTTGGTGTTTTTCATGAGTTTCTTTGAGTGATTTCAGATTACTAGGTTAAATCAAGAATTAAGGGCAAATCCAATTCAGTTCCAGTTCCGACACCTTTTGCCATATCAGCTATATTTGGAGTTTCACTGAAGCAATAAGGCTGAAATTTTAACCATGCAAATTTAAGAGGCATATCTATCTTTTTCATGTTTTACACTTCTTGAAACGGAGTCGTTTTCCCTACCGAAATCAACCATCAAGTTGGCTGATGTGCAATGACGTCTGTTCTGCACCGTTTTGGTATTTTGACTATATCTTCCGATCCACATGAGCAAATGATATGATTCCAACGGCTATGGATCACTAACGGATAGGGGCATATTTTTCTAGAAGACCATTTGATCAGATCGAGCCTCCAACATTGACAAAATCGACCATCAAGCTGGCTGATCAGAATTGTCATACAACATGACGAAAATTGTTAGAAAAATGCACCCACCTATTATACCTACCTTTGAAATTTATAAAGCTTGTCTCTTGTCATTTAGCTCTCCAAAATGTGTATAAATAGAGGGCCTTGGATGAGTATTAGGATACATTATACATTGGTAGGATATTTGCCATTGTAATAAAATTCTCTAAGTTTTCTTCTTCTTTCCTTTCTCTAGTTTTCTTTTTCTTTACTTATGTTTCTTACATTTCTTTTCATTTTATTCATATCTAGTATGTGTTGCTAATCATATTGTTGAGGTGATGAGGTGAAGCTCTTGGTAAATGCTAAGGTTAGTCTCTTCAACATGAGCTAAAATGAATCATCATTTATAAACACTAGTGTAGATAATATTTTCTTTTGGTTTAAAATCATACTTGCAAAGTAGAGATCTTGATTCATTATTGACAATGAAAATGGCACAGTAAATGCTTGGTTTCATAACCTTGATTTGTTGTAGACATATACCTTGGCATAAGGAATGCTTGGACTCTTTTTGTGAGTTTTGAGGACACCAAATGAACATAATATCATATGCTATGGACGTTGGACAATTTGGACTGAATTGCTAAACCTTCCGGTTGGAACCTCCCTTATGTGTGGATTTCAATTGTGTAATAAAACAAGATTAATCTTAGCATAACACCAAGAGTGGATTCTCTAACCTCAACATCTTTTCTTATTGTTTTTTTTATATCTTGTTTAATTGCTTTTATGTTATTTTGTTTATTTTGTTCTCTAATATCTTGTTTACTTTCTTTGTTATTGATTCCCTAATATCTTGTTTATTTTCTTTTTCTTATATATTTATAAACTTATACTTACTAATACGCTTCCCTGTGGTTCGACCTCGGACACCCGAGAATTTATTACTTGAACATAACCTGCACTTGGGTTTACAACTCTTAATTGAGTTTCCATCAAGTTTTTGGCGCCGTTGCCGGGGAGGCAATACTAAGTATATAAGTTTATAAGTATATTTATTTTTATTGGCTGGTTATACCGCCTAATTTTCTATATATTTATATTTATATTGTATATTAACTTTGTTTATTTTTATTGGCTGGTTATACCGCCTAATTTGTATATTAACTTTGTTTTATGCTTGTTTGGCGACGTGATTTTAGATCTCGTCGTTTAGTTAGATTTTATTGTGAAACTTTTTCAGGTAATCTTTCTAATACAACTCCTACCATGGCTGACAATGAAAGTGTTCATGCTGAAGATGAGAACAGACAAGTACGCACCATGCGTGACTACTTGCAACCAACTCGAAGCTCATCACCCTCTTGTTTTATTTTTCCTCTCAATGCAAACAACTTTCGTTTTAAACCAGGTATGATAGGTTTGCTTCCAAATTTCCATGGGTTAGAATCGGAAAGTGCTTACTCGTTTCTAAAAGACTTCGAAGATGTATGTGTCACCTTTAATGACCAACAATGTACAAATGAAATTGTCAAGCTAAAATTATTTCCTTTTTCTTTAAAAGATAAAGCAAAAATTTGGCTTCATAATTTAAAACCAAGGTCAATTGGCACATGGCAAGAATTACAAACTGAGTTTCTAAAGAAATTTTTCCCAGCACATAAAACTACTGCTTTGAAAAGACAGATTCAAAATTTCAATCAAAATCAAAATGAAGCATTTTTTCAGTGCTGGGAGCGTTTTAAAGATTTGTTAAGTTCTTGTCCACATCATGGTTTTGAAAAATGGCGTCTTATTAGTTTCTTTTATGAAAGTTTAACTCCCGAAACTAAACAATTTGTTGAAACAATGTGTAACGGTGAGTTTCTAGAAAAAGAACCTGAAGAAGCCTTTGACTACCTAGACCATTTGGCAGATAACTCTCAAGCCTGGCACACAGATAATTCCTCTGAAAGTTTCAACATATCTAATCTTGTTTCTAACAGAGGTAAATATCATTTTAGTCAAGAAGATGAGATAAAAGCTAAAGTAGCTAATTTGGCTAGAAAGATTGAAGCCATGGAACTTAGAGAAGTAAAAGAAGTCAAAACGGTTAAAAATGAAAAAAGTTGTGGAATTTGTGAAATCATGGGACACCCCACTTCTGAATGTCCAAACATTCCCATTCTTAAAGAAGCGTTGCATGATCAAGTAAATTCCATAAACACATTTAAAAAACCTTTTCCTTCTCCTTACTCTGAAACGTATAACCCTGAATGGAGAAATCATCCCAACTTCAGTTGGCGGAATAATAATCATGTTCAGGTACCACAATCTCAAAAGCCGGGCAACACTTTTTCCTATCAACCTTCACGTGTACAAACCTTGGAAGAAACATTGCAAGCATTCATGCAAACACAAGCAAATGTGAATAGCCGGACTTCACAGGACATCAATGAGATCAAAAACACCTTGTCCACATTGACAGCTTCATTACGCACTCAAGAAAAAGGTAAGTTTCCTGCTCAACCTCAGCCTAACCCTTCTACTCAATGTCTTGTTTCTTGCTCCAATGAAACTCAACAGGAAAATGCCAGTTCTATCACAACTCTTCGAAGTGGAAAGGCAATTGACAAAAAGATTCCATCAAAAGACCAAGATCCTCTTTCCCCTCCGAAAAGTAATGGTAAGGATGATGGTAAGTCTGAACTTCTTGAAAATTTGGACAAAGAAAAAGGTATGCATCCTGCTCCTTTTCCTCAAAGGTTGCAAACAATAAAGAATTTGAATCAAAATGCAGAAATTTATGAACTTTTCAAACAAGTTAAGATTAACATTCCTTTATTGGATGCAATCAAACAAGTTCCATCTTACGCTAAATTTTTGAAGGACATGTGCACAGTTAAAAGGAAACATAATGTACAAAAGAAAGCATTTCTGACGGAAAGTGTGAGCTCAATCATTCAGCACTTTACTCCACCAAAATTCAAAGATCCTGGATGTCCAACAATCTCATGCATCATTGGAAACACTAGAATAGAACGTGCATTGCTTGATCTTGGTGCTAGTGTTAATCTTTTGCCTTTTTCTGTTTATCAACAGTTAGGTTTAGGTGAACTCAAGGAAACACCTGTTACACTTCAACTAGCTGATCGTTCTGTAAAAATTCCTCGAGGGATAGTTGAAGATGTTTTGGTTCAAATTGATAATTTTTACTTCCCTGTTGATTTTATTGTTTTGGACACACATCCTGTTTCAAATCCAAATGTTCAAATTCCTGTTATATTAGGCCGTCCATTTCTTGCAACTTCTAATGCTCTGATAAATTGCAGGAATGGTATGTTGAACATTTCTTTTGGAAATATGACTTTAGAATTAAATGTGTTCAACATTTGCAAGCAACCTGGTGATAATTCAGAAGTACATGAAGTGGATTTCATTGAAGAACTTGTTCATGAACATCTCACCACTACCACATTCCATGATCCTTTAGAAGCTTATTTAATTGAATATGAGTTTGATAATGCTTCAGAAATTTCACACACTGATTCTTTGTTAAAATCTTTTCAGGATAAGCATTGTTGGAAACAAAAGTTTGAGGAAATACCATCACTTACAAATGTCACTGTACCATCAACTATTGAACCACCCAAGCTGGAGTTAAAACCATTGCCATCCGAGCTAAAATATTCCTTTTTGGGTGAGAGTGAAACTTTTCCAGTCATAATTTCTTCACATCTTGATGAACTACAAGAAGGTAAGTTGTTACAACTTTTGAAGATGCACAAAAATGCATTAGGATGGACCTTAGCTGACATAAAGGGAATAAGCCCATTAATCTGCACACATAATATTTATTTAGAGGAAAATGCTAAACCCTCTAGACAAATGCAACGAAGGCTTAATCCTAATATGAAAGAAGTAGTGAGAAATGAAGTCATTAAACTTCTAGATAATGGAATCATTTATCCTATCTCTGATAGTAAATGGGTAAGTCCTACTCAAGTCGTACCTAAGAAATCTGGAGTTACTGTAGTTAAAAATGAAAACAATGAATTAATTCCAGCTAGGACTGTTACTGGTTGGCGCATGTGCATTGACTATAGGAAACTTAACTCAGTGACGAGGAAAGATCATTTCCCTTTGCCTTTCATGGATCAAATCTTAGAAAGAGTTGCAGGGCATGAGTTTTATTGTTTTCTAGATGGATATTCTGGGTATAATCAAATTGCCATTGCACTTGAGGACCAAGAGAAAACCACTTTTACATGTCCTTTTGGTACTTTTGCATATCGTAGAATGCCATTTGGATTATGTAACGCCCCTGCCACATTTCAAAGATGCATGCTTAGCATTTTTAGTGACATGATTGAACGTAATCTTGAGATTTTCATGGATGATTTTTCTGTTTCTGGTGATTCATTTGATGATTGCTTAGCCAATTTGAAAAATGTATTGATTAGGTGTGAAGAAAAAAATCTTGTTCTTAATTGGGAAAAATGTCATTTCATGGTCACTAAAGGTATTGTACTAGGTCACATTGTTTCTGCAAAAGGGATTGAGGTAGACAAGTCAAAACTTGAATTGATTGCTAATCTACCCACACCAAAGACAGTAAAGGACATTAGGTCATTTTTGGGACATGCAGGTTTTTATAGAAGATTCATAAAAGATTTTAGCACGATATCTAAACCTCTATGTAATCTTTTAATGAAAGACACTGCATTTGAATGGACTAAAGATTGTGAAGATGCTTTTGAAAAACTCAAAAATATGCTCACTACTGCTCCTATTATGAGATCTCCTGATTGGTCTTTACCATTTGAAATAATGTGTGATGCTAGTGACTATGCTGTTGGTGCTGTGTTAGGACAAAGGAAAGATAATAAACCACATGTAATTTACTATGCAAGTAAAACTTTAAATAGAGCCCAAATGAATTATTCCACTACAGAAAAGGAATTACTTGCAGTTGTTTTTGCATTGGATAAATTCAGATCTTACCTTGTTGGATCATCAATTGTTGTCTTTAGTGATCATGCAGCTTTAAAATATCTTCTCTCTAAGAAGGATGCAAAACCTAGGTTGCTGAGGTGGATCCTTTTGCTGCAAGAATTTGACATCACCATTCGAGATAAAAAAGGAGTAGAAAATGTGGTGGCTGATCATTTATCAAGACTTGTTTGTGATGAATCTTTTGGAACCTCACCAATAAATGATACTTTTCCTGATGAACAACTTCTAATTGTCTCCAC
Organism: Fremontodendron californicum; assembly: GCA_030761205.1. NCBI lineage: Eukaryota > Viridiplantae > Streptophyta > Magnoliopsida > Malvales > Malvaceae > Fremontodendron > Fremontodendron californicum. The sequence goes on from JAULJL010000021.1 coordinate 17,836,742, forward strand.
GACACCTTGGTTTGCTGACATTGCTAATTTTCTTGCTACAGGAAAAATTCCTTCTCAATGGAGCACCCAAGATAAAAGGAAGTTTCTGAATGAGGTAAAGAAGTTCTATTGGGATGACCCTTACTTGTTCAAATATTGTCCTGATCAGATTTTTCGAAGATGCATTCCCGACAATGAGGTAAGTAGTGTAATTAAGTTTTGTCATTCCGAGGCATGTGGTGGTCATTTTTCATCAAAGAAAACTGCTGCAAAAATTTTACAGTGTGGATTTTACTGGCCAACTTTGTTCAAAGATGCACATAATTTTTGCAAGTCATGTGAAAGTTGTCAAAAATTAGGTTCCATTTCGAAAAGAAACATGATGTCTTTGAACCCAATTCTTGTAATTGAAATTTTTGACTGTTGGGGTATTGATTTCATGGGACCATTTCCACCATCTTTTGGTTTCTTATACATTTTAGTTGCAATAGATTATGTTTCAAAGTGGATAGAGGCAATTCCATGTCGAAATAATGATCACAAAACAGTGATTAAATTTTTAAAAGAAAATATTTTGAGTCGATTTGGAATTCCTCGATCTATCATAAGCGATGGGGGAACACATTTTTGCAACAAGGTTTTTGAAACATTAATGAAGAAATATGCCATTACACACAAAGTTGCAACCCCTTATCACCCGCAGACAAATGGACAGGTAGAATTAGCAAATAGGGAGATTAAACAAATTTTGGAAAAGACAGTTAATCCAAATCGCAAAGATTGGTCTCTTAGACTTAACGATGCATTATGGGCCTATCGAACAGCTTTTAAAACAGCATTGGGCATGTCTCCTTATAGGCTAGTTTATGGAAAACCTTGTCATTTACCTGTGGAACTTGAGCATAAAGCATATTGGGCCATTAAAATGTTCAACTCAAACCTTGATGACGCTTCTAATTTACGAAAATTACAAATCAATGAACTTGAGGAACTCAGAAATGATGCATATGAGAATTCTAAAATTCATAAAAAAGAACTAAAGCCTTTCATGACAAGTTAATTTCAAGAAAAACATTTAATGTTGGGCAAAAAGTTCTACTTTATAATTCTAGACTTCACATATTTCCTGGTAAGTTGAGATCAAGATGGACTGGCCCATTTGTGGTTAAGCATGTGTATCATTATGGAGCAGTTGACATTGAGAATCCTCAAAATGGTAACGTATTCAAGGTAAATGGACAAAGACTCAAACTTTTTTTGGAAAATCATGTTACTCAAGAAGAGGTTGTTTTTCTTTCTGATCCTTGTTTTGAAAATAACTAGATGTAAATATAATTTTTTTTTTAACCCCGGTTAAATGGCGGATAACGGTACTCCGTGATTATTTAAGTCGGTTCCATCAGCTACCCACAAAACTGATATTGTATATAAATTTCTCTTTCATTTTATTTTATTTCATTTTTTTTCAGGATGGATGATATTCTCAAAAGATTGCAGAAACGATTTTCTCCTTTTCCTCGGAATATTTTACTGAAGCTTTACCAAGTTCGATTTGAAAGATTAAGAATGCTTATGCACAAAGGGATTCCTGAAGACATGCGTTGGATAATTGAAGCCAAGGTACGTGAAGATGAATATCTTCCTGTTTTGCATTTACCAGGTACAGGTAGAAGCACTTATGCAAAGAAGCGACGAGCAAAGCGCATGAGTTCAAATTGCCACAAGTGTGCACGATGGACGTGTAACGGTAAATGTCGTTCTATTGGGATTCCGTCCTCTAATCGAGATGATAAAATTGAATTCATTAAGGATGGACTGAGTAAGGAGAATTTGGGTAATATCCAACTTTCTCTTGAGACGCATCCTAGTGGAGACGTACAAAGAGAAATTCTTGATTTATGGCCGCAATTCCAAAGGGAATGGCAACATCTTGGGAATCTGATGTTAAAAGACCCTGTTTGCCAGCTTGTAAGAAAACTGGATGGGAAGCATATCCTCGACTCATAGAAGGCGTTTAAGCCGTTTCTGGACGTAAAACCAGAGGAAGATGTGAGCCACAATCACAACTACAATAAATGACTTCTCAGCTTTTGGTTTGATTTGCAATAACTTTATTTCGGTTTAATTTACGTGTTGTTCGATTTGTGTAATTATTTTTGTTTTATTTTTTTTGCATTGGTCTTTTACGGTTGATTTTTCTTCTCTTTTTGATTTTCTTCCTGAAATCACGCAAAAATCTTTTGTAGGTTAACATTTTCTTCTGACAGGACAAATACACTTTCGGCGACATTATTACTCTTGTCTGATTCACTACTCAGTCCTCTATATATTACACCATGTACTCATTCTCTTTCAGGCACTCAAAAAAAAATGGAAAGTACTTTGTCCCAGCGCATTGAAAAAATTTGTGTCTTTGGAGGTGCTTATCCAGGGAAAAATAAAATATTCGCTGATGAAGCCATAAGAGTTGGAGTAATACTTGCCCAACAAAAGATCCAGTTGATTTATGGAGGCGGTAGTACGGGTTTAATGGGAGCAGTCGCTACAGCAGCACACGTCGGAGGAAGTCCAGTTCTAGGAATCGTGCCAAAACTATTCACAGATTTTTGTGGACCTACCGTGGGTAAGGAAATACAAGTCTGGAGTATCCCTGAACGGATAACAATCATGTACCATTCTGCCGATGCATTCATTGCCTTACCAGGAGGTCTGGGTACATTGGAAGAAATAGCTTGCGTGGCTTCTTGGTCATCTTTGGTCACAAATAAGAAACCCATTGGTTTGCTTAATATTAATGGTTATTTTAGTAATTTGCTTTCATATTTAGATAATGTTGTGGATAATGGATTCATGTTTTCAGAGGCAAGGAGAACCATAATTTCTGCTACAACCATTGAAGATTTACTCAAAAAGCTACAAGCTTATGAGTGTTTATCTGCTACGGTTGTTTCGCAAACGCTCGGAAAAAGAAAAAGAGATATGGACGAGCAAGGAGTGGATTGCACTTTGTCTTTGTGACATTATCTAACATTTTGCTTGTTGTGTCTCAGTTATAATAAGTGGTTAGCAACCTCTGCAGGTAATATCTCCTAAATTCTACCTTTAAAATTTGACATTGGGGACAATGTCATATTTTAGTAGGGGGTAAGGGACATATTTTGCTAAAAAAAAAAAAAAATTGTTGTGTTTTAAGACATTTAGAAGTACTCATTCTGAACAAGGTCTGAGTAAGGGAGACTTGAGACATACCTTGTCAGTTTGATTTAATCTTCTTCTTCAAAAAAAACAAAAAAAACAAAAAAAAAAAAAAGCATGTTTAGACTTAGTGTGTTTTTTTAGTTACTTTCAATACTATAATGAGATATGAATTGCATAAGTCTAAAACAGATTTATTAGTGAGAAGATTTTCATGAGAATTGAGCTTGATATCAACCTTTTTATGAGCCAATGTTAATATGATATGTGATTGAGAAAGAAGCATGTTTAGACTTAATCTGACTTGTATAATCATCCTTGTGAGTTTTTGAGCCTATAATGATTGATGCATTATACAAATCAATCTAATTTCTTTCTTGAGCGCTCTTATGATTACATGATTCTCTAGAACTTGCTTTAAACCGTTTGAGACTATATTGATACATGTGACAACATGAATATGATAGAGGCATTAGGATTATAACCAGAGCCAAACAGCCATCCATTATAAATGTTCTAAGAGAACATCCCCACTAGTGAGCCAATTTGAGCCTACATTAAATATGCTATTTTATTGGTAACCAGAACTTACACCTAGCCTAAATATACTTATATCCTTACCCTTGTTCTAAAGATGGATTATATATTTTGAGACATATTGCAAAAACAAGGGATACTTTTTGAAAATTTGGGTTAGAAACAAAAGATAAGTGTGGGGGAAGAAAAGAAAAGAAAAAGTCAAGAAAAAAAAAGGGATCATTGTCAAATACATTCCCATATTAAAAAAAAAAAATCTTCTCTTGAACTTCTAGAAAAAGATGTTACAAAGTTGGTTAGAATGATGCAAAGGCTCAACATGAATATTTAGCCTATGTTATTATGTGCTTTATAAGAGTTTTGAGAAGTTTTATTTGTACGATCTTATTATGTCTCTAAAATCTATGAACTCTTTGGAACCTTTGTGATATCTTTATCCTTTTGTTCCTTAACTACATTATAACCCTTTGGCCCCATTACAACCTTGAAAAAAGACCTCTTGATTTATGAAGTTGTATGATCTAAATAGTGGAGAATAGGTGAACGAGCAAGCATATGGTAGAACTGTTTTCATGAGATTGATTGAGTGTAAACACTTTACCACTACTTTAAAGAGTGAAAATCATGAGAGTATCCCATGTGAGAGGTTGAGATTAAGTTGAATATGCACTATTTTGATTGAAATATGTTATGTTAATATTGGCTTAACTCATTTACTTACATTCAAGCATGAATTTTTGTGAAATTCTTTGAGCTATTGATTAGTTTATAAGACTTGTTCAAAGATTGTCTCTAATTTATATTGAAAGGATTAGGAGCAAATATTTTTAGTGTATGTAGTTTACTTATATTTTAGTTTTTCAATGTTTGTGGGTATCGTTCTAGCAAACCCTCACGAGACTAAACTCGTCCACTAGGGACACCTAGGGGTTTAAAGGCTTGTGTCACATGCTAAGTGCCACCGTGATTTCCTACGAAAATGGACTAGATTAGATTTTCTTATTTTATTTTTATTAAGTCGTTGCTAGGGACTAGCAACAATCTAAGTGTGGGGGTGTGATAACTCGTATAATTATATAGTTTTTAATTATGTTTTATTATTGTTTTGTGTCAAATACGAGTTATTATTGCTTAGTCTACTTGTGTTTATGATATTTTATATTTTTATGTAATTTGGTGTTTTTCATGAGTTTCTTTGAGTGATTTCAGATTACTAGGTTAAATCAAGAATTAAGGGCAAATCCAATTCAGTTCCAGTTCCGACACCTTTTGCCATATCAGCTATATTTGGAGTTTCACTGAAGCAATAAGGCTGAAATTTTAACCATGCAAATTTAAGAGGCATATCTATCTTTTTCATGTTTTACACTTCTTGAAACGGAGTCGTTTTCCCTACCGAAATCAACCATCAAGTTGGCTGATGTGCAATGACGTCTGTTCTGCACCGTTTTGGTATTTTGACTATATCTTCCGATCCACATGAGCAAATGATATGATTCCAACGGCTATGGATCACTAACGGATAGGGGCATATTTTTCTAGAAGACCATTTGATCAGATCGAGCCTCCAACATTGACAAAATCGACCATCAAGCTGGCTGATCAGAATTGTCATACAACATGACGAAAATTGTTAGAAAAATGCACCCACCTATTATACCTACCTTTGAAATTTATAAAGCTTGTCTCTTGTCATTTAGCTCTCCAAAATGTGTATAAATAGAGGGCCTTGGATGAGTATTAGGATACATTATACATTGGTAGGATATTTGCCATTGTAATAAAATTCTCTAAGTTTTCTTCTTCTTTCCTTTCTCTAGTTTTCTTTTTCTTTACTTATGTTTCTTACATTTCTTTTCATTTTATTCATATCTAGTATGTGTTGCTAATCATATTGTTGAGGTGATGAGGTGAAGCTCTTGGTAAATGCTAAGGTTAGTCTCTTCAACATGAGCTAAAATGAATCATCATTTATAAACACTAGTGTAGATAATATTTTCTTTTGGTTTAAAATCATACTTGCAAAGTAGAGATCTTGATTCATTATTGACAATGAAAATGGCACAGTAAATGCTTGGTTTCATAACCTTGATTTGTTGTAGACATATACCTTGGCATAAGGAATGCTTGGACTCTTTTTGTGAGTTTTGAGGACACCAAATGAACATAATATCATATGCTATGGACGTTGGACAATTTGGACTGAATTGCTAAACCTTCCGGTTGGAACCTCCCTTATGTGTGGATTTCAATTGTGTAATAAAACAAGATTAATCTTAGCATAACACCAAGAGTGGATTCTCTAACCTCAACATCTTTTCTTATTGTTTTTTTTATATCTTGTTTAATTGCTTTTATGTTATTTTGTTTATTTTGTTCTCTAATATCTTGTTTACTTTCTTTGTTATTGATTCCCTAATATCTTGTTTATTTTCTTTTTCTTATATATTTATAAACTTATACTTACTAATACGCTTCCCTGTGGTTCGACCTCGGACACCCGAGAATTTATTACTTGAACATAACCTGCACTTGGGTTTACAACTCTTAATTGAGTTTCCATCATTATCCTTTCACTGCTAGATTGGATTTTGATTGTACAAACAATACCGCTGAATATGAGGCGTGTACAATGGGCTTTCATGCTGTCGTAGATAGAAAGATCAAAACACTGGAAGTTTTTAAAGATTCAGCCCTAGTGATATACCAACTACGAGGAGAATGGGAAACCCGATATGCAAAGTTAATCCGATATCGAGAGCTCATTCTGAGTCTGATAGAGGAATTTGAAGAAGTGAGTTTCAAATACTTCCCCCGAGAAGAAAACCATATGGTGGATGCTTTAGCCACTTTATCGTCCATGTTTAAAGTAAATCAAAGGGCCAAAGTTGTGCCAATAAAGATGAGCATATATGAGTCTCTTGTTCATTGCCTGAGTATCGAAGAAGAAGTGGATGGCCTCCCTTGGTATTACTATATCTTGCAATACATCAAGAGTCAACAGTATCCTGAACAAGCAATAAAAAATGATAAAAGGACTTTGAGAAGATTGGCAATGGGTTTTGTCCTAGATAGTGAGATTCTCTACAACAAAGGGAAAGACCAGGTTCTATTGAGGTATGTTGGGTCTGATGAAGCTTGGAGAATCATTGAAGAAGTCCACGAAGGGATATGTGGCACTCATGCCAATGGTCACATGCTTTCTAAACAGATTATGAGGGCAGGATATTATTGGCTAACGGTGGAAAGAGATTGCATCAGTTATTCCCGGAAGTGCCATAAATGTCAGATATATGCAGATAAGATTCATGTGCCTCCATCACCATTGCATGTCATGACTGCACCATGGCCATTTTTTATGTGGGGAATGGATATGATCAGGCCTATTACCCCGAAAGCTTCAAATGGACACCGTTTTATCCTAGTGGCCGTAGATTACTTCACAAAGTGGGTGGAACTCGCTTCTTATGCGAATGTAACGAAATTAGTAGTTTGCAGATTCGTCAAGAAGAAAATTATATGCCGGTATGGATTGCTAGAGAGAATCATTTCAGACAATGCTCTCAATTTGAACAATAAGATGATGAGAAAAGTGTGTATTTAGTTCAAGATCATGCATCATAATTCGGCACCTTATCGTCCGAAAATGAATGGGGCAATAGAAGCAGCCAATAAGAACATCAAGAAGATCGTTGAGAAAATGACTGATGTGTACAAAGATTGGCATGAGATCTTGCTTTTTGCTCTTCATGCATACTGTACCTCGGCCCGCACGTCTACGGGTGCCACGCCATTTTCTTCGGTATATGGAATGGAGGCAGTGTTACCTATTGAGGTTGAAATCCCTTCCCTTCATGTTTTGATGGAGTTTGGTTTAGAAGAGGCGGACTGGGTTACAGCTCACTATGAGCAAATGAATCTTATTGAAGAGAAAATGATGAAAGCAATTTGTCATGGGCAGATGTATCAAAAAAGGATGATTCTAGCCCACAAAAAGAAAGTTCATCCTAAGCAATTCTGAGAAGGAGAGTTGGTACTAAGAAAAGTTCTCCCTATAGTGAAGGATCCACGAGGGAAATGGGCTACAAATTAGATAGGGCCCTACGTGGTAAAGAGATCTTTTTCTAGAAGAGCATTGATTCTGACTCAGATGGACGGGGATAACTTGAGAAATCCCATGAATGCTGACGAATTAAAGAAGTACTATGCTTGAAGAAGAAAAAGAATGAAAAGAAAAGAAAAGTGTGATGCTGTGCATATGGAAATTCGAATGATTCCAAATGTAAAAATGAAAATTCTATATATCTATTTCCCCTGAGGATTGCTTTTCAATGAGAATATTCGTGCTTGATATGATGAATGACCATCTTTCATATTCCTTTCACTAAGAAAAAATTATCCCTAGTCACCCCTTTGAGCCTTAGGAATTCTTTCTTTCTTTGAACCTTGATCAAGGATCACCCTCTACACTAGAGGGCAGAGGCGAGGAAAAATAACCTCTAAAAAATCATGGCGAAAAGAGCCATCAATAAAAAAAAAGCAGAAAAAAAGAAAAAACGTGTGAAATCAAAGAATGGAAAATGAAAGCCAAGAATGAAAGAAAAGAAAGAAGAGGAAAGTCCAAAACAGGAAGAATGTTTCAAGAATGAATCCTCCTCATGAAATGATCCTTGATCAAATCACCCTTAAACACATTTTGGGCCTATTTACCCTTTCTTTCTAAACCCGAACCTTGGCCTACATTACGTACTTTTAAAAGTCCATTTTGATCAAGCGTGAATATTTAATTTGAAGGGTTTTTTTTTTTCTCAAAATTCATCCCATCTTTTGAATTGACATTTTTACCTTGGAAGCATTTAGAATTCTCATATGCATGGTAGAACAGTAAAAAAAAATGAGAGGATTAAGCCGAAAACCCGCAAAGGGCGACTTAATACCGAATGGGGTACGCTTGGGTTGAAAACCTGCAAAGGGCAGCTCAAGTACTGATTAAGGATTGAATCAATACTCCGTGTAAAGGGGAAAAGCATCAAAAAATCAGAAGAAAGGGGAAATAACCTCTCAAAAATCATGGCGAAAAGAGCCATCAATAAAAAAAAAAAAAACCAAAAAAAAGAAAAAACGTGTGAAATCAAAGAATGGCAAATGAAAGCCAAGAATAAAAGAAAAGAAAGAAGAGGAAAGTCCAAAAAAGAAAGAATATTTCAAGAATGAATCCTCCTCATGAAATGATCCTTGATCCAATCACCCTTAAACACATTTTGGGCCTATTTACCCTTTCTTTCTAAACCCGAACCTTGGCCTACATTACGTACTTTTAAAAGTCCATTTCGATCAAGCGTGGATATTTAATTTGAAGGGTTTTTTTGTCTCATAATTCATCCCATCTTTTGAATTGACATTTTTACCTTGGAAGCATTTAGAATTCTCATATGCATGGTAGAACAGTAAAAAAAAAAAAAAAAAAAGAGGTTTAAGCCAAAAACCCGCAAAGGGCGACTTAATACCGAATAGAGTACGCTTGGGTTGAAAACCTGCAAAGGACGGCTCAAGTACTGATTAAGGATTGAATCAATACTCCGTGTAAAGAGGGAAAGTATCAAAAAAATCAGAAGAAAGGGGAAAAACTCAGTCTGCCACAATTATGGAAGCCGAGAGATTAACCGAGTAAATTGCTCATTCAAGAGAAATTTCAGATGAATTGAAGAAGGAAGGGTCCAAGATATTCTGCATTTGGGGCATCTACAACCTACAACTCTACATTTGTTTCTTGTATCCTTGATATTCACCTCTGTCATCTAAAACATTATTGCAATAAATTTTTGTTATCCCTTTTATGACATTTGGTTGTTTCATACCTTCTTTCATACATGTTGCAATTCATTTTGATTGTTATTAAATTGAATGACGTTTAGTAAACATAAAAATCTTTAAACAAAAGGATTTCAGTGTATTACTAAGGAGTAGATTTAAATTTTAGAAGAGGTTTGGGAACCACTAAAAATTGGAAACACAACAGCACATCACGATGGGAAAATTCACCAAGTAGAGGTAAACAGTGAATGTGTTGAAGACTCTGTCATGAAGTCAAAAAATTTGTTAACTTCAGTGAAGTCATGAAGTGGGACATTTTGACGATTTATCTTGATTGAAGGCTCCTCAAGTGGGGGCATCAGTGAAAAGTTGAAGACTCCGTCATGAAGTCAGACAGTCCATGAACCTCAAAGAAATCATGGATTAGAAAACATGACACAATCATTTGGTTGCAATCATCCTTTGGAAACATATATACATCCTATAAGAATTTGCAAAAACATGTCATTTTCATCACTGCATTCGGCTAACACTCCAGGAATCATGGAAATTTTGCTTCCCCAAATCGAACTCGTTCTGCTTCTCAAATGAGTCGAACCCCGAGACCACCGTCGAGGTATTTTGTTTTTAAATCGAACTCGTTCTGCTTTTCAAATGAGTCGAGCCCGGAGACCACCGTCGAGGTATTTTTGTTTTCAAATCGAACTTGTTTTCTAAATGAGTCGACCCCAGGATCGTCTCTAAGGCATTCCTTTTGTTTTAAAATTGAACTCGTTCTGCTTCTCAAATGAGTCGAGCCTCGAGACCACCGTCGAGGTATTTTGTTTTTAAAATCGAACTCGTTCTACTTCTCAAATGAGTCGAACCCCGAGACATCGTCGAGGTATTTTGTTTTTAAATCGAACTCGTTATGCTTCTCAAATGAGTCGAGCCTCGAGACCACCGTCGAGGTATTTTTGTTTTCAAATCGAACTTATTTTCTAAATGAGTCGACCCCAGGATTGTCGCTAAGGCATTCATTTTGTTTTAAAATCGAACTCGTTCTGCTTCTCAAAAGTGTCGAGCCCTGAGACCACAGTCGAGGCATTTTTGTTTTCAAATCAAACTTGTTTTCTAAATGAGTCGAACCCAGAATTGATGTTAAGGCATTCCTTTTATTTTTAAATCAGACTCATTCTCCTTCTCAAATGAGTTGACCCCGAGACCACCGTCGAGGTATTTTCTGTTTAAACCCAACACAGCTGACACCAAGACAAGATAAGGCCACGAGACCACCGTCGAGGTATTTTCTTCTCTTTCAAATCGAACTCGTTTTCTTAAGACGAGTCGAGCCTTGATTAGTCAGGGAACTCAATTTAAGGACAAAATCATCTACTTACAGCTTTTTTCCAAAAAACAAAATGATGAAATAAATGGAAATGGAATAAAGCAAACTCTATTTCCTTTTCTTTACATGTGATTTCACTAATCGAACAAAATTATTGTCTATTTATCTTTGCATGATTCCTGATTCTTAGTATGGCCAAAGAGGAGCAGCTGTAGACACCTAATTTTGTCCGGGCCCTCTAAACTAGGTAAATTCTTCCTTATACTTTTTTAGAATGCAGAAAATCTCTTCTCATCTTGCAGATGGTCCTCCAAGACTTGTGATTCAGAGTTCAGGATGAAAAGTCAATCCAAAAAAACAACTCCAAAAAAGTCAACTCCAAAAAGTCAACCTCGAAAAGTCAATGACTAAAACAGTCAACCCTTAGTCAAAATCAAGGTTTGGAGTTGAATTGAATAATGGTGAAAGAATTTTGATAATCTGAGGTCTACAACGAAAGATATGGAGTTCGGAAAAGGGATTGTAGAAATTTCAATGTAGGGGAAGCCTTAATTCAGCAAATTTGGGGAAAAGTGCTTAAACAATCAAATTGGTCAAAATTAGAGGTTCCAAATGGAATATAATTAATGACTACGGGTATTGGAAGGGCCAATTGGAAGCAGAACCAAAGGAAGAGTCAATTTGGAAGAAAAAAACAGAAATTAGGATTTCAGTTAAAAAAGGTGAATTTTGCAAATTTGGGGAAAACGGAAAAGATGACCCAATTCGGTGAAATTGAAGCCCCCAATTGATATAGAATGATTAAAAAAGGATAGCCCATGGCCCAGTTTGAAGTGAATCCAAAGGAAGAGCCGATTCGAGCAAAAACGGAAAAACGAGAAAATTCACGAATTTGAAAAGGGGAAAACTAAATCGGAGGGGAATTTGATCGTAAAAATTAGGTGTTTTCAGACCAACTCAAATTCAATATATTAAAAAGGCAGTAGAAAAAGAAAATCCGAAAATCGGATCCGTTTCGAGTAGAAATGAGGCTTTGGAGGTTGAAGGGCAATATTGGAAAATCCCAAAGATAATTTTGGGAAAAATAGCAAATGACCTCGAAAAATTTTGAAAACTTGCAGTTCTCAGTTTTATAATTTTTGGAAGAGATTGGCGAAGAAAAATCCAGAATAGGAGCTCATTTGAAAAATGGCAAAGTTCGAGTGCACTAAGCCGAAATTCCATAAGATAATTTCGGGAAAAATCGCAAACGAGCTCCAAAAATTATGAAAACTTCCAGATCTGAGTTTATAATTTTTGGAAGAGATTGGCGAAGAAAAATCCGAAATCGGAGTTCATTTGAAAAATGGCAAAGTTCGGGTGCACTAAGCCAAAATTCCATAAGATTATTCAGGGAAAAATAGCAAACGAGCTCCAAAAATTTTGAAAACTTCCAGATCTGAGTTTTATATTTTTTGGAAGAGATTGGTGAAGAAAAATTCGGAATCGAAGTTGAAATGAAAAAGGTGAATTTTGGGTGCCACTAACCGAAAAATCCAAGAGAAAATTCTGAGAAAAATAGGAAACGAGCTCGAAAAATTTTAAAAATCTCCAGATCTCAATATTATATTTATTTGGATGGGTTGGAAAAAGAAAAACCGGATTTGGGGTCCGTTTGCAATAAAATCAAGTTTTGGAGGCCAAAGTGCAATTTTACAAAAGAAATCGAAAAGGGCCAATTTGCAAATAAAAAAAGTTGAATGGGCTGGAAATTTCCAGGCCATTTCTAGCCAGCATCTGATTCAAAGAGAGAGTGTGATCATCATGGATCAAATGGCTAAGGATGGATAGCAAGATGATATTTTTACAAAGACAACATTCTTCACTACTTTGCCTACATGGCATTTTAAGCCAATAGGAAGGCTTCAATTTGCATGGCCATGTGAAGAGCATGTGAAGTTAATAAGATGATGCCAAATAGGATAAATAATGCCATGTAGAAGGATATTTTTGTAGTAGCTTCCATGATCTTGACAAATGGCAAAGATATTTTATAACAGATAGGAGACACAAATGGTTGAGGTGGCTTTTGCTAGCCAATGGGAGGCTAGGATTCCCTATTTTTAAGGGAAATGGGCATTTAAAAGGGACAAGGTCCCTATTTTTAAGGGAAATGGGCATTTGAAGGGGACATTTTTGGCCATGTGGCAATAGATGTTGGAGGAGCATGGATTGCATGACAAGGGGTAAAAAAATAAAATGCACCTCTAGAGGGGAATATGAAGGGCCGGCCACACCAATTCAAGGGGGGAGTTTCATTTTTCTTTAAGGTTTTCAAAATACTTTTGAGAGAAAAGAAGGAAGAAAAGGAAAAGAGAGGAGGATTTTCATTTTTTTTTGCTAAGGAATTTTCTTACTACTTTGATTTGGAAAGCTTAAGCTAGGTAGCTATTCTCTTCCTCCTCCATTATTTATTTTATGTTTCCATTCTCTCCTCCATGCTTGGTTCATATGATTTTATTATTCTTCTATTTATTTTATTTTCTTTCATGAAATAAAATTGTTTTTCAAAACATGTTTCAAAAGATTTCTTCTTCTTTCTACCAAATAACAAGTTTTAACATATTTTTTTCTATTTTTCCTAGCATTGGCCGAATGGCATAGTATGAATGTGCTTGTATTTTTGTTTGACCTTGCTTGTCTTGTTGATTGTGGTAGGGTAGAGTCACCTATTTGTTGCTTCATGTTCATGCATTCATCTCATCACCACTTGATTTTTGACTTCCAATCAATGGCTCAAAGCCAAGCTCTCATGAGCATGCTTGTGGAAAATTAAAATGTGTCAAGTTGGATTTTCTAACTTTATGATTTTTTCTCATTAGGCAATGATGCACCCAAAAGAGTGTATCTTATTTAACCTTGCACTAAAAAGATCAATTGTAAGTATAATGATTAGCAAGGGTCGAGTCCTCAGGGATTGGGTTTTAATCTATGAGTTATTAGTTTATAACTTACGTTCAAAGAAAACAATAAAATAAAAGGGGTTTTTGAAGCCAGATTTAAACTAAAGTAAATAATAAGAATAAGATGCAAGGCGGTATAACCAGCCAATAAAAATATATATACTAAATTAGGCGGTATAACCAGCCAATAAAAATATATATACTAAATTAGGCGGTATAACCAGCCAATAAAAATAAAACAAAGTTAATATACAAATTAGGCGGTATAACCAGCCAATAAAAATAAATATATTTTTAAAAATAAGCAAACTAGAAAAGTAAGAAAACAAGTAAGTAAGAAGAATCAAATATGAAAAATATGGTTAAGGTTTCATTCTCCACCACTAGACATCATTAAGAATCAATTTCAGATCTATCAATATCAACCAACTATCAAAGTTAACAACCGTAGATAACAACAAGCTCTGTTATCCCAATCTTTCCTTAGTTTGTCGTTAAATAGAACAAGCTCTCTATTTAATCTCTAACCATTAAACAACCTAGAATAAGCTCTCTAAATTCAATTTAATGGCAGCTTTATGATGAGAAAGATAGGTTGGTCTAAGCAACAAACACATAAGCTCGGATTGTTCAACTTAGGTTATGTTCCACTTTGCAATTATTGAAAACTTGACCATAATCATTAATCACAAATTGCCACTTATGAATAGGAAATCAAGACAATTACACGGATCAAGACTCCTAGACTAGCAATAGATAATTATCAAGATCTATCTAGTTGTACGCCTAAATAAATCAAGACAACATCATGAACAATTCTTGTAGAAGAACATAAGCAACTTTGATAGAAAATTAATGATAGATAGAATCTGAAAATCAATCACAAAACATGTTTAGGGCTTTGAAATCACCCTTAACCAAATAGAAGTTTAGCCTAGCATAGGCATTATAAACATAAAATTAAATAGAATCTAAGAAGGAAATAAAAGAAAGAAAGAAGAAGAAGAAAATAAAGAAAAAGAAAACTAGAGAAAGGAAAGAAGAAGAAAACTTAGAGAATTTATTTATTATGGCTAATATCCTACCAATGTACAATATGATCCCTTACAATCATCCAAGGCCCTCTATTTATACACATTTTGGAGGGCTAAATGACAAGAGACAAGCTTTACAAATTTCAAAGGTAGGTATAATAGGTGGGTGCATTTTCTAACAATTTTCATCATACATGACGATTTTGATCAGCCAACTTGATGGTCGATTTTGTCACTTTTGCAGGCCTTATCTGATCACATGGTCTTCTAGACAAATGTTACCCTATCAGTTACTGATCCATAGCCGTTGGAATCAGCTCATTTGCTGATGTGGATAAGAAGATATGGGCAAAATACGAAAACAGGTCAGCACAGACGTCATTGCACATCAGCCAACTTCATGGTCGATTTCGCTAGGGAAAACGACTCCGTTTCAAGAAGTGTAAAACATGAAAAAGATAAATATGCCTCTTATCTTTGCATGGCTACAAATTTCAGCCTTATTTCTTCAGTGAAACTCGAGATATAGCTGATATGGCAAAAGGTGTCGGAACTGGAACTGAACTCGATTTACCCTTAATTCTAGTAATCTGAAATCACTCAAAGAAACTTGTGAAAAACACCAAAATACATAAAGATCATAAACACAATTAGACTAAACAATAATAACTCGTATTTGACACAAAACAATAATAAAACATAACTAAAAACTATATAATTATACGAGTTATCACACCCCCACACTTAGATTGTTGCTAGTCCCTAGCAACGACTCAATAAAAATAAAATAAGAAAATCTAATCTAATCCACTTTCGTAGGAAATCACGGTGGCACTTAGCATGTGACACAAGCCTTTAAACCCCTAGGTGTCCCTAGTGGACGAGTTTAGTCTCGTGAGGGTTTACTAGAACGATACCCACAAACATTGAAAAACTAAAATATAAATAAACTACATATACTAAAAATATTTACTCCTAATCCTTTCAATACAAATTAGAGACAATCTTTGAACAAGTCTTATAAACTAATCAATAGCTTAAAGAATTTCACAAAAAATCATGCTTGAATGTAAATTGTTTGAGTTAAGCCAATATTAACATAACATATTTCAATCAAAATAGTGCATATTCAAACTTAATCTCAACTACTCACATGGGATACCCTCATGATTTTCACTCTTTAAAGTAGTGGTGAAGTGTTTACACTCAATCAATCTCATGAAAACAGTTCTACCATATTCTTGCTTGTCCACCTATTCTCCACTATTTAGATCATACAACTTCATGAATCAAGAGGTCTTTAATCAAGGTTGTAATGGGGCCAAGGGGTTTGTAATGTGGTTGAAGAACAAAAGGATAAAGGTATCACAAAGGTTCCAAAGAGTTCATAAAGTTTAGAGACATAAAAAGATCATACAAATAAAACTTCTCAAAACTCTTATAAAGCACATAATAACATAGGCTAAATATTCATGTTGAGCCTTTGCATCATTCTAACCAACTTTGTAACATCTTTTTTTTTTTTACTTTAACTAGAAGTTCAAGAGAAATTTTTTTTTTTTTTTATGGGAATGTATTTGACAATGATCCCTTTCTTTTTCTCTTGACTTTTTTCTTTCTTTTCCCCCCACACTTATTTCTTGTTTCTAACCCAAATTTTCAATAAATCTTCCTTGTTTTTGCAACTTGTCTCAAAACATGCTAATTCATCTTTGGAACAAAGGTAAAGATATAAGTATATTTAGGTTAGGGACAAGTTATGGTTACCAAAGAGATAGCTTATTCAATGTAGGCTCAAATTGGTTCACTAAGGGTGTGTTCTCTTGGAACATCAATAAGGGATGGCTGTTTGGCCCTGGCTAAAAATCCTAATGCCTCTATCATATTCATGTTGTCACATGCATCAATATAGTCTCAAATGGTTTAAAGCAAGTTCTAGAAAATCATGTAATCATAAGAGCACTCAAGAAAGAAATTAGATTGATATGTATAATGCATCAATCATATAGGCTCAAAAACTCACAAGGATGATTATACAAGTCAATATCAAGTCTAAACATGCTTCTTTCTCAATCAACATATCATATTAACATTGGCTCATAAAAAAAATGATATCAAGCTCAATTCTCATGAAAATCTTCTCACTAATAACTCTGTTTTAGACTTATGCAATTCATATCTCATCATAGTATTGAAAGTAACTAAAACACACTAAAAACACACTAAGTCTAAACATGTTTTTTTTTTTTTTTTTGAAAAGAAGAAATCAAACTGACAAGGTATGTCTCAAGTCTCCCTTACTCAGATCTTGTTCAGAATGAATACTTCTAAATGGCTTAAAACACAACAATTGTTTTTTTTTTTTAAATTAGGAAAATATGTCCCTTACCCCCTACTAAAATATGACATTGTCCCCAATGTCAAATTTTAAAGGTAGAATTTAGGAGATATTACCTGCAGAGGTTGCTAACCACTTATTATAACTAAGACACAACAAGCAAAATGTTAGATAATGTCACAAAGACAAAGTGCAATCCACTCCTTGCTCGTCCATATCTCTTTTTCTTTTTCCGAGCGTTTGCGAAACAACCGTAGCAGATAAACACTCATAAGCTTGGAGCTTTTTGAGTAAATCTTCAATGGTTGTAGCAGAAATTATGGTTCTCCTTGCCTCTGAAAACATGAATCCATTATCCACAGCATTATCTAAATATGAAATCAAATTACTAAAATAACCATTAATATTAAGCAAACCAATGGGTTTCTTATTTGTGACCAAAGATGACCAAGAAGCCACGCAAGCTATTTCTTCCAATGTACCCAGACCTCCTGGTAAAGCAATGAATGCATCGGCAGAATGGTACATGATTGTTATCCGTTCAGGGACACTCCAGACTTGTATTTCCTTACCCACGGTAGGTCCACAAAAACTTGTGAATAGTTTTGGCACGATTCCTAGAACTGGACTTCCTCCGGCGTGTGCTGCTGTAGCGACTGCTCCCATTAAACCCGTACTACCGCCTCCATAAATCAAGTGGATCTTTTGTTGGGCAAGTATTACTCCAACTCTTATGGCTTCATCAGCGAATATGTTATTTTTCCCTGGATAAGCACCTCCAAAGACACAAATTTTTTTAATGCGCTGGGATGAAGTACTTTCCATTTTTTTTTCGAGTGCCTGAAAGAGAATGAGTACATGGTGTAATATATAGAGGACTGAGAAGTGAATCAGACAAGAGTAATAATGTCGCCGAAAGTGTATCTCACCTGTCAGAAGAAAATGTTAACCTAACAAAAGATTTTTGCGTGATTTCAGGAAGAAAATCAAAAAGAGAAGAAAAAATCAACCGTAAAAGACAAATAAAAAAAACGAGAATAATTACACAAATCGAACAACACGTAAATTAAAACAAAATAAAGTTATTGCAAATCAAACCAAAAGCTGAGAAGTCATTTATTGTAGTTGTGATTGTGGCTCACATCTTCCTCTGGTTTTACGTCCAGAAACGGCTTAAACGCCTTCTATGAGTCGAGGATATGCTTCCCATCCAGTTTTCTTACAAGATGGCAAACAGGGTCTTTTAACATCAGATTCCCAAGATGTTGCCATTCCCTTTGGAATTGCGGCCATAAATCAAGAATTTCTCTTTGTACGTCTCCACTAGGATGCGTCTCAAGAGAAAGTTGGATATTACCCAAATTCTCCTTACTCAGTCCATCCTTAATGAATTCAATTTTATCATCTCGATTAGAGGACGGAATCCCAATAGAACGACATTTACCGTTACACGTCCATCGTGCACATTTGTGGCAATTTGAACTCATGCGCTTTGCTCGTCGCTTCTTTGCAAAAGTGCTTCTACCTGTACCTGGTAAATGCAAAACAGGAAGATATTCATCTTCACGTACCTTGGCTTCAATTATCCAACGTATGTCGTCAGGAATCCCTTTGTGCATAAGCATTCTTAATCTTTCAAGTCGAACTTGGTAAAGCTTCAGTAAAATATTTCGAGGAAAAGGAGGAAATCGTTTCTGCAATCTTGTGAGAATATCATCCATCCTGAAAAAAAAAATGAAAAAAATTGAAAGAGAAATTGGAAGAGAAATTTATATACAATATCAGTTTTGTGGGTAGCTGATGGAACCGATTTAAATAATCACGGAGTACCGTTATTCGCCATTTAACCGGGGTTAAAAAAATTATATTTACATCTAGTTATTTTCAAAACAAGGATCAGAAAGAAAAACAAGATAAAAAAAAAAAACTCAAAAACAAAACACTCTAAATAAAATCCTAAATTCTTCCCCCCACACATAATTTTTACATTGTCCTCAATGTAATGCTATTATCCCACAATGCAAGAATTATATGTAAGAGAAAAGAACTATTAAACAAAAGAAAAGAAAAACAATAAAAGATAGAATGATGGAGAGTAAGGAATATGCAAATCTGATATAATAGATGCTCTCCATCCTTTTGGGTTGCCTCCCAAGAAGCGCTTGGTTTATTGTCCTCAGCCTAACTTAGACCCATGCCATTATTATTCAACATACTTTGGCTCAAAAAGTGGAAACTCCTCCACATCTTGTATTGGAAAGTTCTCATAGTAAGGCTTCAATCTATGACCATTCACTTTGAATGCCTTATCTGTTTTCGAGCTTTGGATTTCAACTGCACCATGAGTAAATACATTAGTAATAACAAAAGGTCCAACCCAACGAGAACGTAATTTACCTGGATATAACTTAAGGCGTGAATGGAAGAGAAGAACTTTTTGTCCAACAACAAATTCCTTTCTTGATATCATCTTGTCATGGAATGCCTTAGTCTTTTCCTTGTAAATCCTAGAATTCTGATAGGCATCATTCCTTATCTCCTCTAATTCTTGTAGGTCAAGTTTTCTTTTCTTTCCTGTCTCATCCATCTCCATGTTGTATTGTTTGATAGCCCAATATGATTTATGTTCCAATTCAACCGGAAGATGACAAGGCTTACCATAAACAAGTCGATAAGGAGACATACCAATGGGTGTCTTATATGCTGTCCTATAAGCCCAAAGTGCATGATCAAGTCGTGAACTCCAATCCTTCCTATTTGGATTAACTGTCTTTTCAAGGATGGACTTAACTTCTCAGTTTGACACTTCAGCTTGCCCACTAGTTTGAGGATGATATGAGGTGGAGACCTTGTGTGTGATGTTATACTTCCTCAAAAGTGCTTCCATAGTCCTATTGCAAAAGTGAGTACCTCTATCGCTGATTATGGCCTTTGGCGTTCCAAACCTAGCAAAGATGTTAGTCTTGACAAAATCTGAAACAACTTTAGAGTCATTAGTCCTAGTGGATTTTGCTTCCACCCACTTTGAAACATAATCAACGGCAAGTAAAATATAAAGATTACCAAAAGAAGGAGGAAAAGGTCCCATGAAATCCATGCCCCATACATCAAAAATTTCAACAATAAGTATTGGAGTTTGAGGCATTTGATTTCTAGCACCTAAGTTACATGTTCTTTGGCAACGATCACATGACTTGCAAAAGAGGTATGCATCTTTGAATATGGTAGGCCAATAAAATCCAGAATCAAGAACTTTCATGGCTGTTCTTTTGGATCCAAAGTGTCCTCCACATGCATAAGAGTGACAAAAGGTGAGAATATATTGAAATTCAGTTTCGAGTACACACCTTCTTATAATCTGATCGGAGCAATGCTTCCAAAGGTAAGGATCATCCCATACGTAGTATTTGGCATCACTCTTGATCTTATTTCTTTGAGCTTGTGTCAACTCTTGTGGCAACTTCTTGGTAACTAAGTAATTAACAATATCAGCATACCAAGGAGTTGTTGTACTTATAAAAAGAAGTTGCTCATCCGGTTAGTTCTCATTCAAGGGTAGTGCATCATCTTCATGAACTAAACGGCTAAGATGGTCCGCAACCAGGTTGTCACTACCTCTCTTATCTTGTATCTCCAAATCAAACTCTTGTAAGAGAAGTATCCATCTAATCAACCTTGGTTTGGCCTCCTTTTTAGTGAGTAAGTACTTAAGGGCTGCATGGTCAGAATATACAATTACTTTAGTACCAATTAAATAAGATCGAAATTTTTCTAAAGCAAATACAACAGCCAAAAGTTCTTTTTCAGTAGTGGAATAGTTCAATTGAGCATCATTAAGAGTTCGTGAGGCATAATAAATGGCATGTGAGGCTTTGCCAACCCGTTGGCCCAAAACAGCTCCAATAGCATAGTCACTAGCGTCACACATGATTTCAAAAGGTACATTCCAATCTGGTGGTTGGATGATAGGAGCTGATGTCAAGAGTCCCTTCAATGTTTCAAACGCCTCTTTGCATTTATCATCAAAGTGGAAAACCACATCTTTTTGTAGTAGCTTGCAAAGAGGTAATGTGATCTTTGAGAAGTCTTTGATAAATCTCCTATAGAAACCTGCATGTCCAAGAAAAGAACGAACCTCTCTCACATTTGTGGGAGGTGGTAAAGAATGCATAATATCTATTTTAGACTTATCAACCTCTATCCCTCTAGAAGAAATAACATGGCCCAAAACTATTCCTTGTTCTACCATAAAGTGACATTTTTCCCAATTCAAAACAAGGTTAGTTTCCATGCATCTTTCAAGTACAAGTGTAAGGTTCTCTAGACATCTATCAAAAGAATCACCATAGACACTAAAATCATCCATAAACACTTCTATGATGTTCTCTACATAATCTGAAAATATGCTAACCATACACCTTTGGAATGTAGCTGGTGCATTACAAAGACCAAATGGCATACGCCGGTATGCAAAAGTACCAAATGGACATGTGAATGTTGTTTTCTCTTGGTCCTCCGGAGCAATGGCTATCTGATTATAACCTGAAAAACCATCAAGAAAACAATAATGAGAATGGCCAGCTAACCTTTCAAGCATTTGATCAATAAAAGGTAAAGGAAAGTGGTCTTTGCGAGTTGTGGAATTAAGTTTACGATAATCAATACAAACTCGCCATCCTGTTTGAATCCTAGTAGGAACAAGTTCATTCTCATTATTTGTTACCACCGTTACACCTGATTTCTTTGGAACCACTTGGACTGGGCTCACCCATTTGCTATCCGAGATAGGATAGATCACTCCAACATCTAGGAGCTTCAGTATCTCCTTTTTCACAACCTCCATCATAGGAGGGTTCAATCTTCTTTGTGCTTCTCTTGTTGGTTTGGACCCTTCCTCTAACAAAATCCGGTGCATGCACATGGATGGGCTTATTCCCTTGATATCGGCAATTGTCCAACCAATTGCTGTTTTATGCTCTCTAAGCACCCGGATAAGTCGCTCTTCTTGCAAAGGTGTGAGCTCTTTGGCAATGATGACAGGTAGTGTGTCCTTTTCACCTAAGAACACATATTTCAAGTGGTTCGGTAGTGGTTTCAACTCTAAAGTTGGTGCCTGCAAAATGGAAGGTAGAAGTTTCTCATTAGATAAAGGCAAATCAATAAATGAAACATCAAACCTTGCATCTTTAGGTTGCAGCGAGTGTAAAGATTCTAGTGCCCCTTCCACCTGGTCACTCAAGGCTAGTTTAGCATTCCCCATTCCGAGATGGTTGCTAAGGACTATTTCTACATTATCTTCACCATCTAGCTCATAAGCTTGCTGCACTAGTGAGTCAATTATATCAATATTAAAAACAGAATGCACATCACTAGGATATCTCATGGCCTCAAAAATGTTAAAGCGAATTATTTCACCATGAAATTCCATAGTTAAAGTGCCATCATGTACATCTATTTTAGTTCTTGCTGTTTTCAAGAATGGTCTCCCTAATAGAATAGGTGTGGGATTAGAAGACATCTCATCTTCCATCTCAATAACATAAAAGTCAGCGGGAAAAACCAATTCATTAACCTGTACATGAACGTCTTCTACAACTCCTCTTGGATAAGTGTTAGAACGGTCAGCAAGTTGTATTATAACACCGGTTTCCTCTAATGGTCCTAGATTCAATGAAGCATAAATTGAATATGGCATGACATTAATAGATGCCCCTAGATCTAGCATAGCAAGCTCAAACCTAGTGTTGCCTATCTTACAAGGAATGGTAAACATACCTGGATCCTTGCATTTAGGTGGGAGTTTCTTTTGAAGAACAGCTGACACATTCTCCCCTACACTTACCTTTTCATTCCATTTCAACTTCCGTTTAGATGTGCACAACTCTTTTAGGAACTTGGCATATCTTGGCACTTGCTTGATAGCATCTAGTAAAGGAATGTTCACCTCTACTTTCCGGAAGGTTTCCAAAATTTCCTTCTCTTGCTCCTCCTTCTTGGACTTTGCTAACCTGCTAGGAAAAGGTGGAGGAGTTATATAAGAAGGAAATGATGGTTTAGGAATTACCTTTTTTAGTGGCTCGTTGGGATGTGAAGAGGATGCCATGGTATTGTTCTCCCCTTGAGCACTATCATTTTGTGGTGTCTCTAGCTGTTTCCCACTTCTTAAATTTATAGCATTGGCATTCTCTCTTGGATTCACTATGGTTTGGGAAGGTAATTTCCCAGAATCCCTTGCTTGCATTTGACTCATGGTTGTTGCCAATTGCCCTATTTGAGTCTCCAAATTTCGAATACTTGTCTTTGGTTCCTGTTGAAATTGAATTGTATTAGTAGAAAGAGCTTTAACAAGATCTTCAAGAGAAGTACCTGAATTTTGGGTGGGTGGTAGTTGTTGTCGGGTTTGGTATGGTTGTTGCACTCTTTGCTGAAAACCCGGTGGCCTGTGGTCAAATGGTGGAGGAATAGTTTGTGATTGGTTCCCTCCATAATTGAAGTTTGGATGATCCCTCCATCCTGGATTGTATGTGTTTGAGTAGGGATCATATTTCCTTGATTGGTTCTGAAATCCACCCATGGCATTCACATGTTCATTGGTATCCTCTTGAAGTGTTGGACACATATCAGTTTGGTGCCCTATGTTTGAACATATGCCACAAGCCTTTATTTGTTGTATTTTACCTACAGCCAATTGTTGAACAAGAGAAGTCAGTTTATCAAATTTTTGTTCAAGGGATGATATACTTACCTCATTAACTCTCTTGGGTTGTGGTGGTGGATCTTGTCTCATTGAGAACTGTTGAGAATTGGCTGCCATGTTGGAGATTAATGTTCTAGCAGCCCTGGGAGTCTTATCAACTAGAGCTCCCCCACTAGCGGCATCTATCATACTTCTCTCCATGGGCATGAGACCTTCATAGAAGTATTGGATGAGAAGTTGTTCACTTATTTGATGGTGTGGACATGATGCACAAAGTTTCTTGAACCTCTCCCAATATTCATATAAGGACTCTCCGTTGTATTGCCGAATCCCACATATCTCTTTCCTAATGTTGGCAGCCTTAGATGCTGGGAAATACCTTTCCAAGAATGCTTTCTTCAAATCATTCCATGTAGTGATGGTCCCGGATGGTAGATAGTAGAGCCATTCCTTTGCTGAATCAGCTAGAGAGAATGGGAAGGCTCTCAACTTAACTTGCTCTTCCGTGACCCCTGTTGGTCTCATGCTTGAGCAAACTACATGGAAGTGTTTATGGATGATTTTAGTGTCTATGGTGATTCTTTTGATAGATGTCTAGAGAACCTTACACTTGTACTTGAAAGATGCATGGAAACTAACCTTGTTTTGAATTGGGAAAAATGTCACTTTATGGTAGAACAAGGAATAGTTTTGGGCCATGTTATTTCTTCTAGAGGGATAGAGGTTGAAAAGTCTAAAATAGATATTATGCATTCTTTACCACCTCCCACAAATGTGAGAGAGGTTCGTTCTTTTCTTGGACATGCAGGTTTCTATAGGAGATTTATCAAAGACTTCTCAAAGATCACATTACCTCTTTGCAAGCTACTACAAAAAGATGTGGTTTTCCACTTTGATGATAAATGCAAAGAGGCGTTTGAAACATTGAAGGGACTCTTGACATCAGCTCCTATCATCCAACCACCAGATTGGAATGTACCTTTTGAAATCATGTGTGACGCTAGTGACTATGCTATTGGAGCTGTTTTGGGCCAACGGGTTGGCAAAGCCTCACATGCCATTTATTATGCCTCACGAACTCTTAATGATGCTCAATTGAACTATTCCACTACTGAAAAAGAACTTTTGGCTGTTGTATTTGCTTTAGAAAAATTTCGATCTTATTTAATTGGTACTAAAGTAATTGTATATTCTGACCATGCAGCCCTTAAGTACTTACTAAAAAGGAGGCCAAACCAAGGTTGATTAGATGGATACTTCTCTTACAAGAGTTTGATTTGGAGATAAAAGATAAGAGAGGTAGTGACAACCTGGTTGCGGACCATCTTAGCCGTTTAGTTCATGAAGATGATGCACTACCCTTGAATGAGAACTTTCCGGATGAGCAACTTCTTTTTATAAGTACAACAACTCCTTGGTATGCTGATATTGTTAATTACTTAGTTACCAAGAAGTTGCCACAAGAGTTGACACAAGCTCAAAGAAATAAGATCAAGAGTGATGCCAAATACTACATATGGGATGATCCTTACCTTTGGAAGCATTGCTCCGATCAGATTATAAGAAGGTGTGTACTCGAAACTGAATTTCAATCTATTCTCACCTTTTGTCACTCTTATGCATGTGGAGGACACTTTGGATCCAAAAGAACAGCCATGAAAGTTCTTGATTCTGGATTTTATTGGCCTACCATATTCAAAGATGCATACCTCTTTTGCAAGTCATGTGATCGTTGCCAAAGAATAGGTAACTTAGGTGCTAGAAATCAAATGCCTCAAACTCCAATACTTATTGTTGAAATTTTTGATGTATGGGGCATGGATTTCATGGGACCTTTTCCTCCTTCTTTTGGTAATCTTTATATTTTACTTGCCGTTGATTATGTTTCAAAGTGGGTGGAAGCAAAATCCACTAGGACTAATGACTCTAAAGTTGTTTCAGATTTTGTCAAGACTAACATCTTTGCTAGGTTTGGAACGCCAAAGGCCATAATCAGCGATAGAGGTACTCACTTTTGCAATAGGACTATGGAAGCACTTTTGAGGAAGTATAACATCACACACAAGGTCTCCACCTCATATCATCCTCAAACTAGTGGGCAAGCTGAAGTGTCAAACCGAGAAGTTAAGTCCATCCTTGAAAAGACAGTTAATCCAAATAGGAAGGATTGGAGTTCACGACTTGATGATGCACTTTGGGCTTATAGGACAGCATATAAGACACCCATTGGTATGTCTCCTTATCGACTTGTTTATGGTAAGCCTTGTCATCTTCCGGTTGAATTGGAACATAAATCATATTGGGCTATCAAACAATGCAACATGGAGATGGATGAGATAGGAAAGAAAAGAAAACTTGACCTACAAGAATTAGAGGAGATAAGGAATGATGCCTATCAGAATTCTAGGATTTACAAGGAAAAGACTAAGGCATTCCATGACAAGATGATATCAAGAAAAGAATTTGTTGTTGGACAAAAAGTTCTTCTCTTCCATTCACGCCTTAAGTTATATCCAGGTAAATTACATTCTCGTTGGGTTGGACCTTTTGTTATTACTAATGTATTTACTCATGGTGTAGTTGAAATCCAAAGCCCGAAAACAGATAAGGCATTCAAAGTGAATGGTCATAGATTGAAGCCTTACTATAAGAACTTTCCAATACAAGATGTGGAGGAGTTTCCACTTTTTGAGCCAAAGTATGTTGAATAATAATGGCATGGGTCTAAGTCAGGCTGAGGACAATAAACCAAGCGCTTCTTGGAGAGGCAACCCAAAAGGATGGAGAGCATCTATTATATCAGATTTGCATATTCCTTACTCTCCATCATTCTATCTTTTATTGTTTTTCTTTTCTTTTGTTTAATAGTTCTTTTCTCTTACATATAATTCTTGCATTGGGGGATAATAGCATTACATTGAAGACAATGTAAAAATTATGTGTGGGGGGAAGAATTTAGGATTTTATTTAGAGTGTTTTGTTTTTGAGTCTTTTTATGTTGTTTTTCTTTCTGATCCTTGTTTTGAAAATAACTAGATGTAAATATAATTTTTTTTAACCCCGGTTAAATGGCGGATAACGGTACTCCGTGATTATTTAAATCGGTTCCATCAGCTACCCACAAAACTGATATTGTATATAAATTTCTCTTCCAATTTCTCTTTCAATTTTTTTCATTTTTTTTTTCAGGATGGATGATATTCTCACAAGATTGCAGAAAAGATTTCCTCCTTTTCCTCGAAATATTTTACTGAAGCTTTACCAAGTTCGAATTGAAAGATTAAGAATGCTTATGCACAAAGGGATTCCTGACGACATACGTTGGATAATTGAAGCCAAGGTACGTGAAGATGAATATCTTCCTATTTTGCATTTACCAGGTACAGGTAGAAGCACTTTTGCAAAGAAGCGACGAGCAAAGCGCATGAGTTCAAATTGCCACAAATGTGCACGATGGACGTGTAACGGTAAATGTCGTTCTATTGGGATTCCGTCCTCTAATCAGATGATAAAATTGAATTCATTAAGGATGGACTGAGTAAGGAGAATTTGGGTAATATCCAACTTTCTCTTGAGACGCATCCTAGTGGAGACGTACAAAGAGAAATTCTTGATTTATGGCCGCAATTCCAAAGGGAATGGCAACATCTTGGGAATCTGATGTTAAAAGACCCTGTTTGCCATCTTGTAAGAAAACTGGATGGGAAGCATATCCTCGACTCATAGAAGGCGTTTAAGCCGTTTCTGGACGTAAAACCAGAGGAAGATGTGAGCCACAATCACAACTACAATAAATGACTTCTCAGCTTTTGGTTTGATTTGCAATAACTTTATTTTGGTTTAATTTACGTGTAGTTCGATTTGTGTAATTATTCTCGTTTTTTTTTTATTTGTCTTTTACGGTTGATTTTTTCTTCTCTTTTTGATTTTCTTCCTGAAATCACGCAAAAATCTTTTGTTAGGTTAACATTTTCTTCTGACAGGTCAGATACACTTTCGGCGACATTATTACTCTTGTCTGATTCACTACTCAGTCCTCTATATATTACACCATGTACTCATTCTCTTTCAGGCACTCGAAGAAAAAAAAAATGGAAAGTACTTCATCCCAGCGCATTAAAAAAATTTGTGTCTTTGGAGGTGCTTATCCAGGGAAAAATAACATATTCGCTGATGAAGCCATAAGAGTTGGAGTAATACTTGCCCAACAAAAGATCCACTTGATTTATGGAGGCGGTAGTACGGGTTTAATGGGAGCAGTCGCTACAGCAGCACACGCCGGAGGAAGTCCAGTTCTAGGAATCGTGCCAAAACTATTCACAAGTTTTTGTGGACCTACCGTGGGTAAGGAAATACAAGTCTGGAGTGTCCCTGAACGGATAACAATCATGTACCATTCTACCGATGCATTCATTGCTTTACCAGGAGGTCTGGGTACATTGGAAGAAATAGCTTGCGTGGCTTCTTGGTCATCTTTGGTCACAAATAAGAAACCCATTGGTTTGCTTAATATTAATGGTTATTTTAGTAATTTGCTTTCATATTTAGATAATGCTGTGCATAATGGATTCATGTTTTCAGAGGCAAGGAGAACCATAATTTCTGCTACAACCATTGAAGATTTACTCAAAAAGCTCCAAGCTTATGAGTGTTTATCTGCTACGGTTGTTTCGCAAACGCTCGGAAAAAGAAAAAGAGATATGGACGAGCAAGGAGTGGATTGCACTTTGTCTTTGTGACATTATCTAACATTTTGCTTGTTGTGTCTCAGTTATAATAAGTGGTTAGCAACCTCTGCAGGTAATATCTCCTAAATTCTACCTTTAAAATTTGACATTGGGGACAATGTCATATTTTAGTAGGGGGTAAGGGACATATTTTGCTAATTTAAAAAAAAAAAATTGTTGTGTTTTAAGCCATTTAGAAGTATTCATTCTGAACAAGGTCTGAGTAAGGGAGACTTGAGACATATCTTGTCAGTTTGATTTCTTCTTTTCAAAAAAAAAAAAAATAGTTTGTTGTGTTTTAAGCAATTTAGAAGTATTCATTCTGAACAAGGTCTGAGTAAGGGAGACTTGAGACACACCTTGTCAGTTTGATTTTAATCTTTTTATGTTTACTTGTTAATTTTTGTTTAGTATTTTAAGATTATTCAGGTTGCATGAGTTTGTTTTGTTTTGAGTCTTAGCTTTTCCTATTCTTATGTTATTAGTTCTTTTCTCTTACACATGATTCTTTCATTTGAGTTAATAGACTTACATTGAGGACAATGTAAGAATTAAGTGTGGGGGGAATGATTTAGGATTTCTTTTATTTTGTCTACTATTTTTTTTATGAGTCTTTATTATTATTATTTTTTTTTTTTTTTTGAGTTTTAGTTCCTTTTTAATACAATGATGAGATATGAATTGCATAAGTCTAAAACAGATTTATTAGTGAGAAGATTTTCATGAGAATTGAGCTTGATGTCAACCTTTTTATGAGCCAAGGTTAATATGATATGTTGATTGAGAAAGAAGCATGTTTAGACTTAATCTGACTTGTATAATCATCCTTGTGAGTTTTTGAGCCTATAATGATTGATGCATTATACAAATCAATCTAATTTCTTTCTTGAGTGCTCTTATGATTACATGATTCTCTAGAACTTGCTTTAAACCGTTTGAGACTATATTGATACATGTGACAACATGAATATGATAGAGGCATTAGGATTATAACCAGAGCCAAACAGCCATCCATTATTAATGTTCCAAGAGAACACACCCTTAGTGAACCAATTTGAGCCTACATTGAATAAGCTATCTCTTTGGTAACCATAACTTGTCCCTAACCTAAATATACTTATATCTTTACCTTTGTTCCAAAGATGAATTAGCATGTTTTGAGACAAGTTGCAAAGACAAGGAAGATTTATTGAAAATTTGGGTTAGAAACAAGAAATAAGTGTGGGGGGAAAAGAAAGACAAAAGTCAAGAGAAAAAGAAAGGGATCATTGTCAAATACATTCCCATATTAAAAAAAAAAAAAAAAAAACTTCTCTTGAACTTCTAGTTAAATTAAAAAAAAAAGATGTTACAAAGTTGGTTAGAATGATGCAAAGGCTCTACATGAATATTTAGCCTATGTTATTATGTGCTTTATAAGAGTTTTGAGAAGTTTTATTTGTATGATCTTTTTATGTCTCTAAACTTTATGAACTCTTTGGAACCTTTGTGATATCTTTATCCTTTTGTTCTTCAACCACATTACAAACCCCTTGGCCCCATTACAACCTTGATTAAAGACCTCTTGATTCATGAAGTTGTATGATCTAAATAGTGGAGAATAGGTGGACAAGCAAGAATATGGTAGAACTGTTTTCATGAGATTGATTGAGTGTAAACACTTCACCACTACTTTAAAGAGTGAAAATCATGAGGGTATCCCATGTGAGTAGTTGAGATTAAGTTTGAATATGCACTATTTTGATTGAAATATGTTATGTTAATATTGGCTTAACTCAAACAATTTACATTCAAGCATGATTTTTTGTGAAATTCTTTAAGCTATTGATTAGTTTATAAGACTTGTTCAAAGATTGTCTCTAATTTGTATTGAAAGGATTAGGAGTAAATATTTTTAGTATATGTAGTTTATTTATATTTTAGTTTTTCAATGTTTGTGGGTATCGTTCTAGTAAACCCTCACGAGACTAAACTCGTCCACTAGGGACACCTAGGGGTTTAAAGGCTTGTGTCACATGCTAAGTGCCACCGTGATTTCCTACGAAAGTGGATTAGATTAGATTTTCTTATTTTATTTTTATTGAGTCGTTGCTAGGGACTAGCAACAATCTAAGTGTGGGGGTGTGATAACTCGTATAATTATATAGTTTTTAGTTATGTTTTATTATTGTTTTGTGTCAAATACGAGTTATTATTGTTTAGTCTAATTGTGTTTATGATCTTTATGTATTTTGGTGTTTTTCACAAGTTTCTTTGAGTGATTTCAGATTACTAGAATTAAGGGTAAATCCAGTTCAGTTCCAGTTCCGACACCTTTTGCCATATCAGCTATATCTCGAGTTTCACTGAAGAAATAAGGCTGCAATTTGTAGCCGTGCAAAGCTAAGAGGCATATTTATCTTTTTCATGTTTTACACTTCTTGAAACGGAGTCGTTTTCCCTAGCGAAATCGACCATGAAGTTGGCTGATGTGCAATGACGTCTGTGCTGACCTGTTTTTGTATTTTGCCCATATCTTCTTATCCACATCAGCAAATGAGCTGATTCCAACGGCTATGGATCAGCAACTGATAGGGTAACATTTTTCTAGAAGACCATGTGATCAGATAAGGCCTGCAAAATTGACAAAATCGACCATCAAGTTGGCTGATCAAAATCGTCATGTATGACGAAAATTGTTAGAAAATGCACCCACCTATTATACCTACCTTTGAAATTTGTAAAGCTTATCTCTTGTCATTTAGCCCTCCAAAATGTGTATAAATAGAGGGCCTTGGATGATTGTAAGGGATCATATTGTACATTGGTAGGATATTAGCCATAATAAATAAATTCTCTAAGTTTTCTTCTTCTTTCCTTTCTCTAGTTTTCTTTTTCTTTATTTTCTTCTTCTTCTTTCTTTCTTTTATTTCCTTCTTAGATTCTATTTAATTTTATGTTTATAATGCCTATGCTAGGCTAAACTTCTATTTGGTTAAGGGTGATTTCAAAGCCCTAAACATGTTTTGTGATTGATTTTCAGATTCTATCTATCATTAATTTTCTATCAAAGTTGCTTATGTTCTTCTACAAGAATTGTTCATGATGTTGTCTTGATTTATTTAGGTGTACAACTAGATAGATCTTGATAATTATCTATTGCTAGTCTAGGAGTCTTGATCCGTGTAATTGTCTTGATTTCCTATTCATAAGTGGCAAATTGTGATTAATGATTATGGTCAAGTTTTCAATAATTGCAAAGTGGAACATAACCTAAGTTGAACAATCCGAGCTTATGTGTTTGTTGCTTAGACCAACCTATCTTTCTCATCATAAAGCTGCCATTAAATTGAATTTAGAGAGCTTATTCTAGGTTGTTTAATGGTTAGAGATTAAATAGAGAGCTTGTTCTATTTAACGACAAACTAAGGAAAGATTGGGATAACAGAGCTTGTTGTTATCTACGGTTGTTAACTTTGATAGTTGGTTGATATTGATAGATCTGAAATTGATTCTTAATGATGTCTAGTGGTGGAGAATGAAACCTTAACCATATTTTTCATATTTGATTCTTCTTACTTACTTGTTTTCTTACTTTTCTAGTTTGCTTATTTTTAAAAATATATTTATTTTTATTGGCTGGTTATACCGCCTAATTTGTATATTAACTTTGTTTTATTTTTATTGGCTGGTTATACCGCCTAATTTAGTATATATATTTTTATTGGCTGGTTATACCGCCTAATTTAGTATATATATTTTTATTGGCTGGTTATACCGCCTTGCATCTTATTCTTATTATTTACTTTAGTTTAAATCTGGCTTCAAAAACCCCTTTTCTTTTATTGTTTTCCTTGAACGTAATTTATAAACTAATAACTCATAGATTAAAACCCAATCCCTGAGGACTCGACCCTTGCTAATCATTATACTTACAATTGATCTTTTTAGTGCAAGGTTAAATAAGATACACTCTTTTGAATATGGTAGGCCAATAAAATCCAGAATCAAGAACTTTCATGGCTGTTCTTTTGGATCCAAAGTATGTTGAATAATAATGGCATGGGTCTAAGTTAGGCTCAGGACAATAAACCAAGCGCTTCTTGGAGAGGCAACCCAAAAGGATGGAGAGCATCTATTATATCAGATTTGCATATTCCTTACTCTCCATCATTCTATCTTTTATTGTTTTTCTTTTCTTTTGTTTAATAGTTCTTTTCTCTTACATATAATTCTTGCATTGGGGGATAATAGCATTACATTGAGGACAATGTAAAAATTATGTGTGGGGGGAAGAATTTAGGATTTTATTTAGAGTGTTTTGTTTTTGAGTCTTTTTATGTTGTTTTTCTTTCTGATCCTTGTTTTGAAAATAACTAGATGTAAATATAATTTTTTTTAACCCCGGTTAAATGGCGGATAACGGTACTCCGTGATTATTTAAATCGGTTCCATCAGCTACCCACAAAACTGATATTGTATATAAATTTCTCTTCCAATTTCTCTTTCAATTTTTTTCATTTTTTTTTTCAGGATGGATGATATTCTCACAAGATTGCAGAAACGATTTCCTCCTTTTCCTCGAAATATTTTACTGAAGCTTTACCAAGTTCGACTTGAAAGATTAAGAATGCTTATGCACAAAGGGATTCCTGACGACATACGTTGGATAATTGAAGCCAAGGTACGTGAAGATGAATATCTTCCTGTTTTGCATTTACCAGGTACAGGTAGAAGCACTTTTGCAAAGAAGCGACGAGCAAAGCGCATGAGTTCAAATTGCCACAAATGTGCACGATGGACGTGTAACGGTAAATGTCGTTCTATTGGGATTCCGTCCTCTAATCGAGATGATAAAATTGAATTCATTAAGGATGGACTGAGTAAGGAGAATTTGGGTAATATCCAACTTTCTCTTGAGACGCATCCTAGTGGAGACGTACAAAGAGAAATTCTTGATTTATGGCCGCAATTCCAAAGGGAATGGCAACATCTTGGGAATCTGATGTTAAAAGACCCTGTTTGCCAGCTTGTAAGAAAACTGGATGGGAAGCATATCCTCGACTCATAGAAGGCGTTTAAGCCGTTTCTGGACGTAAAACCAGAGGAAGATGTGAGCCACAATCACAACTACAATAAATGACTTCTCAGCTTTTGGTTTGATTTGCAATAACTTTATTTTGTTTTAATTTACGTGTTGTTCGATTTGTGTAATTATTCTCGTTTTTTTTATTTGTCTTTTACGGTTGATTTTTTCTTCCCTTTTTGATTTTCTTCCTGAAATCATGCAAAATCTTTTGTTAGGTTAACATTTTCTTCTGACAGGTCAGATACACTTTCGGCAACATTATTACTCTTGTCTGATTCACTACTCAGTCCTCTATATATTACACCATGTACTCATTCTCTTTCAGGCACTCGAAAAAAAAAATGGAAAGTACTTCATCCCAGCGCATTAAAAAAATTTGTGTCTTTGGAGGTGCTTATCCAGGGAAAAATAACATATTCGCTGATGAAGCCATAAGAGTTGGAGTAATACTTGCCCAACAAAAGATCCACTTGATTTATGGAGGCGGTAGTACGGGTTTAATGGGAGCAGTCGCTACAGCAGCACACGCCGGAGGAAGTCCAGTTCTAGGAATCGTGCCAAAACTATTCACAAGTTTTTGTGGACCTATCGTGGGTAAGGAAATACAAGTCTGGAGTGTCCCTGAACGGATAACAATCATGTACCATTCTGCCGATGCATTCATTGCTTTACCAGGAGGTCTGGGTACATTGGAAGAAATAGCTTGCGTGGCTTCTTGGTCATCTTTGGTCACAAATAAGAAACCCATTGGTTTGCTTAATATTAATGGTTATTTTAGTAATTTGCTTTCATATTTAGATAATGCTGTGCATAATGGATTCATGTTTTCAAAGGCAAAGAGAACCATAATTTCTGCTACAACCATTGAAGATTTACTCAAAAAGCTCCAAGCTTATGAGTGTTTATCTGCTACGGTTGTTTCGCAAACGCTCGGAAAAAGAAAAAGAGATATGGACGAGCAAGGAGTGGATTGCACTTTGTCTTTGTGACATTATCTAACATTTTGCTTGTTGTGTCTCAGTTATAATAAGTGGTTAGCAACCTCTGCAGGTAATATCTCCTAAATTCTACCTTTAAAATTTGACATTGGGGACAATGTCATATTTTAGTAGGGGGTAAGGGACATATTTTGCTAATTTAAAAAAAAAAAAAATTGTTGTGTTTTAAGCCATTTAGAAGTATTCATTCTGAACAAGGTCTGAGTAAGGGAGACTTGAGACATATCTTGTCAGTTTGATTTCTTCTTTTCAAAAAAAAAAAAAAAATAGTTTGTTGTGTTTTAAGCAATTTAGAAGTATTCATTCTGAACAAGGTCTGAGTAAGGGAGACTTGAGACACACCTTGTCAGTTTGATTTTAATCTTTTTATGTTTACTTGTTAATTTTTGTTTAGTATTTTAAGATTATTCAGGTTGCATGAGTTTGTTTTGTTTTGAGTCTTAGCTTTTCCTATTCTTATGTTATTAGTTCTTTTCTCTTACACATGATTCTTTCATTTGAGTTAATAGACTTACATTGAGGACAATGTAAGAATTAAGTGTGGGGGGAATGATTTAGGATTTCTTTTATTTTGTCTACTATTTTTTTTTATGAGTCTTTATTATTATTATTATTTTTTTTTTTTTTTGAGTTTTAGTTCCTTTTTAATACAATGATGAGATATGAATTGCATAAGTCTAAAACAGATTTATTAGTGAGAAGATTTTCATGAGAATTGAGCTTGATGTCAACCTTTTTATGAGCCAAGGTTAATATGATATGTTGATTGAGAAAGAAGCATGTTTAGACTTAATCTGACTTGTATAATCATCCTTGTGAGTTTTTGAGCCTATAATGATTGATGCATTATACAAATCAATCTAATTTCTTTCTTGAGTGCTCTTATGATTACATGATTCTCTAGAACTTGCTTTAAACCGTTTGAGACTATATTGATACATGTGACAACATGAATATGATAGAGGCATTAGGATTATAACCAGAGCCAAACAGCCATCCATTATTAATGTTCCAAGAGAACACACCCTTAGTGAACCAATTTGAGCCTACATTGAATAAGCTATCTCTTTGGTAACCATAACTTGTCCCTAACCTAAATATACTTATATCTTTACCTTTGTTCCAAAGATGAATTAGCATGTTTTGAGACAAGTTGCAAAGACAAGGAAGATTTATTGAAAATTTGGGTTAGAAACAAGAAATAAGAGTGGGGGGAAAAGAAAGAAAAAAGTCAAGAGAAAAAGAAAGGGATCATTGTCAAATACATTCCCATATTAAAAAAAAAAAAAAAAAACTTCTCTTGAACTTCTAGTTAAATTAAAAAAAAAAGATGTTACAAAGTTGGTTAGAATGATGCAAAGGCTCAACATGAATATTTAGCCTATGTTATTATGTGCTTTATAAGAGTTTTGAGAAGTTTTATTTGTATGATCTTTTTATGTCTCTAAACTTTATGAACTCTTTGGAACCTTTGTGATATCTTTATCCTTTTGTTCTTCAACCACATTAGAAACCCCTTGGCCCCATTACAACCTTGATTAAAGACCTCTTGATTCATGAAGTTGTATGATCTAAATAGTGGAGAATAGGTGGACAAGCAAGAATATGGTAGAACTGTTTTCATGAGATTGATTGAGTGTAAACACTTCACCACTACTTTAAAGAGTGAAAATCATGAGTGTATCCCATGTGAGTAGTTGAGATTAAGTTTGAATATGCACTATTTTGATTGAAATATGTTATGTTAATATTGGCTTAACTCAAACAATTTACATTCAAGCATGATTTTTTGTGAAATTCTTTAAGCTATTGATTAGTTTATAAGACTTGTTCAAAGATTGTCTCTAATTTGTATTGAAAGGATTAGGAGTAAATATTTTTAGTATATGTAGTTTATTTATATTTTAGTTTTTCAATGTTTGTGGGTATCGTTCTAGTAAATCCTCACGAGACTAAACTCGTCCACTAGGGACACCTAGGGGTTTAAAGGCTTGTGTCACATGCTAAGTGCCACCGTGATTTCCTACGAAAGTGGATTAGATTAGATTTTCTTATTTTATTTTTATTGAGTCGTTGCTAGGGACTAGCAACAATCTAAGTGTGGGGGTGTGATAACTCGTATAATTATATAGTTTTTAGTTATGTTTTATTATTGTTTTGTGTCAAATACGAGTTATTATTGTTTAGTCTAATTGTGTTTATGATCTTTATGTATTTTGGTGTTTTTCACAAGTTTCTTTGAGTGATTTCAGATTACTAGAATTAAGGGTAAATCCAGTTCAGTTCCAGTTCCGACACCTTTTGCCATATCAGCTATATCTCGAGTTTCACTGAAGCAATAAGGCTGCAATTTGTAGCCGTGCAAAGCTAAGAGGCATATTTATCTTTTTCATGTTTTTCACTTCTTGAAATGGAGTCGTTTTCCCTAGCGAAATCGACCATGAAGTTGGCTGATGTGCAATGACGTCTGTGCTGACCTGTTTTCGTATTTTGCCCATATCTTCTTATCCACATCAGCAAATGAGCTGATTCCAACGGCTATGGATCAGTAACTGATAGGGTAACATTTTTCTGGAAGACCATGTGATCAGATAAGGCCTGCAAAATTGACAAAATCGACCATCAAGTTGGCTGATCAAAATCGTCATGTATGACGAAAATTGTTAGAAAATGCACCCACCTATTATACCTACCTTTGAAATTTGTAAAGCTTATCTCTTGTCATTTAGCCCTCCAAAATGTGTATAAATAGAGGGCCTTGGATGATTGTAAGGCATCATATTGTACATTGGTAGGATATTAGCCATAATAAATAAATTCTCTAAGTTTTCTTCTTCTTTCCTTTCTCTAGTTTTCTTTTTCTTTAGAAAGAGCAAGAGGTTGGATAATTAATATTCTTCTTCTTCTTCTTTCTTTATTTTATTTGAGGATGATATGAGGTGGAGACCTTGTGTGTGATGTTATACTTCCTCAAAAGTGCTTCCATAGTCCTATTGCAAAAGTGAGTACCTCTATCGCTGATTATGGCCTTTGGCGTTCCAAACCTAGCAAAGATGTTAGTCTTGACAAAATCTGAAACAACTTTAGAGTCATTAGTCCTAGTGGATTTTGCTTCCACCCACTTTGAAACATAATCAACGGCAAGTAAAATATAAAGATTACCAAAAGAAGGAGGAAAAGGTCCCATGAAATCCATGCCCCATACATCAAAAATTTCAACAATAAGTATTTGAGTTTGAGGCATTTGATTTCTAGCACCTAAGTTACCAGTTCTTTGGCAACGATCACATGACTTGCAAAAGAGGTATGCATCTTTGAATATTGTTTTCTTTGAACGTAAGTTATAAACTAATAACTCATAGATTAAAACCCAATCCCTGAGGACTCGACCCTTGCTAATAATTATACTTACAATTGATCTTTTTAGTGCAACGTTAAATAAGATACACTCTTTTGGGTGCATCAAATTTTTGTGATACAACTAGTTGTAGTATAGTGGTAAGTATTCCCGCCTGTCACGCGGGTGACCCGGGTTCGATCCCCGGCAACGGCGCCAAAAATTTGATGCACCCAAAAGAGTGTATCTTATTTAACCTTGCACTAAAAAGATCAATTGTAAGTATAATGATTAGCAAGGGTCGAGTCCTCAGGGATTGGGTTTTAATCTATGAGTTATTAGTTTATAACTTACGTTCAAAGAAAACAATAAAAGAAAAGGGGTTTTTGAAGCCAGATTTAAACTAAAGTAAATAATAAGAATAAGATGCAAGGCGGTATAACCAGCCAATAAAAATATATATACTAAATTAGGCGGTATAACCAGCCAATAAAAATATATATACTAAATTAGGCGGTATAACCAACCAATAAAAATAAAACAAAGTTAATATACAAATTAGGCGGTATAACAGCTAATAAAAATAAATATATTTTTAAAAATAAGCAAACTAGAAAAGTAAGAAAACAAGTAAGTAAGAAGAATCAAATATGAAAAATATGGTTAAGGTTTCATTCTCCACCACTAGACATCATTAAGAATCAATTTCAGATCTATCAATATCAACCAACTATCAAAGTTAACAACCGTAGATAACAACAAGCTCTGTTATCCCAATCTTTCCTTAGTTTGTCGTTAAATAGAACAAGCTCTCTATTTAATCTCTAACCATTAAACAACCTAGAATAAGCTCTCTAAATTCAATTTAATGGCAGCTTTATGATGAGAAAGATAGGTTGGTCTAAGCAACAAACACATAAGCTCGGATTGTTCAACTTAGGTTATGTTCCACTTTGCAATTATTGAAAACTTGACCATAATCATTAATCACAAATTGCCACTTATGAATAGGAAATCAAGACAATTACACGGATCAAGACTCCTAGACTAGCAATAGATAATTATCAAGATCTATCTAGTTGTACACCTAAATAAATTAAGACAACATCATGAACAATTCTTGTAGAAGAACATAAGCAACTTTGATAGAAAATTAATGATAGATAGAATCTGAAAATCAATCACAAAACATGTTTAGGGCTTTGAAATCACCCTTAACCAAATAGAAGTTTAGCCTAGCATAGGCATTATAAACATAAAATTAAATAGAATCTAAGAAGGAAATAAAAGAAAGAAAGAAGAAGAAGAAAATAAAGAAAAAGAAAACTAGAGAAAGGAAAGAAGAAGAAAACTTAGAGAATTTATTTATTATGGCTAATATCCTACCAATGTACAATATGATCCCTTACAATCATCCAAGGCCCTCTATTTATACACATTTTGGAGGGCTAAATGACAAGATACAAGCTTTACAAATTTCAAAGGTAGGTATAATAGGTGGGTGCATTTTCTAACAATTTTCGTCATACATGACGATTTTGATCAGCCAACTTGATGGTCGATTTTGTCAATTTTACAGGCCTTATCTGATCACATGGTCTTCTAGACAAATGTTACCCTATCAGTTACTGATCCATAGCCGTTGGAATCAGCTCATTTTCTGATGTGGATAAGAAGATATGGGCAAAATACGAAAACAGGTCAGCACAGACGTCATTGCACATCAGCCAACTTCATGGTCGATTTCGCTAGGGAAAACGACTCCGTTTCAAGAAGTGTAAAACATGAAAAAGATAAATATACCTCTTAGCTTTGCATGGCTACAAATTTCAGCCTTATTGCTTCAGTGAAACTCGAGATATAGCTGATATGGCAAAAGGTGTCGGAACTGGAACTGAACTGGATTTACCCTTAATTCTAGTAATCTGAAATCACTCAAAGAAACTTGTGAAAAACACCAAAATACATAAAGATCAGAAACACAATTAGAATAAACAATAATAACTCGTATTTGACACAAAACAATAATAAAACATAACTAAAAACTATATAATTATACGAGTTATCAGGCAACCCTTACCCAAATTTTTATAATTTTTACCACTGATCGTAGGACCTTAGAGGATTCTCTAACATTTTTATTCTGATTTTTGGACGTTTTTATCAAAGGTTTAAAAATATTTTTTTGGTTAAGCAGTTTTTTACCACTGTTCTGTCTTTCATGAATTTTTGGGTAGGTCATCCTTAGTCTAAAAATTAAGCCATTTTTTCCCCATAGAGATGTACATGTTCTAAGTCTCCGATAATATTTTCAGATTCCTTTGAAATTTTTTAGATGGTGAAAAAAATAGGTTTTCAAGATTTCATTTGAGAGTCAGAGTTGTTTTTTATAATTGTTAACTTTCTGTTTTGGTTAATTCGATCATAATATCCATGCTCCAAAAATTAAGAAATTTTTTCCCATATAGGTCGACATGTTCTAAGTCTTCCATAATTTTTTCATATTTTTTTGAAATTTTTTAGAAGGTCAAAAAATTAGGTTTTCAAGAATGCCTGTGAGAGTCAGAGTTGTATTTTTAGAATTGATAACTTTCTGTTTTGGTTAATTCAGTCACAGTATCCATGCTCCAAAAATTAAGCCAATTTTTTCCCATAGAGGTAGACATGTTGATAACTCGTATAATTATATAGTTTTTAGTTATGTTTTATTATTGTTTTGTGTCAAATACGAGTTATTATTGTTTAGTCTAATTGTGTTTATGATCTTTTATATTTTTATGTAATTTGGTGTTTTTCACAAGTTTCTTTGAGTGATTTCAGATTACTAGAATTAAGGGCAAATCCAGTTCAGTTCCAGTTCCGACACCTTTTGCCATATCAGCTATATCTCGAGTTTCACTGAAGCAATAAGGCTGAACTTTGTATCCCTGCAAAGCTAAGAGGCATATCTATCTTTTTCATGTTTTACACTTCTTGAAACGGAGTCGTTTTCCCTAGCGAAATCGACCATCAAGTTGGCTGATGTGCAATGACGTCTGTTCTGCACCGTTTTGGTATTTTGACCATATCTCCCGATCCACGTGCGCAAATGATCTGATTCCAACGGCTATGGATCCGTAACTGATAGGGGTATATTTTTCTAGAAGACCATTTTATCAGATCGAGCCTCCAACATTGACAAAATCGACCATCAAGCTGGCTGATCAGAATTGTCATACAATATGACGAAAATTGTTAGAAAAATGCACCCACCTATTATACCTACCTTTGAAATTTTAAAGCTTGTCTCTTGTCATTTAGCCCTCCAAAATGTGTATAAATAGAGGGCCTTGGATGAGTATTGGGATACATTGATACATTGGTAGGATAGCCATTGTAATAAAATTCTCTAAGTTTTCTTTTTCTTTCCTTTCTCTAGTTTTCTTTTTCTTCTTACATTTCTTTTCATTTTATTCATATCTAGTATGTGTTTCTAATCATATTGTTGAGGTGATGAGGTGAAGCTCTTGGTAAATGCTAAGGTTAGTCTCTTAAACATGAGCTAAAATGAATCATCATTTATAAGCACTAGCATAGATAATATTTTCTTTTGGTTTAAAATCATACTTGCAAAGTAGAGATCTTGATTCATTATTGACAATGAAAATGGCACAGTAAATGCTTGGTTTCATAACCTTGATTTGTTGTAGACATATACCTTGGCATAAGGAATGCTTGGACTCTTTTTATGAGTTTTGAGGACACCAAATGAACATAATATCATATGCTATGGACGTTGGACAATTTGGACTGAATTGCTAAACCTTCCGATTGGAACCTCCCTTATGTGTGGATTTCAATTGTGTAATAAAACAAGATTAATCTTAGCATAACACCAAGAGTGGATTCTCTAACCTCAACATCCTTTCTTATTGTTTTTTATATTTTGTTTAATTTCTTTTATGTTATTTTATTTATTTTGTTCTCTAATATCTTGTTTATTTTGTTTTGTTGTTGATTCCCTAATATCTTGTTTACTTTCTTTTTCTTATATATTTATAAACTTATACTTACTAATACGCTTCCCTGTGGTTCGACCTCGGACACCCGAGAATTTATTACTTGAACATAACCTGCACTTGGGTTTACAACTCTTAATTGAGTTTCCATCAAGTTTTTGGCGCCGTTGCCGGGGAGGCAATACTAAGTATATAAGTTTATAAGTATATTTATTTTTATTGGCTGGTTATACCGCCTATATTTATTTTTATTGGCTGGTTATACCGCCTAATTTTCTATATATTTATATTAATATTGTATATTAACTTTGTTTATTTTTATTGGCTGGTTATACCGCCTAATCTGTATATTAACTTTGTTTTATGCTTGTTTGGCGACGTGATTTTAGATCTCGTCGTTTAGTTAGATTTTATTGTGAAACTTTTTCAGGTAATCTTTCTAATACAACTCCTACCATGGCTGACAATGAAAGTGTTCATGCTGAAGATGAGAACAGACAAGTACGCACCATGCGTGACTACTTGCAACCAACTCGAAGCTCATCACCCTCTTGTTTTATTTTTCCTCTCAATGCAAACAACTTTCGTTTTAAACCAGGTATGATAGCTTTGCTTCCAAATTTCCATGGGTTAGAATCGGAAAGTGCTTACTCGTTTCTAAAAGACTTCGAAGATGTATGTGTCACCTTTAATGACCAACAATGTACAAATGAAATTGTCAAGCTAAAATTATTTCCTTTTTCTTTAAAAGATAAAGCAAAAATTTGGCTTCATAATTTAAAACCAAGGTCAATTGGCACATGGCAAGAATTACAAACTGAGTTTCTAAAGAAATTTTTCCCAGCACATAAAACTACTGCTTTGAAAAGACAGATTCAAAATTTCAATCAAAATCAAAATGAAGCATTTTTTCAGTGCTGGGAGCGTTTTAAAGATTTGTTAAGTTCTTGTCCACATCATGGTTTTGAAAAATGGCGTCTTATTAGTTTCTTTTATGAAAGTTTAACTCCCGAAACTAAACAATTTGTTGAAACAATGTGTAACGGTGAGTTTCTAGAAAAAGAACCTGAAGAAGCCTTTGACTACCTAGACCATTTGGCAGATAACTCTCAAGCCTGGCACACAGATAATTCCTCTGAAAGTTCCAATAGATCTAATGTTGTTTCTAACAGAGGAAAATATCATTTTAGTCAAGAAGATGAGATAAAAGCTAAAGTAGCTAATTTGGCTAGAAAGATTGAAGCCATGGAACTTAGAGAAGTAAAAGAAGTCAAAACGGTTAAAAATGAAGAAAGTTGTGGAATTTGTGAAATCATGGGACACCCCACTTCTGAATGTCCAAACATTCCCATTCTTAAAGAAGCGTTGCATGATCAAGTAAATTCCATAAACACATTTAAAAAACATTTTCCTTCTCCTTACTCTGAAACGTATAACCCTGAATGGAGAAGTCATCCCAACTTCAGTTGGCAGAATAATAATCATGTTCAGGTACCACAATCTCAAAAGCCGGGCAACACTTTTTCCTATCAACCTTCACGTGTACAAACCTTGGAATATACATTGCAAGCATTCATGCAAACACAAGCAAATGTGAATAACCAAACTTCACAGGACATCAATGAGATCAAAAACACCTTGTCCACATTGACAGCTTCATTACGCACTCAAGAAAAAGGTAAGTTTCCTGCTCAACCTCAGCCTAACCCTTCTACTCAATGTCTTGTTTCTTGCTCCAATGAAACTCAACAGGAAAATGCCAGTTCTATCACAACTCTTCGAAGTGGAAAGGCAATTGACAAAAACATTCCATCAAAAGACCAAGATCCTTCTTCCCCTCCGAAAAGTAATGGTAAGGATGATGGTAAGTCTGAACTTCTTGAAAATTTGGACAAAGAAAAAGGTATGCATCCTGCTCCTTTTCCTCAAAGGTTGCAAACAATAAAGAATTTGAATCAAAATGCAGAAATTTATGAACTTTTCAAACAAGTTAAGATTAACATTCCTTTATTGGATGCAATCAAACAAGTTCCATCTTATG
This sequence comes from Fremontodendron californicum, assembly GCA_030761205.1. NCBI lineage: Eukaryota > Viridiplantae > Streptophyta > Magnoliopsida > Malvales > Malvaceae > Fremontodendron > Fremontodendron californicum. Next base: position 17,880,774 of record JAULJL010000021.1, read on the forward strand.
CTAAATTTTTGAAGGACATGTGCACAGTTAAAAGGAAACATAATGTACAAAAGAAAGCATTTTTGACGGAAAGTGTGAGCTCAATCATTCAGCACCTTACTCCACCAAAATTCAAAGATCCTGGATGTCCAACAATCTCATGCATCATTGGAAACACTAGAATAGAACGTGCATTGCTTGATCTTGGTGCTAGTGTTAATCTTTTGCCTTTTTCTGTTTATCAACAGTTAGGTTTAGGTGAACTCAAGGAAACACCTGTTACACTTCAACTAGCTGATCGTTCTGTAAAAATTCCTCGAGGGATAGTTGAAGATGTTTTGGTTCAAATTGATAATTTTTACTTCCCTGTTGATTTTATTGTTTTGGACACACATCCTGTTTCAAATCCAAATGTTCAAATTCCTGTTATATTAGGCCGTCCATTTCTTGCAACTTCTAATGCTCTGATAAATTGCAGGAATGGTATGTTGAACATTTCTTTTGGAAATATGACTTTAGAATTAAATGTGTTCAACACTTGCAAGCAACCTGGTGATGATTCAGAAGTACATGAAGTGGATTTCATTGAAGAACTTGTTCATGAACATCTCACCACTACCACATTCCATGATCCTTTAGAAGCTTATTTAATTGAATGTGAGTTTGATAATGCTTCAGAAATTTCACACACTGATTCTTTGTTAAATTCTTTTCAGGTTAAGCATTGTTGGAAACAAAAGTTTGAGGAACTTCCATCACTCACAAATGTCACTGTACCATCAACTATTGAACCACCCAAGCTGGATTTAAAACCATTGCCATCCGAGCTAAAATATTCCTTTTTGGGTGAGAATGAAACTTTTCCAGTCATAAATGAACTTGAGGAACTCAGAAATGATGCATATGAGAATTCTAAAATTCATAAAGAAAGAACTAAAGCCTTTCATGACAAGTTAATTTCAAGAAAAATATTTGATGTTGGGCAAAAAGTTCTACTTTATAATTCTAGACTTCACATATTTCCTGGTAAGTTGAGATCAAGATGGACTGGCCCATTTGTGGTTAAGCATGTGTATCATTATGGAGCAGTTGACATTGAGAATCCTCAAAATGGTAACGTATTCAAGGTAAATGGACAAAGACTCAAACTCTTTTTGGAAAATCATGTTACTCAAGAAGAGGTTGTTTTTCTTTCTGATCCTTGTTTTGAAAATAACTAGATGTAAATATAACTTTTACTAATCTTCAAAAAAAAAAAAAAAAAAAAAATTCATTTTTTTTTCCCGGTTAAATGGCGGATAACGGTACTCCGTGATTATTTAAGTCGGTTCCATCAGCTACCCACAAAACTGATATTGTATATAAATTTCTCTTTCATTTTATTTTATTTCATTTTTTTTTTCAGGATGGATGATATTCTCAAAAGATTGCAGAAACGATTTCCTCCTTTTCCTCGGAATATTTTACTGAAGCTTTACCAAGTTCGATTAGAAAGATTAAGAATGCTTATGAACAAAGGGATTCCTGAAGACATACGTTGGATAATTGAAGCCAAGGTACGTGAAGATGAATATCTTCCTGTTTTGCATTTACCAGGTACAGGTAGAAGCACTTATGCAAAGAAGCGACGAGCAAAGCGCATGAGTTCAAATTGCCACAAGTGTGCACGATGGACGTGTAACGGTAAATGTCGTTCTATTGGGATTCCGTCCTCTAATCGAGATGATAAAATTGAATTCATTAAGGATGGACTGAGTAAGGAGAATTTGGGTAATATCCAACTTTCTCTTGAGACGCATCCTAGTGGAGACGTACAAAGAGAAATTCTTGATTTATGGCCGCAATTCCAAAAGGAATGGCAACATCTTGGGAATCTGATGTTAAAAGACCCTGTTTTCCAGCTTGTAAGAAAACTGGATGGGAAGCATATCCTCGACTCATAGAAGGCGTTTAAGCCGTTTCTGGACGTAAAACCAGAGGAAGATGTGAGCCACAATCACAACTACAATAAATGACTTCTCAGCTTTTGGTTTGATTTGCAATAACTTTATTTCAGTTTAATTTACGTGTTGTTCGATTTGTGTAATTATTCTCGTTTTTTTTTTTGCATTGGTCTTTTACGATTGATTTTTCTTCTCTTTTTGATTTTCTTCCTGAAATCACGCAAAAATCTTTTGTTAGGTTAACATTTTCTTCTGACAGGTCAAATACACTTTCGGCGACATTATTACTCTTGTCTGATTCACTACTCAGTCCTCTATATATTACACCATGTACTCATTCTCTTTCAGGCACTCGAAAAAGAAAAAAAAATGGAAAGCACTTCGTCCCAGCGCATTAAAAAAATTTGTGTCTTTGGAGGTGCTTATCCAGGGAAAAATAACATATTCGCTGATGAAGCCATAAGAGTTGGAGTAATACTTGCCCAACAAAAGATCCACTTGATTTATGGAGGCGGTAGTACGGGTTTAATGGGAGCAGTCGCTACAGCAGCACACGCCGGAGGAAGTCCAGTTCTAGGAATCGTGCCAAAACTATTCACAGATTTTTGTGGACCTACCGTGGGTAAGGAAATACAAGTCTGGAGTATCCCTGAACGGATAACAATCATGTACCATTCTGCCGATGCATTCATTGCCTTACCAGGAGGTCTGGGTACATTGGAAGAAATAGCTTGCGTGGCTTCTTGGTCATCTTTGGTCACAAATAAGAAACCCATTGGTTTGCTTAATATTAATGGTTATTTTAGTAATTTACTTTCATATTTAGATAATGCTGTGGATAATGGATTCATGTTTTCAGAGGCAAGGAGAACCATAATTTCTGCTACAACCATTGAAGATTTACTCAAAAAGCTACAAGCTTATGAGTGTTTATCTGCTACGGTTGTTTCGCAAACGCTCGGAAAAAGAAAAAGAGATATGGACGAGCAAGGAGTGGATTGCACTTTGTCTTTGTGACATTATCTAACATTTTGCTTGTTGTGTCTCAGTTATAATAAGTGGTTAGCAACCTCTGCAGGTAATATCTCCTAAATTCTACCTTTAAAATTTGACATTGAGGACAATGTCATATTTTAGTAGGGGGTAAGGGACATATTTTGCTAAAAAAAAAAAAAAATTGTTGTGTTTTAAGACATTTAGAAGTATTCATTCTGAACAAGGTCTGAGTAAGGGAGACTTGAGACATACCTTGTCAGTTTGATTTAATCTTCTTCTTTCCTTTCTCAAAAAAAAAAAAAAAAAAAAAAAAAAAAAAAAAAGCATGTTTAGACTTAGTGTGTTTTTTTTTTTTTTTTTAGTTACTTTCAATACAATGATGAGATATGAATTGCATAAGTCTAAAACAGATTTATTAGTGAGAAGATTTTCATGAGAATTGAGCTTGATGTCAACCTTTTTATGAGCCAATGTTAATATGATATGTTGATTGAGAAAGAAGCATGTTTAGACTTAATCTGACTTGTATAATCATCTTTGTGAGTTTTTGAGCCTATAATGATTGATGCATTATACAAATCAATCTAATTTCTTTCTTGAGTGCTCTTATGATTACATGATTCTCTAGAACTTGCTTTAAACCGTTTGAGACTATATTGATACATGTGACAACATGAATATGATAGAGGCATTAGGATTATAACCAGAGCCAAACAGCCATCCATTATTAATGTTCTACGAGAACATCCCCACTAGTGAGCCAATTTGAGCCTACATTAAATATGATGTTTTATTGGTAACCACAACTTACACCTAGCCTAAATATGCTTATATCCTTACCCTTGTTCTAAAGATGAATTTTATATTTTGAGACATATTGCAAAAAAAACAAGGGATATTTTTATTTGAAAATTTGGGTTAGAAACAAAAGATAAGTGTGGGGGAAAGAAAAGAAAAGAAAAAGTCAAGAGAAAAAGAAAGGGATCATTGTCAAATACATTCCCATATTAAAAAAAAAAAAAATAAAAAAATCTTCTCTTGAACTTCTAGAAAAAGATGTTACAAAGTTGGTTAGAATGATGCAAAGGCTCAACATGAATATTTAGCCTATGTTATTATGTGCTTTATAAGAGTTTTGAGAAGTTTTATTTGTATGATCTTATTATGTCTCTAAAATCTATGAACTCTTTGGAACCTTTGTGATATCTTTATCCTTTTGTTCTTTAACCACATTATAACCCTTTGGCCCCATTACAACCTTGAATAAAGACCTCTTGATTTATGAAGTTGTATGATCTAAATAGTAGAGAATAGGTGGACAAGCAAGCATATGGTAGAAGTGTTTTCATGAGATTGATTGAGTGTAAACACTTTACCACTACTTTAAAGAGTGAAAATCAAGAGAGTATCCCATGTGAGAAGTTGAGATTAAGTTTGAATATACACTATTTTGATTGAAATATGTTATGTTAATATTGGCTTAACTCAAACTATTTACATTCAAGCAAGATTTTTTGTGAATTTCTTTAAGCTATTGATTAGTTTTTAAGACTTGTCCAATGATTATCTCTAATTTATATTGGAAGGATTAGTTATAATTATTATTTTTAGTTTTTCTTATGTCTTCAATGTTTGTGGGTATCGTCCTAGTAAACCCTCACGAGACTAAACTCGTCCACTAGGGACACCTAGGGGTTTAAAGGCTTGTGTCACATGCTAAGTGCCACCGTGATTTCCTACGAAAATGGATTAGATTAGATTTTCTTATTTTATTTTTATTGAGTCGTTGCTAGGGACTAGCAACAATCTAAGTATGGGGGTGTGATAACTCGTATAATTATATAGTTTTTAGTTATGTTTTATTATTGTTTTGTGTCAAATACGAGTTATTATTGTTTAGTCTAATTGTGTTTATGATCTTTTATATTTTTATGTAATTTGGTGTTTTTCACAAGTTTCTTTGAGTGATTTCAGATTACTAGAATTAAGGGCAAATCCAGTTCAGTTCCAGTTCCGACACCTTTTGCCATATCAGCTATATCTCGAGTTTCACTGAAGCAATAAGGCTGAACTTTGTATCCCTGCAAAGCTAAGAGGCATATCTATCTTTTTCATGTTTTACACTTCTTGAAACGGAGTCGTTTTCCCTAGCGAAATCGACCATCAAGTTGGCTGATGTGCAATGACGTCTGTTCTGCACCGTTTTGGTATTTTGACCATATCTCCCGATCCACGTGCGCAAATGATCTGATTCCAACGGCTATGGATCCGTAACTGATAGGGGTATATTTTTCTAGAAGACCATTTTATCAGATCGAGCCTCCAACATTGACAAAATCGACCATCAAGCTGGCTGATCAGAATTGTCATACAATATGACGAAAATTGTTAGAAAAATGCACCCACCTATTATACCTACCTTTGAAATTTGTAAAGCTTGTCTCTTGTCATTTAGCCCTCCAAAATGTGTATAAATAGAGGGCCTTGGATGAGTATTGGGATACATTGATACATTGGTAGGATAGCCATTGTAATAAAATTCTCTAAGTTTTCTTTTTCTTTCCTTTCTCTAGTTTTCTTTTTCTTCTTACATTTCTTTTCATTTTATTCATATCTAGTATGTGTTTCTAATCATATTGTTGAGGTGATGAGGTGAAGCTCTTGGTAAATGCTAAGGTTAGTCTCTTAAACATGAGCTAAAATGAATCATCATTTATAAGCACTAGCATAGATAATATTTTCTTTTGGTTTAAAATCATACTTGCAAAGTAGAGATCTTGATTCATTATTGACAATGAAAATGGCACAGTAAATGCTTGGTTTCATAACCTTGATTTGTTGTAGACATATACCTTGGCATAAGGAATGCTTGGACTCTTTTTATGAGTTTTGAGGACACCAAATGAACATAATATCATATGCTATGGACGTTGGACAATTTGGACTGAATTGCTAAACCTTCCGATTGGAACCTCCCTTATGTGTGGATTTCAATTGTGTAATAAAACAAGATTAATCTTAGCATAACACCAAGAGTGGATTCTCTAACCTCAACATCCTTTCTTATTGTTTTTTATATTTTGTTTAATTTCTTTTATGTTATTTTATTTATTTTGTTCTCTAATATCTTGTTTATTTTGTTTTGTTGTTGATTCCCTAATATCTTGTTTACTTTCTTTTTCTTATATATTTATAAACTTATACTTACTAATACGCTTCCCTGTGGTTCGACCTCGGACACCCGAGAATTTATTACTTGAACATAACCTGCACTTGGGTTTACAACTCTTAATTGAGTTTCCATCACATGTTCTAAGTCTCCCATAAGTTTTTAGATTTTTTTGAAATTTTTTAGAAGGGTAAAAAAATCAGTTTCCAAAACTGGTCAGTAAAGTCAGATTTGTTGTTATGAACCAATAATTTTTTTGTTTTTTTAAGGCACTAAGAGGGGGCTGATTTAAAACATTAGTTGCTGTCTTAGGTTAATTTCCAAGTCATTTTTATCCTAAAATTTGATTTTACAAAAATCAGGTCAAGGTCAGTCAACCCCGGGTTTCAAAACTAGGAAAAAGTAGAGCCTTTTAAAATTGTATTCGGTCAAGTTTACTTTTACTCAAAAATTTCAATTTTTCTTCCAAAATCCGAGTTTGAAAATCCTGTTTGAGTATCTTCCAAAGGTATTCGGATACCTTATTAGGTATACGGATGTCCTTACTTCAAGGAAGAAATACATTCCCATGCATTGCATTTTTAAAATGCTTTTTACTTGATTTGTCATAAAAATGTATTTTTCGATTTATTAAACATTTGGTGAGAATTAGTTCCCGATCTTTGCCGGGTTTGCCAGGGACATTAGGAAATTATTCAAGGCACAATATAGAATCGACACGTATGGTTTTCGTTTTACTCGAAATCATGTAAGTGTCATATGAAAGAACTATTTTCCAAGCTTTGCCGGGTTTGCCGAGGGGTACGGTAATATTTTTCGACATATGCCATTTATGTGATTCCTCACATGAAAAATTAATTCTATGATCATGCATGTTTCATGATATTTACATTTGTCATTTTAATTATGCATTTTCCATGTTCATGCATATTCTATGACATTTACCTTTTTGCTATCTTAGTCATGCAAATCTCATATGTATGAACATTCCTTGAAGATGTCATTTTAGGATTTAAATTTCATGTTGCTATCTTGATTATGTATGTTCTATGATAAATGTCATTTTGTGATTTTGTCATGTATCATATTATTCTCTATGTCATTCAAGCTCATGTCATCTCCTATGTCATTTAGGCATTAGGTTATTTCTCATGTGCTATGTTATTTTCCATGTCATTTAGAGTTTATGTACCATATTTTATTCCATTTATGCATATTCGACCATGCCATTGTCTATTCATCCTCCATGTCATTTTTTCATGTCATTTAGAGCTTAGGTGTATTTGCATGATTTATATCATTTTATGCCACGTCATTTTCCATGACATTTAAACATTAGGTCATTTTTTATACCATGTCATTATGATTTTACTATGTCATTCATATGCCATGTCATTCATATTATGCCATGTCATTTAGATTATGTCATGTCATTCATTCACATGCCATGTCATTTAGATTATGTCATGTCATTCATTCATATGCCATGTCATTTAGATTATGTCATGTCATCCATTCACATGCCATGTCATTTAGATTATGCCATGTCATTCTTTCTCATGCCGTGCCATTCATATGCCATGCTACTTTGTTTGCCATGTTGATTTCACTCACATGACATTCAACCTTTTGCCATGTTATTTCATTTGCCATGTCATCAATAATGGTTTGCATATTCATCTTGTTAAAAATGATTTTAATAAAGATAATAATTTTCAATAAAAAATATGGATATTCCCGAGTTAAAATAATTCATGAGTTCTCTACCGGGTTTGCTGGGGAGGATATCATCAATTATTATTAATAAAAGAATATCTTTCTTTTAAAAATGAAAATGATTCAGATATTTTCCAAATAAATAAAAATTTCTATATTTTACCGGATTTGCTAGAGAATATAGGAAAATTTTGAGTTAATAAATTTTGGATCATTTTCAATTAAAAATGGAATTATTTTTCTTTAAATTGGGAATTATTTTAAAATGCCAAATCTAAAACCGACTTTTATCGAGACTTGAGATAACACACGATTAATAAGGTACCGTTTTATACGGGCGTTACAGGGGTGCTAATCCTTCCCCGCACGAAACTGACTCCCGAACCCGCTTTTTTATTTCTCTGGTTTAAAAGAGCAGACTTTGAAATTGATTTTAAAAATATTTTAATTAATTTTAAAATGTTTTACAGAACCGGTTTTAATGGGTGGCCGATCATACCTAGCCAAAAAAAGATTGGTGGCGACTCCATTTCTTTTTCGAGGATATTTTCAAACCCTCATTTTATTTCAAGAGGAATTAAGTCGTATTTTCCTCTGTTACCCCATTGTCACACTTAACGAGTAATGCCTAATGATGAGACTTATCAGTTTTTAGATTGTGACAACCCTATTTCCCATCACCTTTGAATATCTTAAGCAATGTCCAATTCCTTTGCCCGCATCTTGAGGCAAGTTTACCAAGAAGCCAAATCACCCAAATGTTTTTGATATCTTTGCACACAATTTTGACTTATGCAAACTTTTCTCTGTGATTGAATGAAAATTGCATCGACATCCTAAGTTGACCGTGAAATGGAAAATTGTTGGGTTGGGCCTTCACTTGAATGAGAGATTGTGGTGATGCATTTTACATGAATTATGAAAGAAAAAAAAAGATTGTGACATCATGCATATGAGGTATTCAAATGATTCCAAAGGTAAAGTGAAATTCTAATTATCCCTCCCCTAGGATTGCTATTCAATGAAAGTATCTATAGTTAATATGAGAAATGTCCATCCTTCATGTTCCTTTCACAAAATGAGAAAATTATCATTTGCTACCCCTTTTGAGCTTATTAATTTCTTTTTGAATAAACCCTAACCAAGGATCACCCTTCACAGTGGTGGGGCAAGGATGAAGAAAGATCTTTTTTTGGAAAAGCATGAGTGAGTGACTCCTATTTCTCAACAATGAAAAATGCCTTATGTCATGGGGGAAATGTTAAAGTTAATAGAGTTCCAAAATTTTGAGCTCCATTCAAAAAAAAGAAAAAAAGGAAAAAATGGAAGGAAAAAAAGAAAGAAAATATGAGAAAATGAAGAGGAAGATATGAAATGTTTTGAGAAGCAGAAAGGATGACTATAAAGAATTGATCCTTGGTTTTGCCGCAACCTAAAAAATAACGAGTCTCATCGCAAGACTTTATTATTCGTTAAGCGTGACATTAAAAAAAAACCGAGGAAAAGTCGACTTAATTCCTCTAGAAAAATGAAGGTTTTGAAAATGACCTTGAAAAAGACATAGAGTCGCCACCAATCTTTTTTAGCTAGGTGTGATCGGCCACCTAAAAACTGGTTTTATAAAATATTTTAAAATTAATTAAAACATTTTAAAAACCAATTTCAAGTCTGCGTTTTAAACCAGAGAAATCAAAGAAGCGGGTTCGGGAGTCGGTTACGTGCGGGGAAGGATTAGCACCCCCACAACGCCCGTATAAATCGGTACCTTATTAATCGTGTGTTATCTCAAGTCTCGGTAAAAAGTTGTTTTTAAATTTAGTATTTCAAGTTAATTCCCAATTTAAAGAAAAATAATTCCATTTTTAATTGAAAATGATTCGGAATTTATAAATTCAAAATTTTCCTATATTCCCCAACAAACGTGGCAAAATATAGAAATTTTTATTAGTTTTGGAAAACTTTCCGAATCATTCTCTTTTTTGAAAGAAATATATTCCTTTCTTAATGATAATTGATGATATTCCCTCCAGCAAACCCGGTAGAAAACTCATGAATTATTTTAACTCGGAAATATCTTTATTTTTTTATTGAAAAATCATTATCCTTTTGAAAACATTTTAAAAGATATGAATATGTATATGCATGACATAAATAAAATGACATAGCAAAATCTAAATAATATAATGCTTCCTAAATGATATGATATAATGTAAATGCCTTAGCATATTCTAAAATGAAATGAAATATCCTTATCATTTTCTAAATGAAATAAAATATCCTAAGTTATATGACATATTATAAATAAAATGAAATGACCTAGATAACATAGTATATTCTATATGAGATGCAATATCCTAAGTCATATGATATATTCTAAATGAAATAAAATAACCTAAGTAACATAACATATTCTATATGAAAGGAAATAATTTAAATGACATGGCAAACATGAATGATATGGCATATAAATTAAATGAGATGGAATATGAAATAATGCTATCATATAATATGCATGAAAATAAAAATGAAAGTAATAATGCATGAACATAGTATATGCTAAATAATATGACAAAAAAAAAATAACTAAATAAAAAGCATAGGATATCATAAAATATTCCAAATCATATAATAAACAATATAACATAACTCAAAATCATAACAATATCATAGAAATTATCATAGCAAGAATCACATATTATATAAAATGCATGAATATGGAAAATGCAATGCATGAAATCTATTTTTTCCTTTAATTAAAGAAATCCGTATATCTAAAAAGATATCCGGCTACCTTAGGAAAATATGTCAAATTAAATATTCTAAAACCAAAATTCTTTGTGATTGTTTGAAAACAATTTTGAAAAGCTTGAATTAAAAATAAAAACTGGGCTAATTTCTTTTTTTAAATGGCTCTAATTTCCTAAGTTTAAAAAAATCCGGACATGACTATCCTTAACCCGAGACTTAAAAAACAATTTTTAAAGTTTAAAAAGGCTTAGAAACTACCTTAAGTCAGTAGCTAACCCTCCTAATCAGCCCACTCTAAGTAACTTAACCAAAACAGAAAAATGATTTTTCTTTAAATTCAATTCTGACTGCACTGTCTAGTTTTAAGCCACGATTTTTTATCCTATTGTTAAAAATTCAAAAAATTCTGAAAAAACTAATGGAGACTCAGGACATGTAAAACTACACGGGAAAAAATCAGCTTAAGTTTTTGATTAAAGACGAATGCCCAGAAGAATCGGAAAAGTACGAAAACTGGGTGAAAAAACTGTTTTGCCAAAATATATTTTTGCCTTTGATAAAATCATTTAAAAATCAAAGTCAAAATATTTGAAACTCATAAAATGACTTATAAACAGTAGCTAGGACTTTTTGAAAGTTAGATAAAAATTGGCTAAGTAAAAAAAAATCACAAAGGTAGAATAATCAACTTGACAAACTTAATTTTCCACAAGTATGCTCAAGAGAGCATGACTTGGAACCATTAATTGGCTCAAGTCATTATTCAAGTGGCATGAACATGAAATGCATGAAACAATACAGCAAACATAATGCATGAATTGCATGGATTTAAACCTAAATCTCATGAAAAAATGCATGGCATTCATAAAGTGACCTAGACCTAAATGAACTTGCATGGCATTTAATGAAACCTAGACCTAAAATGCATGAACATGCATGGAAAATAAACCTAGCTTAATAACTAAAATATGCATGGCATTTTCACAAACACAAAGCATGTTTAAACCAAAAACTCAACCAAATATCATGCAAATGCTAACCTATCAACAAACATGGCAAGAATGCACATAAAATGCCAAAATTCCAAGGGTAGCCGAATGGAATAATGTGACTATCAAACATGGCATTTTCACAAACACTTGGTATACTAACATGCTCAACTAAATCAAATGTCATACAAATGCAATAACCTACCAACTAACATGGCAAAAATGCATAACACAATGCAAAACACATGGAGTTGCCAAATGGCCTCAAGCTCCAACAAGCATGGCATTTTCACAAACACTTGGTATACTAACATGCTCAACTAAAATATAACACTTAAATCATGCAAAAACCACACAAGCATTTTCACAAACACTTAATATACTAAATCTAAAACATGCTCAACTAAGATATAAAACTCAAATCATGCAAAGACCACACAAGCATTTTCACAAACACTTGATATACTAAATCTAAAACATGCTCAAATTTAAACATCATGAAAACATAAAATTAAAAATGCAAAAACATGATATTTAAAACATAAATGGCAACAAACAAAGCAACCAAATTAAAATATAACTCAAGAATATGAAGTAACATAACATTTAAAACATCAAAATCAAAGAAAATAACATAAACAATATCATAAAATAAACCAAAACAGCAACTTAAATAAATAATGTAGGCCATTTGGCCATGGTGAGTATAATATAAATAAATTGTAAAAAACATATTTAAGAAAGAGATGAAGGAAGAACTTAAGAAGAACAATAAAAAACATTTATTTAATGGAAACTCACCAAATAGAAATCAAAATAGCAAAAACAAGAATGGAAAATCAAGAAAGTGCAAGAGTTGGTGCTCAAGAGCAACCTCAAGAAGCTATCTTTCAAGCTTTATCTCTTCAAACTTTCCTTTCTTTTCTAAACTTTTCATTTTTGCTTCCAACCAAGGAGAGAAACAACTAAGTAAATACCAAAAGAACTCAGCAATATGAAATGAAAAAATGAATTTTCAACCTCCCCAACATGCTGGCCGAATGGCCCTTAATATTCCTCAAGGTGTTGTCATTTTTTGTAACCAATTTCCCATCAAATGGCTAATAATTCAAGGTGAAAAAATCATGAAATTACCACCTTTAGATTAGCATATCAGCTCTCTCAAATTACAGCTGTTCAAGAATAATGTTGACATCTCTCTTGGCCTATGTGGCTTAATCACCATGGCTTGATCAAAGAGAATCTCTAACTAACACTTGATTTTTAGCCATTTGATTGAAAAATCAGAAGCTTCCTCCTTCCTTTGGGCTTGGGCAGGCCAGCACTTCTCTTTTCCAGCCCAACTCTGATTTTTTGAAAGGCCCAAAGAAGCCCTTTTCGGTTGCTTAGGTGAAATGACCGTTTTGCCCCCCGAATGCAAATAAATATCAAACGGACTCCAAATTCAATTTTTATTTTTTTAATACTTCCAAAATAATAAAATATTGAGTTCTGGAAGTTTTCAAAATTATTCGAGTCCGTTTCCTATTTATTTGGATTTATTCTTCCAAAAATGCCCTTTTATGCCCCTACATTTTACCATTTTTTAAACGAGCTCCAAATCAAGATTTTTATTCACCAATCTCTTCAAAATAATTAAAAAGTGTGATCTAGAAGTTTTCATAATTTTTGGAGCTCATTTGGTATTTTTTCGGGATTTATCGGCTTGAATTACTGCATAGGAGGCCCGGGATTTGGCCATTTTGCAAACGAACTCCGAATCAAGATTTTATTTTTCCAATCTCTTCCAAATAATTTAAAAATGAGATTTGCAAAATTTCAGAAATTTTGGAGCTCATTTGATATTTTTTTGGGATTTAACTTCTTGAACTATTGAATAGGAGGAACGGGATTTGGTTATTTTGCAAACGAACTCCGAATCAAGATTTTCTTTTTCCAATCTCTTCCAAATAATTTAAAAATCAGATTTGAAAATTTTCAAAAGATTTGGAGCTGATTTGCTATTTTCCAGGATTTTCCTTTTTGAATTACTACATAAGAAGCCCGGGATTTGGCCATTTTGCAAACGAACTCCGAATCAAGATTTTCTTTCGCCAATCTCTTTCAAATGATTTAAGAATGAGATTGACAAATTTTCAGATATTTCGGAGTCCATTTGCTATTTTTCCCAAATTTTCCAATTTTGCCCATTTGCCTCCGAAACCCGGTTTTGCTCAAAACAAGTCTGACTTTCAAATTTTCTTCAAGATGAGCCTTGGGCTATCCTTTTTAATCATTCCTCATCCATTGGGGGATTTGGTCTTACCAAGTCAGGTCATTTCTGTGATTCTTCCCGATTTCACCAAATCCACTAAAAACCCTAATTCTCGGTTTTCTCCCAGATTGACTTTTCTTTCGATTTTTCTTGCAAGTGACTTCTCCATTACCCGTAGTCAGTGTTTATCTTTCATTTGGAACCTTCAATTTCGACCAATTTGATCGTTTAAGCACTTTTCCCCAAATTTCTCGGATTAGGGTTTCTTTTCCACTAAATCTCCAAATCCCAACTTTCGAACTCCATATCTTTCAATGTAGACCTCGGATTATCAAAATTCTTTCGCCATTTTTCAATTGAACTTAAAATCTTGATTTTGAAAGTGGGTTGACTTTTTTAGTAGTTAACTTTTTTGGGATTGACTTTTTTTTAAGTTTGACTTCTTATGCTCGCCCTCTTAAACTAAGTCTCGGAGTACCACCTGCAGGATGAAAACAGTCTTTTTACACTCGGAAACATCAATTTAGGAAGAAAACATACTTGTTTAGTGGTCCGGACAAAATTAGGTGTCTACAGCTACCCCTCTTTGGCTATTGCTGAGAATCAGGAATCAGGCAAAGATAAACCGACACTAATTTTGTACGATCAGTGACATCACATGTGAAGGAAAGGGAAATGGGTTTTCTTTTTCATTCTTCTATCATTTTTCATTTTCTATTTCATCATTTTTTCATTTTTCCTTTTTTCCTTTTTTCTTTTTTCATTTTCATTTTTTTTGTTGAAAAAAAGCTGTAAATTGAAGATTTGTCCTTAAATTGAATTCCCTGACTAATCAAGGCTCAATCCGTCTTAAGGAAATGAATTCGATTTTCAAAAGAAAAATTGTGCCCGAAGGTCTTTAAAAATGGTGCCCGGAGGTCTTAAAATGGTGCCCGGAGGTCTTTAAAATGGTGCTCGGAGGTCTTTAAAATGGTGCTTGGAGGTCTTTAAAATGGTGCCCGGAAGTCTTTAAAATGGTGCCCGGAGGTCTTTAAAATGGTGCCCGGAGGTCTTTAAAATAGTGCCCGGAGGCTTTACCCGTGATTTTAAAAAAAAGATATGTCCAGAGGTCTTAAGAATGGTGCCCGTAGGCCTTACCCCTGAAAAAAAAGTTATGCCCGAAGGTCTTAAAAATGTTGCCCGGAGGTCTTACCGGTGATTTGGAAAATTATGCCCGGAGGTCTTAAAAATGGTGCCCGTAGGCCTTACCCCTGAAAAAAAGTTATGCCTGGAGGTCTTAAGAATGTTGCCCGGAGGTCTTAAGAATGTTGCCCGGAGGTCTTACCCGTGATTTGAAAAATTATGCCCGGAGGTCTTAAAAATGGTGCCGTAGGCCTTACCCCTGAAAAAAAAGTTATGCCAGGAGGTCTTAAGAATGTTGCCCGGAGGTTTTACCCGTGATTTGAAAAATTATGCCCGGAGGTCTTAAAAATGGTGCCCGTAGACCTTACCCCTGAAAAAAAGTTATGCCCGGAGGTCTTAAGAATGTTGCCCGAAGGTCTTACCCGTGATTTGAAAAATTATGCCCGGCGGTCTTAAAAATGGTGCCCGTAGGCCTTACCCCTGAAAAAAAAGTTATGCCCGGAGGTCTTAAGAATGTTGCCCGGAGGTCTTACCCGTGATTTGAAAAATTATGCCCGGAGGTCTTAAAAAATGGTGCCCGTAGGCCTTACCCCTGAAAAAAAAGTTATGCCCGGAGGTCTTAAGAATGTTGCCCGGAGGTCTTACCCGTGATTTGAAAAATTATGGTCCTAGGTCTTAAAAATGGTCTTTGAAGAATTGTTGAAAATTAACCTAAAGATTTTGAGAAGATGCGAATGCTTTTTGATGCAGATGCAGATGTTGAATAAGATACGAATGACTTAAACTGGTGCAAATGTCTTTGATGCAAATGTAAACAACTTAGATTGATGCAAATGCTTCTTGATGTAGATTCAAATAACTTAGATTTATGCAAATTTTCTTGATGTAGATGCCCTTACTAATTGTGTTCATGTAAATGGTTTATGATTATCACACAATAATGAAAATGTAATGATTCTAGAAATGATTCAATTGCTTGAGATGACGCAAATGCGAATTCCATGAAGAATGTAAATGTAAAATGTAGATGCTTATGGAATAATGCCAATGCAAATACCCATGAATGATGCAAATGCTTACCGACACTGTGCAGATGCAAAAGCTCGATAAAGAGATGAGTGCTCATGAGTGATGCAAATGCCCTCGGTTGTTTTTCTAGACTTTGGCTTAGCCTTTCAAATTCCTCTTTAAATCAGAGTATATCTTCAATTCATTTTGGCTATTCTCTTTGCCCCAACAGTTTTCAAACTTTCATCAATAGAGATCTGAACTGGGTTCGATTTCTTCTTCTCATATCTGGAAGTCAGGACCTATCCTGGCAGTTCTATACCTTTGGGTTAGAAAAAATCCTTGTCTCATGTCAACATCAAAATGGGTATTTCAAAAAATATCTATATTTGTTTTCTTATTTTGAAAATTTCTAAACAAAAATATTAACCCCACAATGTGTGATGTACAAATCTTTTGAAGACTGATGATCATTGTTAGAAATTTCCCTAAGTATCAATTTGGGTTTTTCAATTTGAATTGGTAAGGCTCGGTACAACAAGATTTTGGTTTTTCCAGGAAAACTTCACAACAAAAATGTATGTCCCTTCTAGGCTCACAAATGGAACAGATTTTATAAATCATGAATTCATTGAGAACCAAACAAATTCAACATTCTTTTAGTTTCCAATATCAAGGTATTCTGACAAGCGTCAAGATTGGCTGGGATGTTTAAAATGGAAAGTTGATTTTGGAGGAAAAAAAATGTTTCAGTTTTTGAAATCAATCATCCGAATGCGAGTTGACACTTTGGGAGGTTCAGGAATTCCTAGATGTTCCTCGATGACCACTTCTTTATGATGATCTTCTCTTTTGGGGTATCGACACTATCATAGATGGTATCAAAAATTCCCATCTTACTCTAGACCGCCCATTTTTGGGTTTTCGCCCTAGAGTCCCATTCTTTCCATTTTTCCTTCTCTTTCTTTTTTTCTTTTTCATTGTTTTACCATGCACTTGAGAATTCTAAATTCTTTCTTAGTGAAGTGATAATTCGATGAGATGGGATAAAATCCGAGGAAAAAACCCTTCAAATTAAATATTCATGTTTGATCAAAATGGACTTTTAAAGCACGTAATGTAGGCCATGGTTCGGGGTTCAAAAAGAAAGGATAAATAGGCCCAAAATATGTGTTTGAGGGTAATCAGATCAAGGATCCTTTCTTTGAGGAGGATTCTCTTTGAAGCATTTGTCCCTTCTTGGACATTTCTTTCCTTTTGACTTTGCTATTTTTCTTCCTTGATTTTGGCTTTCAATTTGCCATGTCTTATACACATTTTTTTTGCTTTGATTTTGCCCCCTTCTTTTTCAACGGAGTGAGCCCGTCTTTATTCGGGGCTCCATTTGCTTTGCATCTGTCTTTGAGCTCAGACTCATTTCTCAATGATTTTTAAAAAGATCTTTCCTTGCATTTCCCCCTAGTGTAGAGGGTGATCCTTGATCAGGGTTCAAAGAAGAATGAATTCTTTTGGCTCAAAAGGGGTGACTATGGATACTTTCTTTTTTATGCGAAAGGGATATGAAAGATGCCTGTTTCTCATGTCAAGCACAAATATTCATATTGAAAAGCAATCCCCAGGGGAAATAGATATTCAGAATTTCATTTTGCACTTTGGAATCATTCGAATTCTCATATGCATGATATTACAAATTTTTTCATTTTCTTTTTTTTCCATCGCATGCCCCAATGATTCATGCGTTAGCCCATCCTTCTTCACCATGTATCCATCATTTCCACATATGATGCCCCAATTTGATTAACCATGAGAATTAGTATCAACGAGAAACATAGCAAGTCTAGGTCTATTTTGAAAAGGCTGAGTTTCCAATCTGAGTTCTTTGAAGAGACAAGGAAAATATGACCCAAAAATGGGTTTTCTCTGGGACAAGGGATAATCTAGTTTAATCATTGTGCCCCAAGGTGTCAATCATGAAGTGATGTTTGGCAATTAGTGTTTTGTGGTTTGTTGAAAATGACATGAATGGTTTTGGCACAACCTTGACACAGATCAAATTACCAGAATCTAGATTCTTGAAAGAATGTCTCATTTGTTTGAATTTCAAGGAATTCGAAAAATTTCAAAAAATTCGTTCTTTTGTTCATAGCCTAGACTAGGATTTACATCCTTGCTTATTCTGCAATGACAATGCTTCTCTCCTTTTTTTTTTTCAAATTCATTTTTCCTTGAAGCATTAGGTCTTTCAAGTGTTCTTGATTTAAGGTTTAGGTATAGAGAAACCCAAAAAAGAGGGGGATGGTGTTGGGTCATTTCTAACACTGATCATCAATCTTTTTGAGACTATCCATTATTAAAACTTCTTTAATGCTTGTTTTTGCAAATTCACGTTATTGTTAACAAACACAAAGCATTTAAAATTCAAAATTGATTTAATTCATGTAGATGTTAACATGAGACAAGCTCCGGTGTCAAAATGTACATGCGTCAAAATGCCCCTATTGACATCCTTCAAAGGTAGTAATTCTCCCCCTAAAACCCTGAAAGAAACTGATTTAGGGCTAAGCGGCCTTCCATTGACTGATAAGCTCCGGTGTCAAAATACCATCACGGATAAGACTTTCAATCCTTTCCTTCAGTTGTCTGCATTTTTCAGTTGAATGCCCAACTACCCCTAGGTGATAATCACACCTACTGTCAGGGTCATAACTCCTCGCTGATGGATTAAGAGCTATTTTCAAAGGTTTTGGGGTAAGGTACTGATTCTTTATTAGTAATGGCAGTAGGTCAGGGATGGGGATTGGAATTCTTTCTTGATTTTTCCGCGGTCGTTTTCTAGAAGTAGGCCTTGTTGCAAGGGCTGATATAGAATTAGGGGTTTGGGTATGTAGGTAAAGATAAAGGCTTGGAGATACCTCAGTAGGGTAACATGATTGGTATGAGGGAAATTGGGAATATGGGACGAAATCTCCTATAGTTTGGATATCTTCCTCTTTCTTTCTAGTTGCCTTATTTCTCTCGGCATTGGATGTTCCTTCTCTTTCAAGTTTCCCATTCTTGATAGCATTCTCAATCATCTCCCCTGAGATTATTATATCCCCAAAATTCTTCGAGGCATTGCCGACGAGTCTGTCATAGTACGGGGCCTGTAGTGTATTCACAAAAAGGATAGTGATTTCCTTTTGTGTCAAGGGCGGTTGTACTTGGGCGGCCAGGCTCATCCACCGTTGTGCATATTCTTTGAAGCTCTCAGTAGCTCTTTTCTTCATATTTTGCAAAGTGAGACGATCAGGTGTCCTGTCGGTCATATGCTTGTACCGGTTTAGAAAAGCCCTAGCCAAATCATTCCAAGAGCGAATCTGATCCTTGCTCAACTGACTATACCACCTAATTGCGGACCCGCTTAGGCTATCCTGAAAACAGTGAATCAAAAGCTTATCATTATCTATATGACTTGTTATCTTCCGGCAGAACATAGTGATGTGGGCTGACGGATCGGTCGTCCCATCATATTTCACAAAGTTAGGGATCTTGAACTTAGGAGGAATGACTAAATCGAGGACCAAGCATCGTTCTTTCGCTTCCACACTCCCGAATACGTCCGTATTTTCTATTGCCCGGAGCCTTTCATCTAGCAACTGATATTTCCCTTGGGAATCTGCCAACTTAACCTCATTTACTGCAACCCTTTTCAACTTTGCCTGTTCAGCTAGATCATCTGAGTTTAGGACATTGACTGTGTTCTGGGCATCAATCATTACGACCTCATTCTGACCCTTTTGTGCCTCTAACCCTTCTCTGGCGACAAAGTTTTCGGTGTATCTTTTTCCCTTGATTACGGCAGACATCAGCTCCATCAATTTAGTCATCTGATCTTTAGATTTCGCTTGAGACTTTGCCAGCTGTTCTCGCAATTCTTTCTGTTCCCTTTCCATTTTTTCCATTCGGGCAACTTGTTCATCCTCCATAGCACTAGCCTGTATTAAAAGGGTACTCAGTACTTCTTCTGATTTGAAATGGAAATTCTTTCAAAGACTCTTAAAGCCAAGCCAAGTTCTGTTTTATTTCCCCCAAATGTATGTCATGATGAATGAGCCATGAATGCAATTTGATGCATGTGAAGCCTAAACAATATGATGTATGGACATGTACAATGGAAACATGCTGACCATATATGTAATAAATGCAATCACGATGCCAATCATCTTGTAAGCAAAGAATAAATAAATCAAAACATGGATATATGCAATGACTGATCATGTACATTTTGGCATATTTCCCAATGAATGATCACATACACTATGAATGCAACACGGTGTCAATTATGAAAACAATGGATGATTGATATAGTATATACCAAGAAGATCATGCTAACCATGTGTGTCATGAATGCGACCTAATGCTAACATGATGTATGTAATAAGCAAATTAATGCATGAACATATATGAAGAAATCATGCTGACTATGTTTGTTATGAATGGAACCCAAAGTCAACATGATGCTGTAAAGAATAAGCAAATTAATGCATGGATATATACAGAAAAATCATGCTGATTATGAATGCATGAATGCAACCTGACAAATAATTGATCGGATGCAAAATGCAAAGGGGAAGATATCACAGAGGAAATAAGAATCGGAGGAACTTAATCATCAACATCTCATAAATTTGAAGCATAGTCAATTCATTCCCATATCAATGTTCACAATGGTATAAACCATGTTTTACAAAATTTGAGCAGTAGTTAAAACTGTCTTTACAAGCACTTTATTCTTCCTAGCATCCTAAGGCTATAAGAGCCGGCTACTGAATAAGTGAAATCCTATTACATCATATAAGACCGAAGTCTTTCCATCTTGATGTTGTAACCTAATGACACTTTCCCAGTCCTCTATCAATCAGTGTCATTGGATCCAACCACTTGGCATCTATAAGAGTTTGCACTTTCCTTTTGACTGCTATACAATCTTCGATGCTATGGCCAACAATTCCACAGTGATAATCACATCTTGCATTTGGATTATACCACCTTGGATATGGTGGTAACAGGGGTTTCAACGGGACACAGGCAACCATGTGATTTTGGATCAGTATAGGGAGGAGTTCTTGGTAGCTGATTGGAATGGGATCAAAATGCATTTGGGTCTTATTCTGGTGTTGTTTCTTAGTCACACATGGCCTAGGAGTTGGGGAACTTGGTGGTGGCACTAAGGTCCGAACTAGAGTGTTTACATGGAGATGTGGCAGAACAACATGGTAAGGGTATGGATTTGAACATATGGCCTTTGGAGGTTGTACATGGCTCGAGGTTCCTATCCCAAATACTGGATAAGGTATTGATGAGGAAAATAGTATGAACTGGCAGTGGTGGTGATGGAGTGGGATTCAGGAATCCCGTAGTGGTCGTCCCAATGGATGATTGGACCATAGTAGGGTGGGGATACTGGCTTGGACCTCGAACAGTTTGCAGGTATGGTACTGGATTCGAGGTTTCTATCTTTGGTATCAGGCTTTCAGGTTTAATAATTTTCATGATTTTGTCCACAATTTCATCAGGATTGCAACCTTTGTGGCATTGACAAGTGCAGGATCCAGAAAGGATTGTATGTTCTGGACCTAATGGTTTTGGTTGATCCGAAGGCGATGCGGAGGATTATCACGAAGGCATTAGGTACCTTATACTCCGAAAGTGTTTCACTAGCCCATACGGAGGATCAATCACGAAGGCTTAGTTACTTTACTCCCACTTAAAAGGACGGAACCCGGGTATAGGATTCATGATATGCAAATGCAAATGCACGTGTAGTGTGTGTGAAGGAATAACAAACCCTTCACCACCTATTCTACAAACCTTATTCTAAATGCCCTAGCAATTAAAACATTCAAGAATAGTGTAACGCATTAACCAACAAGCAATTATAATATACAACCTTAAATAACTAGAGAACAATAATAAAATGCATGCACATGAGTATGAACATATTTAAAAATATTTTATTATTTTCAAAATTCTCCTTATTAAAAAAATGTGAGAATTAAAATTAAATACCAATTAAACCAACAAAACCGAGACTTTGATAACACACGACTAATTCTAAACCTGACTCTTTAATAGTCTCTAGCGGAGTCGCCAAGCTGTCGCAACCTAAAAAATAACGAGTCTCATCGCAAGACTTTATTATTCGTTAAGCGTGACATTAAAAAAACCGAGGAAAAGTCGACTTAATTCCTCTAGAAAAATGAAGGTTTTGAAAATGACCTTGAAAAAGACATGGAGTCGCCACCAATCTCTTTTAGCTAGGTGTGATCGGCCACCTAAAAACCGGTTTTATAAAATATTTTAAAATTAATTAAAACATTTTAAAAACCAATTTCAAGTCTGCGTTTTAAACCAGAGAAATCAAAGAAGCGGGTTCGGGAGTCGGTTACGTGCGGGGAAGGATTAGCACCCCCACAACGCCCGTATAAATCGGTACCTTATTAATCATGTGTTATCTCAAGTCTCAGTAAAAAGTTGGTTTTAAATTTAGTATTTCAAGTTAATTCCAAATTTAAAGAAAAATAATTCCATTTTTTATTGAAAATGATTCGGAATTTATAAATTCAAAATTTTCCTATATTCCCCAACAAACGTGGCAAAATATAGAAATTTTTATTAGTTTTGGAAAACTTTCTGAATCATTCTCTTTTTTGAAAGAAAGATATTCCCTCCAGCAAACCCGGTAGAGAACTCATGAATTATTTTAACTCAGTAATATCTTTATTTTTGTATTGAAAAATCATTATCCTTTTGAAAACATTTTAAAAGATATGAATATGTATATGCATGACATAAATAAAATGACATAGCAAAATCTAAATAATATAATGCTTCCTAAATGATATGATATAATGTAAATGCCTTAGCATATTCTAAAATGAAATGAAATATCCTTAGCATATTCTAAATGAAATAAAATATCCTAAGTTATATGACATATTATAAATAAAATGAAATGACCTAGATAACATAGTATATTCTATATGAGATGCAATATCCTAAGTCATATGATATATTCTAAATGAAATAAAATAACCTAAGTAACATAACATATTCTATATGAAATGAAATAACCTAAGTAACATGATATTTTTTAAATGAAATAAAATAACCTAAGTAACATAACATATTCTATATGAAATGAAATAATTTAAATGACATGGCAAACATGAATGATATGGCATATAAAATAAAGGAGATGGAATATGAAATAATGCTATCATATAATATGCATGAAAATAAAAATGAAAGTAATAATGCATGAACATAGTATATGCTAAATAATATGACAAAAAAAATAACTAAATAAAAAGCATAGGATATCATAAAATATTCCAAATCATATAATAAACAATATAACATAACTCAAAATCATAACAATATCATAGAAATTATCATAGCAAGAATCACATATTATATAAAATGCATGAATATGGAAAATGCAATGCATGAAATGTATTTTTTCCTTTAATTAAAGAAATCCGTATATCTAAAAAGATATTCGGCTACCTTAGGAAAATATGTCAAATTAAATATTCTAAAACCAAAATTCTTTGTGATTCTTTGAAAACAATTTTGAAATGCTTGAATTAAAAATAAAAACTGGGCTAATTTTTTATTTTAAATGGCTCTAATTTCTTAAGTTTAAAAAAATCCGGACTTGACTATCCTTAACCCGAGACTTAAAAAATCATTTTTAGAGTTTAAAAAGGCTTAGAAACTACTCTAAGTCAATAGCTAACCCTCCTAATCAGCCCACTCTAAGTAACTTAACCAAAATAGAAAAATGATTTTTCTTTAAATTCAATTCTCACTCCACTGTCCAGTTTTAAGCCACGATTTTTTATCCTATTTTTAAAAATTCAAAAAATTCTGAAAAAATTAATGGAGACTCAGGACATGTAGAAATACACGGCAACAAATCAGCTCAATTTTATGATTAAAGACGAATGCCCAAAAAAATCGGAAAATACGAAAACTGGGTGAAAAAACTGTTTTGCCAAAATACATTTTTGCCTTTGATAAAATCATTTAAAAATCAAAGTCAAAATATTTGAAACTCATAAAATGACTTACAAACAGTAGCTAGGACTTTTTGAAAGTTAGATAAAAATTGGCTAAGTAAAAAAAAATCACAAAGGTAGAATAATCAACTTGATAAACTTAATTTTCCACAAGTATGCTCAAGAGAGCATGACTTGAAACTATTAATTGGCTTAAGTCATTATTCAAGTGGCATGAACGTGAAATGCATGAAACAATATAGCAAACATAATGCATGAAATGCATGGATTTAAACCTAAATGTCATGAAAAAATGCATGGCATTCATAAAGCGACCTAGACCTAAATGAACTTGCATGGCATTTAATGCAACCTAGACCTAAAATGCATGAACATGCATGGCAAATAAACCTAACTTAATAACTAAAATATGCATGGCATTTTCACAAACACAAAGCATGCTTAAACCAAAAACTCAACCAAATATCATGCAAACGCTAACCTATCAACAAACATGGCAAGAATGCACATAAAATGCAAAAATTCCAAGGGTAGCCGAATGGAATAATGTGACTAGCAAACATGGCATTTTCACAAACACTTGGTATACTAACATGCTCAACTAAATCAAATGTCATACAAATGCAATAACCTACCATATAACATGGCCAAAATGCAACACACAATGCAAAACACATGGAGTAGCCAAATGGCCTCAAGCTCCAACAAGCATGGCATTTTCACAAACACTTGGTATACTAACATGCTCAACTAAAATATAACACTTAAATCATGCAAAAACCACACTAGCATTTTCACAAACACTTAATATACTAAATCTAAAACATGCTCAACTAAGATATAAAACTCAAATCATGCAACGACCACACAAGCATTTTCACAAACACTTGATATACTAAATCTAAGACATGCTCAAATTTAAACATCATGAAAACAGAAAATTAAAAATGCAAAAACATGATATTTAAAACATAAATAGCAACAAACAAAGCAAGCAAATTAAAATATAACTCAAGAATATGAAGTAACATAACATTTAAAACATCAAAATCAAAGAAAATAACATAAACAATATCATAAAATAAACCAAAACAGCAACTTAAATAAATAATGTAGGCCATTTGTCCATGGTGAGTATAATATAAAAGAAATTGTAAAAAACATATTTAAGAAAGAGATGAAGGAAGAACTTAAGAAGAACAATAAAAAACATTTATTTAAAAAGGAAACTCACCAAATAGAAATCAAAATAGCAAAAACAAGAATGGAAAATCAAGAAAGTGCAAGAGTTGGTGCTCAAGAGCAACCTCAAGAAGCTATCTTTCAAGTTTATCTCTTCAAACTTTCCTTTCTTTTCTAAACTTTTCTTTTTTGCTTCCAACCAAGGAGAGAAAAAACTAAGTAAATACCAAAAGAACTCAGCAAAATGAAATGAAAAATGAATTTTCTCCCTCCCCAACATGTTGGCCGAATGGCCCTTAATATTCCTCAAGGCGTTGTCATTTTTTGTAACCAATTTCCCATCAAATGGCTAATAATTCAAGGTGAAAAAATCATGAAATTACCACCTTTAGGTTAGCATATCGGCTCTCTCAAATTATAGCTGTTCAAGAATAATGTTGACATCTCTCTTGGCCTATGTGGCTTAATCACCATGGCTTGATCAAAGAGAATCTCTAACTAACTCTTGATTTTTAGCCATTTGATTGAAAAATCAGAAGCTTCTTCCTTCCTTTGGGCTTGGGCTAGCCAGCACTTCTCTTTTCCAGCCCAACTCTGATTTTTTGAAAGGCCCAAAGAAGCCCTTTTCGGTTGCTTGGGTGAAATGATCGTTTTGCCCCCCAAATGCAAATAAATATCAAACGGACTCCAAATTCAATTTTTATTTTTTAATACTTCCAAAATAATAAAATATTGATTTCTGGAAGTTTTCAAAATTATCCGAGTCCGTTTGCTATTTATTTGGATTTATTCTTCCAAAAATGCCCTTTTATGCCCCTACATTTTACCATTTTTTAAACGAGCTCCAAATCAAGATTTTTCTTCACCAATCTCTTCAAAATAATTAAAAATGTGATCTGGAAGTTTTCATAATTGTTGGAGCTCATTTGGTATTTTTTTGGGATTTATCGGCTTGAATTACTACATAGGAGGCCCGGGATTTGGCCATTTTGTAAACGAACTCCGAATCAAGATTTTCTTTCACCAATATCTTCCAAATAATTTAAAAACAAGATTTGAAAAATTTCAGAATTTTTGGAGCTCATTTGATATTTTTCCGGGATTTATCTTCTTGAATTATTGCATAGGAGACCCGAGATTTGGTCATTTTGCAAACGAACTCCGAATCAAGATTTTATTTCGCCAATCTCTTCCAAATAATTTAAAAATGAGATTTGCTTTCAAAATATTTGGAGCTCATTTACTATTTTTCTGGGATTTTCCTTTTTGAATTACTGCATGAGAAGCCCGGGATTTGACCATTTTGCAAACGAACTCCGAATCAAGATTTTATTTTGCCAATCTCTTTCAAATGATTTAAGAATGAGATTGACAAATTTTCAGATTTTTCGGAGTCTATTTGCTATTTTTCAAAAAATTTCTAATTTTGCCCTTTTGCATCTGAAACCCGGTTTTGCTCAAAACAAGTCCGATTTTCAGATTTTCTTCAAGCTGAGCCTTGGGCTATCCTTTTTAATCATTCCTCATCCATTGGGGGCTTTGGTCTTACCAAGTCGGGCCATTTCTGTGATTCTTCCCGATTTCACCGAAATCCACTAAAAACCTTAATTCTCGGTTTTCTCCCGGATTGACTTTTCTTTTGATTTTTCTTGCAAGTGGCTTATCCATTACCCGTAGTCAGTGCTTATCTTTCATTTGGAACCTTCAATTTTGACCAATTTGATCATTTAAACACTTTTCCCAAATTTCTCAGATTAGGGTTTCCTTTCTACTGAATCTCCAAATTCCAACTTCCAAACTCCATATCTTTCAATGTAGACCTCGGATTATCAAAATTCTTTTGCCATTTTTCAATTGAACTTAAAATCTTGATTTTGAAAGTGGGTTGACTTTTTCAGTAGTTGACTTTTTTCGGGGTTGACTTTTTTTTAAGTTTGACTTTTTATGCTCGCCCTCTTAAACTAAGTCTCGGAGTACCACCTGCAGGATGAAAACAGTCTTTTTACACTCGGAAACATTAATTTAGGAAGAAAACATACCTGTTTAGTGGTCCGGATAAAATTAGGTGTCTACAGCTGCCCCTCTTTGGCTATTGCTGAGAGTCAGGAATCAGGCAAAGATAAACCGACACTAATTTTCTACGGTCAGTGACATCACATGTGAAGAAAAGGGAAAGAGGTTTTCTTTTTCATTCTTCTATCATTTTTTCATTTTTCATTTTCTATTTCATCATTTTTCCTTTTTTCTTTTTTCTTTTTTCATTTTCATTTTTTTTTTTGTTGAAAAAAAGCTGTAAATTGAAGATTTGTCATTAAATTGAATTCCCTGACTAATCAAGGCTCGATCTGTCTTAAGGAAACGAATTCGATTTTCAAAAGAAAAATTATGCCCGAAGGTCTTTAAAAATGGTGCCCGGAGGTCTTAAAATGGTGCCCGGAGGTCTTTAAAATGGTGCCCGGAGGTCTTTAAAATGGTGCTCGAAGGTCTTTAAAATGGTGCCCGGAGGTCTTTAAAATGGAGCCCGGAGGTCTTTAAAATGGTACCCGAAGGTCTTTAAAATGGTGCCCGGAGGTTTTTAAAATAGTGCCTGGAGGCATTACCCGTGATTTTTAAAAAAAGTTATGCCCGGAGGTCTTAAGAATGGTGCCCGTAGGCCTTACCCCTGAAAAAAAAGTTATGCCCGGAGGTCTTAGGAATGTTGCCCGGAGGTCTTACCCGTGATTTGAAAAATTATGCCCGGAAGTCTTAAAAATGGTGCCCGTAGGCCTTACCCTTGAAAAAAAGTTATGCCCGGAGGTCTTAAGAATGTTGCCCGGAGATCTTAAGGATGTTGCCCGGAGGTCTTACCCGTGATTTGAAAAATTATGCCCGGAGGTCTTAAAAATGGTGCCCGTAGGCCTTACCCTTGAAAAAAAAGTTATGCCAGGAGGTTTTAAGAATGTTGCCCCGAGGTCTTACCCGTGATTTGAAAAATTATGCCTGGAGGTCTTAAAAATGGTGCCCGTAGGCCTTACCCCTAAAAAAAAGTTATGCCCGGAGGTCTTAAGAATGTTGCCCGGAGGTCTTACCCATGATTTGAAAAATTATGCCCGGAGGTCTTAAAAATGGTGCCCGTAGGCCTTACCCCTGAAAAAAAAGTTATGCCCGGAGGTCTTAAGAATGTTGCCCGGAGGTGTTACCCGTGATTTGAAAAATTATGCCCTAAGGTCTTAAAAATGGTGCCCGTAGGCCTTACCCCTGAAAAAAGTTATGCCCGGAGGTCTTAAGAATGTTGCCCGGAGGTCTTACCCGTGATTTGAAAAATTATGCCCGTAGGTCTTAAAAATGGTCTTTGAAGAATTGTTGAAAATTAACCTAAAGATTTTGAGAATATGCAAATGTTTTTTGATGTAGATGTTGAATAAGATACGAATGACTTAAAACGGTGCAAATGTCTTTGATGCAAATGTAAATAACTTAGATTGATGCAAATGCTTCTTGATGTAGATTCAAATAACTTAGATTTATGCAAATTTTCTTGATGCAGATGCCCTTACTAATTGTGTTCATGTAAATGGTTTATGATTATCACACAATAATGAAAATGTAATGATTCTAGAAATGATGCAATTGCTTGAGATGATGCAAATGCGAATTCCATGAAGAATGTAAATGTAAAATGCAGATGCTTATGGAATAATGCCAATGCAAATACCCATGAATGATGCAAATGCTTGCCGACACTGTGTAGATGCAAAAGCTCGATAAAAAGATGAGTGCTCATGAGTGATGCAAATGCCCCCGGTTGTTTTTCTAGACTTTGGCTTAGCCTTTCAAATTCCTCTTCAAATCAGAGTATATCTTCAATTCATTTTGGCTATTCTCTTTGCCCCAACAGTTTTCAAACTTTCATCAACAGAGATCTGAACTGGGTTCCATTTCTTCTTCTCATATCTGGAAGTCAGGACCTATCCTGGCAGTTCTATACCTTTGGGTTAGAAAAAATCCTTGTCTCATGTCAACATCAAAATGGGTATTTCAAAAACTATCTTTATTTGTTTTCTTATTTTGAAAACTTCTAAACAAAAATATTAACCCCACAATGTGTGATATACAAATCTTTTGAAGAGTGATGATCATTGTTAGAAATTTCCCTAAGTATCAATTTGGGTTTTTCAATTTGAATTGGCAAGGCTCGGTACAACAAGGTTTTGGTTTTTCCAGGAAAACTTCACAACAAAAATGTATGTCCCTTCTAGGCTCACAAATGGAATAGATTTTATAAATCATGAATTCATTGAGAACCAAACAAATTCAACCTTATTTTAGTTTCCAATATCAAGGTATTTTGACAAGCGTCAAGATTGGCTGGGATGTTTAAACTGGAAAGTTTATTTTGAAGGAAAAAAAAAGTTTCAGTTTTTGAATTCAATCATTCGAATGCGAGTTGACACTTTGGGAGGTTCAGGAATTCCTAGATGTTCCTCGATGACCACTTCTTTATGATGATCTTCTCTTTTGGGGTATCGGCACTATCATAGATGGCATCTAAAATTCCCATCTTACTCTAGACCGCCCATTTTTGGGTTTTCGCCCTAGAGTCCCATTCTTTCCATTTTTCCTTCTCTTTCTTTTTTCTTTTTCATTGTTTTACCATGCACTTGAGAATTCTAAATTCTTCCTTAGTGAAATGATAATTCGATGAGATGGGATAAAATCCGAGGAAAAAACCCTTCAAATTAAATATTCATGTTTGATCAAAATGGACTTTTAAAGCACGTAATGTAGGCCATGGTTCAGGGTTCAAAAAAAAGGATAAATAGGCCCAAAATATGTGTTTGAGGGTAATCAGATCAAGGATCCTTTCTTTGAGGAGGATTCTCTTTGAAGCATTTGTCCCTTCTTGGACATTTCTTTCCTTTTGACTTTGCTCTTTTTCTTCCTTGCTTTTGGCTTTCAATTTGCCATGTCTTACACACATTTTTTTTGCTTTCATTTTGCCCCCTTCTTTTTCAACGGAGTGAGCCCGTCTTTATTCGGGGCTCCATTTGCTTTGCATCTGTCTTTGAGCTCGGACTCATTTCTTAATGATCTTTAAAAAGATCTTTCCTTGCATTTGCCCCCTAGTGTAGAGGGTGATCCTTGATCAGGGTTCAAAGTAGAAAGAATTCTTTTGGCTCAAAAAGGGTGACTATGGATAATTTCTTTTTTATGCGAAAGGGATATGAAAGATGGCCGTTTCTCATGTCAAGCACAAATATTCATATTGAAAAGTAATCCCCAGGGGAAATAGATATTCAGAATTTCATTTTGCACTTTGGAATCATCCGAATTCTCATATGCATGATATTACAAATTTTTTTTCTTTTTTTTTCCATTGCATGCCCCAATGATTCATGCGTTAGCCCATCCTTCTTCACCATGTATCCATCATTTCCACATATGATGCCCCAATTTGATTAACCATGAGAATTTGTATCAACGAGGAACATAGCAAGTGTAGATCTATTTTGAAAAGGCTGAGTTTCCAATCTGAGTTCTTTGAAGAGACAAGGAAAATATGACCCAAAAACGGGTTTTCTCTGGGACAAGGGATAATCTAGTTTAATCATTGTGCCCCAAGGTGTCAATCATGTAGTGATGTTTGGGCAATTAGTGTTTTGTGGTTTGTTGAAAATGACATGAATGGTTTTGGCACAACCTTGACACAGATCAAATTACCAGAATCTATATTCTTGAAAGAATGTCTCATTTGTTTGAATTTCAAGGAATTCAAAAATTTTCAAAAAATTCGTTCCTTTGTTCATAGCCTAGACTATGATTTACATCCTTGCTTATTCTGCACTGACAATGCTTCTCTCCTTTTTTTTTTCAAATTCATTTTTCCTTGAAGCATTAGGTCTTTCAAGTGTTCTTGATTTAAGGTTTAGGTATAGAGAAGCCCAAAAACGAGGGGGATGGTGTTGGGTCATTTCTAACACTGATCATCAATCTTTTTGAGACTATCCATTATTAAAACTTCTTTAATGCTTGTTTTTGCAAATTCACGTTATTGTTAACAAACACAAAGCATTTAAAATTCAAAATTCATTTAATTCATGTAGATGTTAACATGAGACAAGCTCTGGTGTCAAAATGTACATGCGTCAAAATGCACCTATTGACATCCTTCAAAGGTAGTAATTCTTCCCCTAAAACCCTGAAAGAAACTGATTTAGGGCTAAGCGGCCTTCCATTGACTGATAAGCTCCGGTGTCAAAATATCATCACGGATAAGACTTTCAATCCTTTCCTTCAGTTGTCTGCATTTTTCAGTTGAATGCCCAACTACCCCTAGGTGATAATCACACTTGCTGTCAGGGTCATAACTCCTCGCTGATGGATTCAGAGCTATTTTCAAAGGTTTTGGGGTAAGGTACTGATTCTTTATTAGTAATGGCAGTAGGTCAGGGATGGGGATTGGAATTCTTTCTTGATTTTTCCGCGGTCGTTTTCTAGAAGTAGGCCTTGTTACAAGGGCTGGTATAGGATTAGGGGTTTGGGTATGTAGGTAAAGATAAAGGCTTGGAGATACCTCAGTAGGGTAACATGATTGGTATGAGGGAAATTGGGAATATGGGACGAAATCTCCCATAGTTTGGACATCTTCCTCTTTCTTTCTAGTTGCCTTATTTCTCTCGGCATTGGATGTTCCTTCTCTTTCAAGTTTCCCATTCTTGATAGCATTCTCAATCATCTCCCCTGAGATTATTATATCCCCAAAATTTTTCGAGGCATTGCCGACGAGTCTGTCATAGTACGGGGCCTGTAGTGTATTCACAAAAAGGATAGTGATTTCCTTTTGTGTCAAGGGCGGTTGTACTTGGGCGGCCAGGCTCATCCACCGTTGTGCATATTCTTTGAAGCTCTCAGTAGCTCTTTTCTTCATATTTTGCAAAGTGAGACGATCAGGTGTCCTGTCGGTCATATGCTTGTACCGGTTTAGAAAAGCCCTAGCCAAATCATTCCAAAAGCGAATCTGATCCTTGCTCAACTGACTATACCACCTAATTGCGAACCCGCTGAGGCTATCCTGAAAACAGTGAATCAAAAGCTTATCATTATCTATATGACTTGTTATCTTCCGGCAGAACATAGTGATGTGGGCTGACGGATCGGTCGTCCCGTCATATTTCACAAAGTTAGGGATCTTGAACTTAGGAGGAATGACTAAATCGAGGACCAAGCATCATTCTTTCGCTTCCACACTCCCGAATACGTCTGTATTTTCTACTGCCCGGAGCCTTTCATCTAGCAACTGATATTTCCCTTGGGAATCTGCCAACTTAACCTCATTTACTGCAACCCTTTTCAACTTTGCCTGTTCAGCTAGATCATCTGAGTTTAGGACATTGACTGTGTTCTGGGCATCAATCATTACGAGCTCATTCTGACCCTTTTGTGCCTCTAATCCTTCTCTGGCGACAAATTTTTCGGTGTATCCTTTTCCCTTGATTACGACAGACATCAGCTCCATCAATTTAGTCATCTGATCCTTAGATTCCGCTTGAGACTTTGCCAGCTGTTCTCGCAATTTTTTCTGTTCCCTTTCTATTTTTTCCATTCTGGCAACTTGTTCATCCTCCATAGCACTGCCTGTATTAAAAGGGTACTCAGTACTTCTTCTGATTTGAAATGGAAATTCTTTCAAAGACTCTTAAAGCCAGCCAACTTCTGCTTTATTTCCCCCAAATGTATGTAATGATGAATGAGCCATGAATGCAATTTGATGCATGTGAAGCCTAAACAATATGATGTATGGACATGTACAATGGAAACATGCTGACCATATATGTAATAAATGCAATCACGATGCCAATCATGTTGTAAGCAAAGAATAAATAAATCAACACATGGATATATGCAATGACTGATCTTGTACATTTTAGCATATTTCCCAATGAATGATCACATACACTATGAATGCAACACGGTGTCAATTATGCAAACAATGGATGATTGATATAGTATATACCAAGAAGATCATGCTAACCATGTGTGTCAGGAATGCGACCTAATGCTAACATGATATATGTAATAAGCAAATTAATCCATGAACATATACGAAGAAATCATGTTGACTATGTTTGTTATGAATGCAACCCAAAGTCAACATGATGCATGTAAAGAATAAGCAAATTAATGCATGGATATATACAGAAAAATCATGCTGATTATGAATGCATGAATGCAACATGACAAATAATTGATCGGATGCAAAATGCAAAGGGGAAGATATCACGGAGGAAATAAGAATCGGAGGAACTTAATCATCAACATCTCATAAATTTGAAGCATAGTCAATTCATTCCCATATCAATGTTCACAATGGTATAAACCATGTTTTACAAAATTTGAGCAGTAGTTAAAACTGTCTTTACAAGCACTTTATTCTTCCTAGCATCCTAAGGCTATAAGAGCCGGCTACTGAATAAGTGAAATCCTATTACATCATATAAGACCGAAGTCTTTCCATCTTGATGCTGTAAATCTCCCAATCCTAATGACGCTTTCCCAGTCCTCTATCAATCAGTGTTGTTGGATCCAACCACTTGGCATCTATAAGAGTTTGCACTTTCCTTTTGACTGCTATACAATCTTCGATGCTATGGCCAACAATTCCACAGTGATAATCACATTTTGCATTTGGATTATACCACCTTGGACATGGTGGTAACAGGGGTTTCAATGGGACACAGGCAACCATGTGATTTTGGATCAGTATAGGGAGGAGCTCTTGGTAGCTGATTCGAATGGGATCAAAATGCATTTGGGTCTTATTCTGGGGTTGTTTCTTAGTCACACATGGCCTAGGAGTTGGGGCACTTGGTCGTGGCACTAAGGTTCGAACCAGAGTGTTTACATGGAGATGTGGCGGAACAGCATGGTAAGGGTATGGATTTGGCATAGGGCCTTTGGAGGTTGTACATGGCTTGAGGTTCCTATCCCAGATACTGGATAAGGTGATTAATGAGGAAAATAGTATGAACTGGCAGTTGGTGGTGATGGAGTGGGATTCAGGAATCCCGTAGTGGTCGTCCCAATGGACGATTGGACCATAGTAGGGTGGGGATACTGGCTTGGACCTCGAACAGTTTACAGGTATGGTACTGGATTCGAGGTTTCTATCTTTGGTATCAGGCTTTTAGGTTTAATAATTTTCATGATTTTGTCCACAATTTCATCAGGATTGCAACCTTTGTGGCATTGACAAGCGCAGGATCAGCAAGGATTGTATGTTCTGGACCTAATGGTTTTGGTTGATCCGAAGGCGATGCAGAGCCCTGAGAAAGTTCCTCTTTAGTTTTACCCATATCCTCAACCATTTTCAACAATTTGGCCAGCTATTCCTTCACCTCTCGGATTTCATGTCTACATTCATCTTGGTTGCGTTCCAAAGCACCCAATCGTTCCTCCGATTCATTCCTCATATCTCGAACCCCTTTCATGCAAATGAAAATGTCATGAGATTAAGAATACAATTATGAATGTACATGCTCTATTCCTATGTGCATGAATATACTGATGATTAATGCATGAACATATACAAAGAAATTATGATGACTATGTATGCTATGGATTCAATCTAATGCCAACATGATGCATAAAAAATGAATAAATTGATGCACAGGTATATACAAATAATGACTATGTATGTCATAAACGTATTCTACAATGAATGACCATGCATGCTATGGTGTCAAAATGATACATGTGAAGAATTAATGAATTAATACAAAGGTAAGTACAAAGAATGACCATGTATATCACAAATGTATTCTACAATGAAGAACCATGCATGCTATGATGTCAAAATGATACAAATAAAGAATAAATGGATTAACACCAAGGTATATACAAAGAAATCAATGATTACATGAAATTTGTGGGACCTAAATCTTGATTATTCAAAAACCTCATTATGCAAGATTTGCCTCCAAATTTATGACTTTTTGAAACATGCTTTTTTCTATGAAAAACCAATCATATTATTTTCAAAAGAAATTCGGGGTAGTGGATCCTACTATGGTACAATATCCAAATGTTCATGCAACACTATCGGTTTATAGAAACCATCAAATAAAATTACCAACTGTTTATTGCAAAGAATGAGATCAATAATACAACCAAAAGTGTACATGCTCTATTCACACATGCATGAAATGTGTACCATGCAAAAATGCTTGAAAAAGGATTTTTTTTTTTTAAAAAAAATAGCTAATGAACATCTGCCCCAACAATATCTACTTATTTAGGCATCACGATGCCTTCGAGGCGGAGTATCACATTTATTACGGGCGATGTACGTATATCGTTGCCCGATCTACCACACTTATTCGAAGTGTAAAATAGGTAACAAAAGGTTTAGAAATGTCCCTCCATGTGTTCCTATTTTCAGTATATCTAACGGAAATCAAGCATGGCTTCGCCTAGGTTCACTATTGAGGGTGAATCGGTTCTAAGGCCCCGAATTGTTCCTCATTGTCGTCGGTGAAGGCTAGTAAGGCACCCCGATAAAAGCGGGTTCAATTCGTTATAGTATAATTTCCTATGCCCATGCATAGGATTATCACGAAGGCATTAGGTACTTTATACTTCGAATGTGTTTCACTAGCCCATACGGAGGATCAATCACGAAGGCTTAGTTACTTTACTCCCACTTAAAAGGACGGAACCCAGGTATAGGATTCATGATATGCAAATGCACGTGTAGTTTGTGTGAAGGAATAACAAACCTTTCACCACCTATTCTACAAACCTTATTCTAAATGCCCTAGCAATTAAAACATTCAATAATAGTGTAACGCATTAACCAACAAGCAATTATAATATACAACCTTAAATAACTAGAGAACAATAATAAAATGCATGCACATGAGTATGAACATATTTAAAAATATTTTATTATTTTCAAAATTCTCCTTATTCAAAAAAATGTAAGAATTAAAATTAAATACCAATTAAACCAACAAAACCGAGACTTTGATAACATATGACTAATTCTAGGCCTGACTCTCTAATAGTCCCCAGCGGAGTCACCAAGCTGTCGCAACCTAAAAAATAACGAGTCTCATCACAAGACTTTATTATTCGTTAAGCGTGACATTAAAAAAAACCGAGGAAAAGTCGAATTAATTCCTCTAGAAAAATGAAGGTTTTGAAAATGACCTTGAAAAAAACATGGAGTCGCCACCAATCTTTTTTAGCTAGGTGTAACCGGCCACCTAAAAACCGGTTTTATAAAATATTTTAAAATTAATTAAAACATTTTAAAAATCAATTTCAAGTCTGCGTTTTAAACCAGAGAAATCAAAGAAGCGGGCTCGGGAGTCGGTTACGTGCGGGGAAGGATTAGCACCCCCACAACGCCCGTATAAATCAGTACCTTATTAATCGTGTGTTATCTCAAGTCTCGGTAAAAAGTTTGTTTTAAATTTAGTATTTCAAGTTAATTCCCAATTTAAAGAAAAATAATTCCATTTTTAATAGAAAATGATTCGGAATTTATAAATTCAAAATTTTCCTATATTCCCCAACAAACGTGGCAAAATATAGAAATTTTTATTAGTTTTGGAAAACTTTCTGAATCATTCTCTTTTTTGAGAGAAAGATATTCCTTTATTAATGATAATTGATGATATTCCCTCCAGCAAACCCGGTAGAGAACTCATGAATTATTTTAACTCGGGAATATCTTTATTTTTTTTGTTGAAAAATCATTATCCTTTTGAAAACATTTTAAAAGATATGAATATGTATATGCATGACATAAATAAAATGACATAGCAAAATCTAAATAATATAATGCTTCCTAAATGATATGATATAATGTAAATGCCTTAGCATATTCTAAAATGAAATGAAATATCCTTAGCATATTCTAAATGACATAAAATATCCTAAGTTATATGACATATTATAAGTAAAATGAAATGACCTAGATAACATAGTATATTCTATATGAGATGCAATATCCTAAGTCATATGATATATTCTAAATGAAATAAAATAACCTAAGTAAAATAACATATTCTATATGAAATGAAATAACCTAAGTAACATGATATTTTTTAAATGAAATAAAATAACCTAAGTAACATAACATATTCTATATGAAATGAAATAATTTAAATGACATGGCAAACATGAATGATATGGCATATAAATTAAATGAGATGGAATATGAAATAATGCTATCATA
The DNA here is from genome assembly GCA_030761205.1 of Fremontodendron californicum. NCBI lineage: Eukaryota > Viridiplantae > Streptophyta > Magnoliopsida > Malvales > Malvaceae > Fremontodendron > Fremontodendron californicum. The sequence continues at coordinate 17,918,163 of JAULJL010000021.1, forward strand.
TAATATGCATGAAAATAAAAATGAAAGTAATAATGCATGAATATGCTAAATAATATGACAAAAAAAATAACTAAATAAAAAGCATAGGATATCATGAAATATTCCAAATCATATAATAAACAATATAACATAACTCAAAATCATAACAATATCATAGAAATTATCATAGCAAGAATCACATATTATATAAAGTGCATGAATATGGAAAATGCAATGCATGAAATGTATTCTTTTCCTTTAATTAAAGAAATCTGTATATCTAAAAAGATATTCGGCTACCTTAGGAAAATATGTCAAATTAAATATTCTAAAACCAAAATTCTTTGTGATTGTTTGAAAACAATTTTGAAAAGCTTGAATTAAAAATAAAAACTGGGCTAATTTCTTTTTTTAAATGGCTCTAATTTCTTAAGTTTAAAAAAATCCAGACTTGACTATCCTTAACCCGAGACTTAAAAAATCATTTTTAGAGTTTAAAAAGGCTTAGAAACTACCCTAAGTCAGTAGCTAATTCTCCTAATCAGCCCACTCTAAGTAACTTAACCAAAACAGAAAAATTGATTTTTCTTTAAATTCAATTCTGACTCCACTGTCCAGTTTTAAGCCATGATTTGTTATACTATTTTCAAAAATTCAAAAAATTCTGAAAAAAATACTGGAGACTCAGGACATGTAAAAATACACGGGAAAAAATCAGCTTAATTTTCTGAATAAAGACGAATGCCCAAAAAAATCGAAAAACTACAAAAACTGGGTGAAAATACTGTTTTGCCAAAATACATTTTTGCCTTTGATAAAATCATTTAAAAATCAAAGTAAAAATATTTGAAACTCATAAAATGACTTAAAAACAGTATCTAGGACTTTTTGAAAGTTAGATAAAAATTGGCTAAGTAAAAAAAAAATCACAAAGGTAGAATAATCAACTTGACAAACTTAATTTTCCACAAGTATGCTCAAGAGAGCATGACTTGGAACCATTAATTGGCTCAAGTCATTATTCAAGTGGCATGAACATGAAATGCATGAAAAAATACAGCAAACATAATGCATGAAATGCATGGATTTAAACCTAAATGTCATGAAAAAATGCATGGCATTCATAAAGTGACCTAGACCTAAATGAACTTGCATGGCATTTAATGCAACCTAGACCTAAAATGCTTGAACATGCATGGCAAATAAACCTAGCTTAATAACTAAAATATGCATGGCATTTTCACAAACACAAAGCATGCTTAAACCAAAAACTCAACCAAATATCATGCAAATGCTAACCTATCAACAAACATGGCAAGAATGCACATAAAATGCAAAAATTCCAAGGGTAGCCGAATTGAATAATGTGACTAGCAAACATGGCATTTTCACAAACACTTGGTATACTAACATGCTCAAGTAAATCAAATGTCATACAAATACAATAACCTACCAACTAACATGGAAAAAATGCAACACACAATGCAAAACACATGGAGTAGCCAAATGGCCTCAAGCTCCAACAAGCCTGGCATTTTCACAAACACTTGGTATACTAACATGCTCAACTAAAATATAACACTTGAATCATGCAAAAACCACACAATCATTTTCACAAACACTTAATATACTAAATCTAAAACATGCTCAACTAAGATATAAAACTCAAATCATGCAAAGACCACACAAGCATTTTCACAAACACTTGATATACTAAATCTAAAACATGCTCAAATTTAAACATCATGAAAACAGAAAATTAAAAATGCAAAAACATGATATTTAAAACATAAATGGCAACAAAGAAAGCAACCAAATTAAAATATAACTCATGAATATGAAGTAACATAACATTTAAAACATCAAAATCAAAGAAAATAACATAAACAATATCATAAAATAAACCAAAATAGCAACTTAAATAAATAATGTAGGCCATTTGGCCATGGCGAGTATAATATAAAAAAAATTGTAAAAAACATATTTAAGAAAGATATGAAGGAAGAACTTAAGAAGAACAATAAAAAACATTTATTTAAAATGGAAACTCACCAAATAGAAATCAAAATAGCAAAAACAAGAATGGAAAATCAAGAAAGTGCAAGAGTTGGTGCTCAAGAGCAACCTCAAGAAGCTATCTTTCAAGCTTTATCTCTTCAAACTTTCCTTTCTTTTCTAAACTTTTCTTTTTTGCTTCCAACCAAGGAGAGAAAAAACTAAGCAAATACCAAAAGAACTCAGCAAAATGAAATGAAAAAATGAATTTTCTCCCTCTCCAACATGCTGGCCGAATGGCCCTTAATATTCCTCAAGTTGTTGTCATTTTTTGTAACCAATTTCCCATCAAATGGCTAATAATTCAAGGTGAAAAAATCATGAAATTACCACCTTTAGATTAGCATATCAGCTCTCTCAAATTACAGCTGTTCAAGAATAATGTTGGCATTTCTCTTGGCCTATGTGGCTTAATCACCATGGCTTGATCAAAGAGAATCTCTAACTAACTCTTGATTTTTAGCCATTTAATTGAAAATTCAGAAGCTTCCTCCTTCCTTTCGACTTGGGCAGGCTAGCACTTCTCTTTTCCAGCCCAACTCTGATTTTTTGAAAGGCCTAAAGATGCCCTTTTCGGTTGCTTGGGTGAAATGACCGTTTTGCCCCCCGAATGCAAATAAATATCAAACGGACTCCAAATTCAATTTTTATTTTTTAATACTTCCAAAATAATAAAATATTGAGTTCTGGAAGTTTTCAAAATTATTCGAGTCCGTTTTCTATTTATTTGGATTTTTTTCCAAAAATGCCCTTTTATGCCCCTACATGGTACCATTTTTTAAACGAGCTCCAAATCAATATTTTTCTTCACCAATCTCTTAAAAATATTTAAGAAGTGTGATCTGGAAGTTTTCATAATTTTTGGAGCTCATTTGTTATTTGTTCGGGATTTATCGGCTTGAATTACTACGTAGGAGGCCCGGGATTTGGCCATTTTGCAAACGAACTCCGAATCAAGATTTTATTTTTCCAATCTCTTCAAAATAATTTAAAAATGAGATTTGCAAAATTTCAGAATTTTTGGAGCTCATTTGATATTTTTCCGGGATTTATCTTCTTGAATTATTGCATAAGAGGCTCGGGATTTGGTCATTTTGCAAACGAACTCCGAATCAAGATTTTATTTTTCCAATCTCTTCCAAATAATTTAAAAATGAGATTTGCAAAATTTCAAAAGATTTGGAGCTCATTTGCTATTTTTCCGGGATTTTCCTTTTTGAATTACTACATAAGAAGCCCGAGATTTGGCCATTTTGCAAACGAACTCCGAATCAAGATTTTCTTTCGCCAATCTCTTTCAAATGATTTAAGAATGAGATTGACAAATTTTTAGATTTTTCGGAGTCCATTTGCTATTTTTCCCAAATTTTCCAATTTTGCCCTTTTGCCTTCGAAACCCGATTTTGCTCAAAACAAGTCCCATTTTCAGATTTTCTTGAAGCTGAGCCATGGGCTATCCTTTTTAATCATTCCTCATCCATTGGGGGCTTTGGTATTACCAAGTCGGGCCATTTCTGTGATTCTTCTCGATTTCACCGAAATCCACTAAAAACCCTAATTCTCGGTTTTCTCCCGGATTGACTTTTCTTTCGATTTTTCTTGCAAGTGACTTCTCCATTACCCGTAGTCAGTGCTTATCTTTCATTTGGAACCTTCAATTTCGACCAATTTGATCGTTTAAGCACTTTTCCCAAAATTTCTCGGGTTAGGGTTTCCTTTCTACTGAATCTCCAAATCCTAATTTCCGAACTCCATATCTTTCAATGTAGACCTCGGATTATCAAAATTCTTTCGTTATTTTTCAATTGAACTTAAAATCTTGATTTTGAAAGTGGGTTGACTTTTTTAGTAGTTGACTTTTTTTGGGGTTGACTTTTTTTTTAAGTTTGACTTTTTATGCTCGCCCTCTTAAACTAAGTCTTGGAGTACCACCTGCAGGATGAAAACAGTCTTTTTACACTCGAAAACATCAATTTAGGAAGAAAACATACATGTTTAGTGGTCCGGACAAAATTAGGTGTCTACAGGTTTGACTACCTTTAAACACATATTTTGGGCCTGATTATCCATTCTTTCATAACCCTGAACCTTAGCCTGCATTATGTGCTTTAAAAGTCCATTTTGATTAAGTATGGATATTTAACTTGAAGAGTTTTTCCTCAGACTTTATTTCATCTCTTTGAATTCACATTTTGTCTTTGGAAGAATTTTTGTATTCTCAAATGCATGATAGGTTCAATCAATGAAAAAGGAAGTAAAAAAAAAAAAGAAAAAAGAATGAAGCTCTAGAGTGAAAACCCAAAAACGGGCAGTCTAGAGCGAAACAATGAAAATGTGAAGGCAACCCTAGAGATTTTGTATGAATGTGGCAACGCTCCAACAAGAAGCCCCGAAAGAAAAGACACCTTGAATCAACCAATGCATTAAACACTAAACCCGATTGGATGACTAAGTCCAAAACTGAAAATCCTTTTCTTTTTCTTTCCCAAATTTTGAGCCTATCCTAGCTAGTTTTGACATTTGTTAAAATGCCATGTATCAAGAAACTAAGAGGGAGTGCCAAAATGAATTGTGTAGACACCAGATTTTATCCCGGTTTTAATTTTGTAATTTAAATTTTGTAAATTATTTTATTTATTTTCAAATTAAATAAAAAAAGGGAGAAAATCAGAAAATAAAAAAAAAAATTGAAAAAAAAAATGACAAACCAAGTTTGGGTGGGACTTGATCTCTTCTTTGGATTGAATTTGGACTCTAAGAGGTGTGATTGGAATAAAAAATCTTTCTTTATCAGATTAAAGACTCCTAATATCCATAAAACCCTAATTCCTTTCCTATATAATCAACCCAAGCCTCAACCACAAAAATCATGAAAGAATCATCAAATTTTCGGAGCAATTAAGCAAGCATTAGTAGAAGGAAAATTTTCTTTTTTAAAAAAAGCTAGTAGATTTGAAATTTGGAGGTTCTTAGCTTTAGAAGTTGTTTCGAATGATGTTAGTAGAGGGGAAATCTTGGTTTTAATTAGACGAAGCTTAGGAAGGAGTTTGGTGATCGTTCGACGGTCAACGAAGGAGATCGAAGAGGTTAAAGTTACGACTTTCAAACTCAGATCTAGGATTATCGGGTTAGATTCGGTAAAAACTAAGTTGATTTTTGGATAAAGGAGATCGAAAGGGATTTTGGATGATTTTTGGGGAATCTTTTGAGTCCGGTGACTGGCGGGCGATGGCGGCGATTGGCGATGATGGCGACGGTGAACGACGGCAGTGGCAGTGGCTAGAATCTGGAAATTTTTCTTGGTGTTCTTGGTTTTTTTAAGAGAAAGATCAGAGAAAAGAAAGAGTTTTTTTTTTTTTTAAAGAGGTAAGGAAAGTGAACAAAAAAAATGTTATTTAAATAAAGAAGGGCCAGAAGTCGGGTCGGGTCAAACTCGCGCGTGGCCCGCGCCTGGGCCCGACCTGGTGGCTTGCTATTTTGTTTATTTTTTGTTTATTTTGGTTATTTCTTTTTTATTTCCTTTGGTTATTTCTTTCCTTTTGTTTCCTTTTTGTTTCCTTTCTTTTTACGTTTTTTATATGTTTATTTGGGTATTTCCTTTATATTATTTGTTTTAATTGTGACTAATTTTTTTTTTTTTAGTTTTGATGTTTGCAGGTATATTTTTGCGAATCAACTTTGATATGATTTTTTTTATAATATTATTATTTTTAACTATTTTTGTAATTATATTTTATTAACTATTAATTTGATTATTATTATTAGTAAGATATTTTCTTAATTAAGTTTTTTTATTAATTGATGATTAATTAGTTTGAAAATAATAAATTGAGATCTTTTCCGAAGATGAAATTCGAGGAGATCACGATTGTTGATTTTCGAGAAATTTCTAGGTGAGAGAACTCTCTTAAAATTCTCCAGAATGAATAGAAAGATTTTTTAAGGGATTATTTTTGATATCAGGTCAAAGTTTATTCTTTTAAAATAATTAATTTTCAATGTCTCTTTTTCAAGATAATTTTCCATAACAAATTCCTAATTAAGATCGAAGGATTAATTAAGATTTTTTGCGATGATGAAATTCATGAGAGTCACGAATGGTTGACTTTTAAGAAATTTCTAGGTGAGAAAAATTCTCTTAAAAATTCTCGAGAACGAATGGAAGAATATTCTAAGGGATAATTTTCGATATTAAGATCAAAATTTATTTTTCGAAAAAACATTAATAAAATGTGGATTAATTTTGGAAGATTAATTTAAGAGAAATAACTTTCTTAAATAATCTAACTTTTCTGACGATGGAGCCTTTTCAATAGAACGAATGGTTTCTTTTGAATACTCTCGAGGTGAGGAAACTTGTTTTAGTAATTTCTCGAGAAGCAATGGAAGGAAGACCTAAAAAATGATTTCCGAGATTTCTAATTTTAACAATTAAAATGAAGATAGGATAGACAAGACCATTTAATTAATACTTTTTAAGTATCACAAGACTAATTATGTAATATCTCTTAGATAGGCGTTGTGAGGGTGCTAATCCTTCCTCACACGTAACCGTACTCCCGAACCTAGTCCTGATAAGTAGACCAAAACCTATTCTTTTTAAGAGTGCCTTAGTCAAGCTTAGGATTACTTTAAATAGGATAGATTCGTACAGGTGACTAATCACACCTAGATTAGATGATTAGTGGCGACTCCATTGATTTGCGTCTAGCTTACTAAATTCTCATTTGGCACGTTATGACAGTTTGGCGACTCCACTGGGGACATTAGAGAGTCGTGCCATAAATTAGTCTTGTGATACCTTAGTTTCTAAATAATTGGTTTTAAAAGTGTTTAATTTTCATCTTCTTTTTAATTTTGATTTTGTTATTTGTACTAACAACTTTTGTTTCTTATACATTAGTGGGAAAAAGAAAGTTTGAATGTTCCTTCACACACACGACACGTTGCATATCATAAAGCCCTATACCCGGGCTCGTCCCTTTCAAGAGGGGGGTAAAGTACCTACTCTTTCGTGAGGTGATAACCTCCGCAATGGCTAGCGAAAAACCTTCAGAGTGTAAAGTACCAAAGCTTTCGTGAGGTGATAACTCTATCGCAACTTTGGAAAATACTCTCACCCAAATTGAACCCTTACGGTTGGAGCCTATAATGGGTGAGGAATGGGATGCCTTACTCATCCTACATGGATGATGTTAAGGAGCAATTTGGGGACCTTTTTAGCTTGGTTGAGTATCCCGAACTTAGCATATAAACAACACTTAAGAGGCCAACCTTAGGGTAGAGCAATGTCAACCTTGTATAGAGAATTACCTGAAATAGGACACATGAAGGAACGTCATTGTATTTTTATTTTCTTGTTAAAATTGTTGTGAATATCACTTGTGTTTTTGTTCGACGTAATTTGTACTTAATTTTCTTATGTCAAATTTTGTGAAATCATTGTGTATAACTCCATCATTTGCATCATTTAGATAATGCTCATGCATTTATCATGTACATTTTTCATAATGCTCATGCATTCACCATGTACATTTTTCATAATGCTCATGCATTTATCATGTATATTTTTCATAATGCTCATGCATTTATTATGTACGCTTTTATGCATTTATCATGTACATTTTTTAATAATGCTCAAGCATTCATCAGGGACACTTGTCATAATGCTAGTATTAAACTTTGTAAATGTTTTTTGGGATTGTCATTTGAATTAACTTTAGTCTTTCATTTATTTGCAAGAATTATCATCATTTAAATATTTTCTTGTATATTCAACATGCATGCATGTTCATCTCATGAAAGCATGGGACCTAAATCTTAAAAATTGTGGTAACAATGGTTCAAGGATAGCTCAAACAATCAAAGTTCCTGGGGCATTCCTACAACACCCGTTCACAAGCTAGAGCAATGGCTGGAGAACAAGCTTCAAGGATAGATAGAATGGAACAGGCATAAGAGCAAATTAGAGAACAATTAAGTGCAATGATAGAAATGATGAAGAGTTCGAAAGGGAAGAAAGACGTAAATGAAGCTAGTTCTCAGGAAAGAAACCAAAATGTGGACGAGACCATGTATCCACCGGAATTCAACCCTTCTCAGGTTCAAATGACTCAACAGGAACAGTCACAGCAAGCACCATTCATGGGAGGATTTAATTTTCCTCATGCTCAACCTCAAGTCCTGGGATTTATCATTCCTACCTCTGGGGAAAAGATAGATCCTGTTCAAGTTCCAGACTTAGATGATCCTAAAGAAGAAGAGAAGCTGAAAGTAGTTGAACAGATTGAGTCTCGAAAGATGAAACTGATTGAAGAAAGACTTCGGGCTGTTGAGGGGTTAGATTTCTATGGTTCCATGAATGCTAAAGGACTTTGCCTGGTGCCAGATGTAGTGATTCTGCCTAAGTTCAAGACGCCTGATTTTGACAAGTTTGATGGGTCCAAGTGCCCCATATCTCACATCACCATGTACTGTCGGAAGATGGCTGCTCACACGAAAGATGATAAGTTGCTCATCCATGTCTTCTAACACAGTCTTACTGGTTCTGCTGCCAGATGGTATGTTCAACTTGATAAGAACCGCGTCCGTACTTGGAAGGAGTTAGCCAAGTCGTTCATCAATCAGTGTAAGAACATTGTTGACATGGCCCCAGATCACTTAACCTTGCAAAACATGGAGAAGAAGTCCACTGAAAGTTTCAAAGAATATGCCCAAAGGTGAAGAGACGTTGCTGCAGAAGTCCAACCACCCCTCACTGAGGAATAACTACAGTCTTGTTTGTTAGTACCCTCAAAGCACCGTACTATGAAAGGATGATTGGGAATGCCACCAAGAATTTTGCAGACATGGTAATCTCTGGGGAGATAATTGAGAAGGCTATAAAAAGTGGGAAGCTTGATGCTAGAGAGATATCCGATGGAAAGAAAAATGGGGCATCTAAAAGCAAAGAAGAAGATGTCCAAGTTGTGACTTATGGAAGGAAACAGGTAAGAGGTTTTCCCCCATATCATTCGTACCCCATGCACCAACATTATTACCCCACTGTAAGTAATGTTGCACCAAACCCTTATTCATCAGCGCCACCAAATTTCCAACCAACTTTTCATTCTCAAACACTTGTCCCTATGCTTGGCCCTACATCCATGTCTTCAATTAGACCAGTTGTGCAGTCCCTAGTGAGTAATCAGAGAAGACAAGAATAGTCAGGATAGAACTCCTATAGATCCAATTCCAGTGTCATACACAGAATTACTCCTTAGGCTTTTCCAAGATCATCTAGTTGCACCAATCTATTTTGAGCCTCTAAAGCCTCCTTATCCCGAGGGCTATGATGTTAGTGTCACTTGTGATTATCACATTGGGAGTTCAAGCCATTCCACAGATGAATGCGGAGCTTTGAAGCGAATGGTGAAAAATTTAGTCAAATAGGGTCTATTGAGTTTTGATTAGAAAACAGAGCCAAGTGTTTAGTGGTAAAGGGCCTCTATGAGAATATTGTGAGAAGAATATGAAAGTTGCATGCTATCCTTGAACTTTTCCTTCTAAAGTAATGTCTTTTATGTTTGGACTTAATTTATTTTTTATCATTTCAATGAATTGACAAGTTTGATGCATTTTCATTTCCTTCTTCATTTGTTATGTCTTTCTTTGCCTGTATATTTTGCCTACCCTTTCAATTTCATCCATGTCAAGTTTCCAAGTAATGAATGTGATGACAATCATGGCAATAATCTGAGATTCAATTTTGAAAGTTATATCCATATTGGTGAACTTAAATATATATGACCATACTTTTCCATTTGATTTGTTGAGATTACTCTGGTAAAAAATAAGATGAAAGTTGGTATGCAGTTTTAGCATGATTGGCAGAAGATTAGTGGATTTGCTTCACAAGTTTGATTAATTACTGTAAAATTTCTTTACAAGTATGTGATTCCTTATGGTGCATTTCTAGAAGATTGTCGTTTTTTAATAAATATTCTTCAATGAGAATGTTCACGTTTGAGATGATAATGGCCATCTTTCATATTCCTTTCACAAAATGAGAAATTATCCTTTGCTACCCCTTTTGAGCCTATTGGATTCTTTTTTTTGAATGAACCTTGACCAATGATCATCCTCCACACCGGGGGGCAAGTATGGAAAAATATCTTTCTAGAGGAGAATGAATGATTGGATCATATTTCTACGCCATGTAAAGAATGTCTTATGTCATGGAGGCAATGATGAGATGGATTGAGTTCCAAAATTTTGAACTCACTTTGGGATAAAAAAATATAAAAATAAAAAAGCAAGAAAAAAAAAAGTTCACAAGATGAAATCCTCATGAAGAGAAATGATCCATGGCTTGATGAAAAGAGAGATGAGAAATATTATGAAAATCCTTATGAAGAAGAATGATCCATTGCTTGATTACCTTCAAAATGAAAGAAAGATATGAGATATTTTGAGATGAAGGAATGATCCTTGGTTTGAATACCCTTAAACACATGTTTGAGCCTATTTTATCCATTCTTTCATAATCCTAAAACCCTGGCCTATATTACAAGCTTTAAGAGTCCATTTTGATTAATTGAGAATGTTCGAATTGGAAAACATATATTGAATTAAGACATGCTTGTGGTATCATTAAAGGACAATAAAGCTTAGATGCATGAAGACAGCTCCAAAGAAGAAAGAAAAGGCTTGTTACACTTTGATATGCTCAATTGCCTCCAAGAAGATTGAAAAGAACACATGATGAGGAAAGTTTGTTCTTGATACTTTGAGAAAGAATTAGTTTTGAAGAAATTGCTCTTAAGTCACATGGCCATTGGAGAGAATACACAACTATTTTGTGAAGTTCTTATGAAGTGAAAAGCATTTCTGAGTGAAGCATTATTTTGAGAAAGATGAATGAAGATGATTTGCCAAATACTATGAAGAAATGTTTCTTCGAAGAAAAAAAATGAAAAAGATAAAAAAAAAAGAAAAAAAAATGAGGATTCAAATTGAAAACCCGAAAAGGGCAGTTTGAGTCATAGAGGGATATCTAAGTTGAAAACTTGAAACTGCGGCTTAGGTATAATGAAAGTCAATTTGAAGATTTCATTGGAGGCATGGTTTGGTCTGACACAACTCAAAAAGATCAAGAATACTGATTGGATTGATTTTTGAAAGTGAATCATGGATTAATCTCAAAATTGTCAACATATTCATTATTTGGGGATGTTGATATCCCATCCAAATATCCTTCTATAATTCTTTGATTTACCAATTATTCTTGACATAGATTTGTTCTTTCATTGATTAAAACCCTTGTCTTCAATTCACTTTGTTTCTTACCACTCTTTGTTGCCAACTTTGCATCCCATAATGAATTGAGGAAATGTTGATGCATTGCATTTGTTATAAAATTGGATGGATGATTGATAAGTTAAGATAATAATCACGAAAGATATCTGAATTACTTTGAAAAAAAAAAAACTTAAGGCTAATGTCTTGGGCCAAAAGGAAAGAAAGGTGAGAATCAGGAAGAGTCTGGAATATGGAGATTTGGGGCTTCTAAGATAGAAAACTTACACTTTGGAAATGGACAAATGTTGCATTTGAGATTGAATAAAATTGACAAAGGACTAGTCCGGTAGATGGAACTTGTTATCCAGTTTTAAAATTACATGATCGAAAATGATGAGACGATGAAAAGAATGAGTTTGAGAATCCTTGTTACCACGATTGAAGATGCATGATGTGGAGTAATTGGAACATTTCATTACATTTCATTACATTGCATTCATGACATCCATGACATATGTATTTCATGCACTTGCATGATATCATTCATCGCATTGCATTGCACTGAATTCATGACATTTCTATTTCATGCACTACATGATGTCATTCATTGCATGCATTTAGCATATGAGAAAGATTTTGAATTTTGAAGTCAAACTTTTCTCAAAGTGAAATTCTTGAGTCTCGGTTGAGGAAAACTTTTTTAAAAGTAATGTATGAAGAAGTCTTCTAAGATGAAATTTTTGAGTCTCGATTGGGGGAAACTTTTTTTTATGGTAAGACCTGTGAATTTTGGTTGAAGACATTTTAAAGATAAAATTTTGAATCTCGTTTGAAAATTTTTATGAGATAATTTTTTTTATAAGATTAGATAAGATTTTAAAGCTTCTCTTGAGAAGTATTTCTAAAGGTGGATGAGATTTTAAAATCTCTTTCTCTTGAGTCTTTTTTCAGATGAGATTTCTAAACCTTACCCGAGGATGTTTATTTTTAAAACCTCACCTGAGGATGTTTATTTTCAAAACCTCACCCGATAATGTTCATTTTCGAAACCTCACTCGAGGATGTTCGTTTTCAAAACCTCACATGAGGATGATCGATTTTAAAATCCTCACCCGAGGATGTTTATTTTTTCCTCACCCGAGGATGTTCGATCTCAAATCCTCACCCGAGGATGTTCATTCTTAAAACCTCACCCGAGGACGTTTATTTTCAAATCCTCACCCGAGGATGTTCATTTTTAAAACCTCACCCGAGGATGTTCGTTTTCAAAACCTCTCACAAGGATGTTTTCAAAACCCCTCATAAGGATATTCTATTTAAAACCTATTTCAAGGATATTTTTCACGCCTCTCTTGAGGATATCTTCGTTAAGCCTATCTCGAAGATTATTTGTTAAGCCTCTTTCGAGGAATATTTTTGATGAACCTTTCTTAACGGATTTGTTTGATAAGTTTTTCTTCGTTGGGAATTTAAAGTTGAAGCCTCGTTTAGAGGAGTTTTTCTTCGTTTTGGAATTTAAAGTTGATGCCTCGTTGAGAGGAGTTTTTCTTCGTTGGGTTTATTTAAAGTTGATGCCTCGTTGAGAGGAGTTTTTCTTCGTTGGGAATTTAAAGTTGATGCCTCGTTGAGAGGAGTTTTTCTTCGTTGGGTTTATTTAAAGTTGATGCCTCGTTGAAAGAAGTTTTTCTTCGTTGGGTTTGTTTAAAGTTTATGCCTCTTTTAGAGGAGCTTTTCTACGGTGGGATTTTATTCAAGTACATAGTTGTCCTTTTAATGATTGAGAACTTAGTTACGTCTTTGCACATCCCCTGTTTCTCAGGCAATGCACAAAGAAGAGGCAATTGTAGACACCGAATTTTATCCGAGTTTTAATTTTGTAATTTGAATTTTGTAAATTATTTTATTTATTTTTGAATTAAATAAAAAAAGGGAGAAAATAAAAAAAATAAAAAAAAAGGAAAAATTCGAAATAAAAAAATAAAAAAATGACAAACCAAGTTTGGGTGGGACTTGATCTCTTATTTGGATTGAATTTGGACTCTAAGTGGTGTGATTGGAATAAAAAAGCTTTCTTGATCAGATTAAAGACTCCTAACTAGAATAAAACCCTAATTCCTTTTCTATATAATCAACCCAAGCCTCAACCACAAAATTCACGAAAGAATCATCAAATTTTCGGAGCAATTAAGCACGGATTAGTAGGAAAATTTTCTTTTTTAAAAAAGCTAGTAGATTCGAAATTTGGGGGTTCTTAGCTTTAGGAGTTGTTTCGAAGGGTGTTAGTAGAGGGGAAATCTTGGTTTTAATTAGACGAAGCTTAGGCTGGAGTTTGGTGACCGTTCGACGGTCAATGGAGGAGATCGGAGAGGTTGAAGTTGCAACTTTCAAACTCAGATCTATGATTATTGGGTTAGATTTGGGAGAAACTAAGTTGATTTTGGATAGAGGAGATCGAAAGGTATTTTTGATGATTTTTTGAGTCCGTTGACGGGCGATTGACGATGGCGGTGAACAGCGGCTGTGGCAGTGGCAGTAGCTGGAATCTGGAAATTTTTCTGGGTGTTCTTGGTATTTTTGAAGAGAAAGATCAGAGAAAAGAAAGAGTTTTTTTTTTTTAAAGAGGTAAGGAAAGTGAATAAAAAAGTTATTTAAATGAAGGAGGGCCAGAAGCTGGGTAGGGTCAGACCCGTACGCGGCCCGCGCCTGGGCCCGACCCGGTGGCTGGCTGTTTTTTTTTTTTTTTTATTTTGGTTATTTCTTTTTTATTTCCTTTGGTTATTTCTTTCCTTTTGTTTCCTTTCCTTTTATGTTTCTTTATATGTTTATTTGGGTATTTCCTTTTTATTATTTGTTTTAATTGTGACTAATTTAATTTTTTTAGTTTTAACGTTTGCAGGTATATTTTTGCGAATCAACTTTGATATGATTTTTTTTTTACTATTTTTATTTTTAACTATTATTAATTATTTTTAACTATTTTTTAATTATATTTTATTATATTTTATTAACTATTAATTTGATTAATATTAGTAAGATATTTTCTTAATTAAGTTTTTTATTAATTGATGATTAATTAGTTTGAAAATAATAAATTGATATCTTTTCCAAAGATGAAATTCGAGGAGATCACGATTGGTTGATTTTCGAGAAATTTCTAGGTGAGAACTCTCTTAAAAATTCTCCAGAATGAATGGAAAGATTTTTTAAGGGATTATTTTCGATATCAGTAAAGGTCAAAATTTATTCTTTTAAAATAATTAATTTTCAATGTCTCTTTTTCAAGATAATTTTCCATAATAAATGCCTAATTAAGATCGAAGGATAAATTAAGATTTTTTCCAATGATGAAATTTAAGAGAGTCACGAATGGTTGACTTTTAAAAATTTCTAGGTGAGAAAAATTCTCTTAAAAATTCTCTAGAACGAATGGAAGAATATTCTAAGGGATAATTTTTGATATTAAGATCAGAATTTATTTTTTGAACAAACATTAATAAAATGTGGATTAATTTTGGAAGATTAATTTAAGAGAAATAACTTTGTTAAATAATCTAACTTTTCCAACGACGGAGCCTTTTCAATAGAACGAATGGTTTCTTTTGAATACTCTCGAGGTAAGGAAACGTTTTTTTAGTAATTTCTCTAGAATGAATGGAAGGAAGACCTAAAAAATGATTTCCCAGATTTCTAATTTTAACAATTAAAATGAAGATAAGATAGACAAGACCATTTAATTAAGACTTTTTAAGTATCACAAGACTAATTAGGTACTATCTCTTAGATAAGAGTTGTGAAGGTGCTAATCCTTCCTCACATGTAACCGTACTCCCGAACCTAGTTCTGATAAGTAGACCAGAACCTATCCTTTTTAAGAGTGCCTTAGCCAAGCTTAGGATTACTTTAAATAGGATAGATTCGTATAGGTGACTAATCACACCTAGATTAGATGATTAGTGGCGACTTCATTGATTTGCATCTAGCTTGCTAAATTCGCATTTGGCACGTTATGACAAATTGTGCTTTAAAACAAATGTTTTTGAGAAAACTTGTTTTTCAAAGAATTTTATTCATTTATGAGCCTATATGAAGAAACATTGATCTTCCGTATTATGTGACAAAGTCTTTCTTGATGACCAAAACCTTGACTGATTGAAATACTCAATTAACTTGAAAGAGCCAAATTGTGATTCACCTCATCCATCCTTGAAAGTAATTACCAGTTTTTTTAAAGATCAAAATCTCACATTTTGTTAAAAATGAAAAATTGATTTTGGACATGGAAAATAATGATGTGGGGCAATTTTCTATTTGGTATGAGAGCCAATGAAAAGATTTTTTTTTTTTTGAAAAAAAATCATTCTTTTCAAAGAATTTTCAAAAACAAAACATGAAAACAAGTCAGATTTGGAATTGTTCATTTGAGAAAAACTTTGAGTTTTCATGATAAAAGGAATGGATGAGTCGATGAATGGTCGGGTAAACATCTCCTGGGTCATTGACAATGAAGACTTTTCATGGATACATGTGAAGATGCAAAATTGGACTTTGAAAGATTTGGAAATATATGGATGTTCAGGGCCAAGAAACCAGAAAAGATACTTTTTTGATAGGATCCAAGATGGCTCAATTCTTAAGAAGATCAAGGAAACATTGCAAGCATTGGTGGAATTCACTTGGGCCATGTTGCAAATTGTTCAAGAAAGGCTTCAACATTCAAGATGGGCCTGAATCCACCTTGAAATCATGTGATCCAAGAGCGTAAGGTGGAGGCATAGAGAGGATTGATTGGCATGGAGCATAACTTTGTTTCATTAATTGATGTGGCATGTGTGGAGCCATTCTAATTCATTAATTGATGTGGCAAGAGTGGGCTTTGTTTTAATTCATTAATCCACTTAGGCATGTGGGCCTATTTATGTATTAAGTCTAATAGGTTTGTGGGGTCTACTTGATTAATCTAGTTGGACTTCTTTTAATTATTAGGTTTTGGGGTTGAGCATGTTCAGCCCTTAGTATTATTAGGTGTTAGCCGACTAGGGCATATTATTAGTTTGTTTAAGCCTAGCCGACCTAGGTTATGTTAGATAGGCTATAAATAGCTTCTTAGCCGCCTATGACCCATTAAATTTGGTAATCTGAATTTTATTCAATTGAGAGTATTTTCTCTTCTTGTTCTTGAAAGAACTTAAAGAACTTTTCAAAGGTTTTCCTTTGTGGCGTTCACAACCAAATCTAGGTTCTTGAAACTAGTTTTCATTGGGTCTAGATGTTTAACCTGAATCTTGGCTTTCTTGGGTTAGGATATTTTGAATTGTTTGTGGGTTTAAGGGTATCCATTCCCAAGGGTTCACATCATTTGGTATCAGAGCTTAGGCTTCCAATCAAGTTTTGAATTTGCTTGGGTTTTCATCTTTACTTTAGGGTGTTATCTTTTTTATCAATCTCACAAGATTTTGGGGTTTTAGGCATTCTTGTCTTGGGGTTATAGCTTTTTAGGCATTCTTTGTTTTAGGGTTATAGTTGTTAGGCAGTTTTGCTTTGGGGTTTCGTTCTTGTAAGTTGAATTAGATCAAGATTAGTGCTTTTTGCTTTCTTGATCTACAAAATTCGTTCTTGGTCGAATCTTGATCGTTCCTGACCTACTTGAAAAAAAAAATTAAGAATTAAGAAGACCATTCGACTGGTCAGAAGGAAAAAGAAAGAAAGCAATCCGAGACAAAAGGACAATCAAGAAAAGAAAAGAAGTCTCGAAAAGAAATAAAAAGAACTGAAGTTCATTTTTTTTTTTATCACTAACAATCTTGTTTTTGCAACATATTAAATTTGTCTCACAACAGTAACTTATCACGTATGGAGGAGGCGGATTTAGTGTGGCAGACTATGCAACAAGAATGTCAATGGATAAATTTGATGTTGGGGGAGATGAAAAAAGAGATTGAATAAAAAAGAAAGAGAAAGGCTGAAAAAGAGAGAAAAAAAAAGAGAGTGACAAAGAAAAAGAGGTGGCTGAAAATAAAGAAACGAGAGTGGAGCCACGAGAGGAAAAAGAGACAGTTCCTGTCGAGGGAAAAGAAGAGACAAACACGAGTTTTAATGCAAAAGAAAGTGAGGTTCTTAATCTTGATGAAATTAACCAATCTCTTCCTAGTTTGGCTGTTTCTTCGTTGCAGGAGTTCAAGGAGTTATTTTCGCAAATTATGGGAACCATTGGGAATGAATACCCTTAAACCCATAAACAATTCGAAATATCCTAAGCCAAGAAAGCCAAGATTCAGGTTAAAGATCTAGACCTAATGAAAACTAGTTTCAAGAACCTAGATTTGGTTGTGAACACCACAAAGGAAAACCTTTGATAAGTTTTTAAAGTACTTTCAAGAACAAGAAGAGAAAATACTCTCAATTGAATAAAATTCAAATTACCAGACTTAATGAGCCATAGGTGGCTAAGAAGCTATTTATAACCTATCGAACATAACCTAGGTCGGCTAGGCTTAAAAAAACTAATAATATGCCCTAGTCGGCTAACACCTAATAATATTAAGGGCTGAACATGCTTAATCCCAAAACCTAATAATTAAAAGAAGTCCAACTAGATTAATGAAGTAGACCCCACAAACCTATTAGACTTAATACATAAATAGGCCTACACACCTAAGTGGATTAATGAATTAAAACAAAGCCCACTCTTGCCACATCAATTAATGAATTAGAATGGCCCTACATATGCCACATCAATTAATGAAACAAAGTTAGGCCGCATGCCAATCAATCCTTTCTATACTTTCACCTTATGCTATTGGATCACATGATTTCATGGTGGATTCAAGCCCATCTTGAATGTTGAAGCCTTTCTTAAACAATTTGCAACATGGCCCAAGTGAGTTCCACCAATGCTTGCAATGTTTCCTTGATCTTCTTAGATCTTGGCCTCTATGGAACTTGCAATGAATCTTTAAGAATTGGACCATCTTAGTTCTTATCATTTTTGGAAGATGATGGAATGAGCAAAATGATCAATCTAGTTGATAGAACTTGCTCGAAAGGAGATAAGAAAATGATAAGAATCTTTTATGCAACAATTAAAAATATTTCACTTGAGGACATACATCATATTTTATGACATTCCTTGCATCTGCATTGCGTTTATGACCTTTGTTCATTTCATGCATTATGTTCATGACATCATGACTTGCATCTGCATTTTTGTAAGAGACATTGACATTTGCAGTATCATTTGAGAATAAACATATGCATTATTGATCATTACATTTGTCGACTTAGAAGATATTGAAAAGAGAAGAGACAAAAATTATATCTTTTTCTGGATTTAAAAAAAAAGGAGACAACAAAAGAAGAAAGGAGTTTGTCCAAAAAGAAGGAAAAGAAAGTGAAATGACAAGAAAAATTAGAAGAGTTTAGCCCAAATGAAAATTATATCTTTTTCTACACAAATGAAAGAACATGTTGAGAATTTTTGAGGATAAAGATATTAAGCCCTGCTTAATTGGCACTATTGAGATGTTTAGCCTAGTTAAGTTGGCACAAGATGAGAAAATTTAAGGCTCGTTTAGCTGGCACTGATTAAGCCCAATTAAATTGGCATTTGATGAGAAAATTTAAGCCTTGTTTAGATGGCACTTTTAAGATGTTAAGCCCAGTTAAGTTGGCATGTGATGAGAAAATTTAAGCCTCATTTAGCTGGCACTGATTAAGCCTAGTTAAGTTGGTACAAGGCAAAATATTTTAAGCCCTGTTTAGCTGGCATTGTTAGAAATGTTAAGCCTTGTTAAGTTGGCACTTTACAAGAAAATTTAAGCCCAGTTAAGTTGGCACTTGATGGGAAAATTTAAGTCCTATTTAGCTGCCACAGTTGAAATATTAAGCCTAGTTAAGTCGGCACAAGATGAGAGATTTTAAGCCTAAATTTAATTGTCACTCTAGTTTTTTAGAAAACTAAAAGATTTGAAACCTTGATTAAGGAGAATTTCTTCAAAATGATAATTTTGATCCCTGTTGAGGGAAATTCCTTTAAGATGGTTGAAAAAAAATTGTGAACCTCGGTTGAGGAATCCTCTCCAAGATAAAACTTTGAACCTCGAGTTGAGGGAATTTTTTTCAAAATGAAATTTCGATTGAGGGATTTTCTCCAAAATGAAATTTTGAACCTCGATTGAGGAATCCTCTTCAAGATGACATCTTTTCCCTCAGTGTAGGAATGTTTTTAAGATCCTCAGTGGAGGATATTTCCTTTTTAAGATTCTCGGTGGAGAATTTTTTTTTTTAAGTTGATGCCTTAGTGGAGGAGTACTCTTTTTTAAAAAATTCAAAATTTGAATTTGACGGGTGTTTATGTCTTTGCACAATTCCTGCTTCACAGAAAATGTGTAAAGAGGGGAAACTGTAGACACCCGATTTTATTCGGGTCTCTTAATTCGAGATTTAATTTGACTTTTTGCAAAGTCAATTATTATCAAGTTTTTAGTAACCTTGGTAGTCAGAATTTGGATCAATTTACGTCCAATAAATCCTTGGCTCAATTTAAGTCTGTTAGACCCATTTTAGTTTTTTGGTCTCCAATTTTTGGGCCTTGGAGTCTAATGAACTGACCCATTATTATTGCTTTTATTATTATTATTATTATTATTATTATTATTATTAATATTAATATTTGTTATTATATTTATTTTTATTATTTTTATTCATTTTAGAAAATCAAAAATAGAAAAAAATAGAAAATTAAAAGAACCTAATCTGGTAAAATCGTGGGAATGAAAAACATGGTGTTTTGGTTTTGTCGTAATGAATCTCGTGACCGTTAAGTGACGTTTAAAAATAATTATGGGTGTGGGGAAAAGAAGAGGAAAAGACGACTTAATTCTTCTTGAATAGAAATGAGGGTTTGAAAACAATCTCGGAAAAGAAATGGAGTCGCCACCAATCTTTTTTGGCTAGGTGTGATTGAACACCTATTAAAACCGGTTTTTGTAAAAAACCAATTTCGAAGTCTGCGCTTTGAACTAGAGAAAACAAGACGGGTTCGGGAGTCGGTTACGTATGGGGAAGGATTAGCACCGCCACAACGCTCGTATAAAACGATACCTTATTAATTGTGTGTTATCTCGAGTCTCGATAAAAAAATCGGTTTTAGGTTCGGCATTTAAAATTAATCTCCTTTTAAAACAACTATATTATTTGAGAATGATTGGGAATTTATTACAAATTTTTTTTCTAAATTCCTTGACAGACCCGGCAAAACATAAAAATTTTTATTTATTTTGAAAATTCTCTGAATCATCCTTGTTTTTGAAAAAAAAAAAAAAAAAGATACTCCGTCGTTAATGATAATTGATGATATCCTCCGCAACAGACCCAGTAGAGAACTCATGAATTATTTTAACTCGGGAACAACCTTCTTTATAAAAAATCATTAATTATTTTTCATGCATTTTAAATCATAAAAAAAAATAGTCATGAATATGCAAATCAATACTAAGATACAAATGTAATTTAAACAACATGTACTATTATCATGGCATTGTAAACATTTATTATGACATAGTAAAAGAATTAATGACGTGGCATGCTTGGCCAAAACAATGAATGGCATGACACGCTTGACATGGCAAAATCTAAATGACATCGCCAAAAGAATGAATGACATGGCAAAAGAATTTATGACAAGGCATGCTTGACACGAGAAAATCTAAATGACATAGCCAAAAGAATTAATGACATGGCATATGAATTAATGACATGGCATGCTTGACATGGCAAAATCTTATTATGACATGGCCAAAAGAATGAATGACATGGCATATGAATCAATGACATAGCATGCTTGACATGGCAAAATCTTATTATGACATGGCCAAAATAATGAATGACATGGCATATGAATTAATGACATGGTATGCTTGACTTGGCAAAATCTTATTATGGCATAGCGAAACAAATCATGACATGGCAAACAAAGAGATCATATAGGCAACAATCACAAAATGACATCATCATAGAATATTTATAATCACATCATGATCACACTAGCAACATGAATATAAAATGACATCAACATGGAATATTCATAAACATAGAATTTGTATAATTAAGATGACAAATGTAGATATCATGGAATATGCACACATCATCATTTTGAAATTCATTTTCATGTATATTTCATGTGAGGAATCACATAAATGGCATATGTCAAAAAATATTACCGTATTTCCTGACAAACCCGGCAAAGCTTGGAAAATAATTCTTTCATATGACATTTACATGATTCCGAGTAAGACGAAAACTATATCTTTTGATTCCATAAACACGTGCGTTGAATAATTTCCTAACCTCCACAGCAAACTGGGCAAAGATTTGGAACTAATTCTCGCCAAATGTTTAAGAAAAAAAATATATATTTTTATGCCAAAAAAATAAAACATTAAAAATATGCAATGCATGAAGATGTATTTCTCCGTTGAAGTAAGGAAATCCGTACACCTAAAAAGGTATCCGACTACCTTTGAAAGAAACTTAAATTGGATTTTAGAAATGAGAGATTTCGGGCACAAATTTTGGCTCGAATTAGGGGGCATTAGAATGCCCTTAATGACATCCAAGTATTTTTTTTAAACAAGTTTTGAATGCAAAGTTTTGAAAACCAAAAATGAGCAAAAAATGCAACTTTTGAAGTGGACAACTTAAGGTGGCCGAATGGTGTCTAGGTGAAATCCTAATTCTTGCTCGATTTTGAAGCTCGGATTAACTACCCATGACCCGAATTTTGTAAAACCAATTTTTTTCTTTAAACTACCATGGAAAACATCCTAAAACAGTAGCTACATGATTTCGGCCAGCCCTTCCCTCTTGTGAAAAATTGAGACTTTTGCTAGCTTTAAAAAGGCTTGTTTGGACTCCTAAAAACAGGTTTTATAAATCTATTTTCAGAACTTCATAAAAATTTTGGAAAAATCTGGAAATATCATTTTAGACTCAAGAAATGATGAAATAAATGAGATTAAATCAGTTTTTAATTCGGACCAAAAATGCCTAGGCCAAAGTTGCCTTAAAGACAGAACAGCAAACTAAAATTTGTTTTATCGAAAACTATTTTTCAACCCTTAATGGAAATTTCTAAAATTCCTAGAAAAAATACCAAGGACTCCTCTAAGGGTCTACAAATGAGGTTGAAAAATATTTTTATTTTGACAAAAAATGCATGGTGAAAATATTTCCCAAAATCAAGATATCCAACTTACAAACCATTATTTTTCGAACTAGTTTGTACAATAGACTTTGGCTATAGACCATTGATTGAATGATATGAATGCATGATTTTCCAGCAAGACAAACATATGAAAACGCTCAATCATGAGCTAAAAAAAAAAGCAAAAAAAGATCAAGGTTGGCTCAATGGTTGGTTCTTTGGACGTAGTCCTACCTAACCAAAATCACTTGGTAAAACCAAAATCCTCAAGCTTCTCAAACCTTTTTATTTCATTTTTTTTTAAATAATCAAAGGAGAAAATCTATCCTACCCCAATAATGAAACCTATATCCAACAAGCAAGCTAGAAAATCAAGCCAAAGACAAGCATGATAACAAACATATCTTTCGGCCAAGATAAAAATTTTAGAGAAAATTTTGCAAACTTTGATATCTTGTAGAGAATAGAAGAAAACCTTTTAGAAATTTATTTTGGAAACATTTTATTCAAACAAAGAAAGTTGACAATCACATGGAAAAGAAGAAAAAGAGATTATGAAATCAAAGGAAATAAATAAAAAGTAGAGAAGAAATGACTACCTAACAAAGCTTTTCCAAGCTCTCTAATTCCTCTTCCTTTCTCTTTTTTTCTCTTCTTTTCTTTTTCTCTTCAAGAGTTTTTTTTTTAGCTACTGATTTTTCTTCCAAAGTGTAGTGAATAGCCTATGAAAAATGAATGAAAACCCCTCTCCTTATAGCCTTGGCCGATTCTAATCTTTTGTTTAGAATGTTCTCATCTTTTTTTTTTTTTTTTTTAGCCTTTAGTCATGCTTTGCATGCTCTCCCAACATCCTTGCCACATTGCCATTTCTTGTTCCCTTTTTGCATGATACTTTCCTTAAATTAAGGGTCTCCTAACCTTTCATTGGCCAAGAATGCCACCTCAATTATTCTTGTCTCCTATCTCTACAAAATATCTAAGCCATTTGTCATGATCATGAAGCTTACTACCAAAATATCTTCCTAGTTGGCATTTTTATTCCACTTGTCATCATCATATAGCCTTCACATGCTCTTCACATGGCCTTCACATGTCTTTGCAATTAAAAAGCCTCCTATTGGCCTAAAATGCCACATAGGCAAGTAGTGGAGAATCTTCTCCTCTCTTAAAAATGTCATCTTTCTACTCAATCTTGGCCATTGGATCAAGTTGATCAAACTCTCCTCTCTTGCTCTTCATGCTGGCTGAAAATGGCCTAGAAAATTCCAGGCCATTCCTCTTTTTTATTTGCATTTTGGCCCCCAAACTTGATCTATTTTCAAATGGACCCCAATTTCATATTTTTCTTCTTCAATCCATCCCATCCAATATAAAACTCAGTTCTTGAGGTTTTCATAATTTTTCAAGCTCGTTTTGTATCCCCCGAACTTTGCCTATTTTCATTTTAGCCCCGTTTTCAGATTTTTCTTCTCCAATTCATCCTATCCAATATAAAACTCATTTAAGGAAGTTTTTATAATTTTCTGAGCTCATTTTCTATTTTTCCCGAATTTTTCTTTAAAATTGTGGATTAGTCCCCCGAATTTAGCATATTTGCATTTCGGCACCAATTTCGGGTTTTTTACTTCTCATTTCCTTTTTTCCATCCTACGACTTAATTCTGGAAAGTTTTGCAATTTTTCGAGCTTGGATTCTATTTTTCTTGGATTTTCCAAAATTGCCCTTTAGCCCCTGAAACCTCGGTTTTACTCGAAACAGGCCAATTTTTTGGATTTTCTTTTTCCATTACGTTTATCATATATTGAATTGGAGTTGGACCAATTTTTCCCAATTTTTACATTCAAATTCCTTTTCGATTTAGTTTTTTTCCTTTTTCCTCAAAATTGGGAATTTTCTCGATTTTCCATTTTCACCTCCATTCGGCTCTTCCTTTGGATCCACTTCAAATTGGAACTTGGGATTTCTTTATTTATTTATCATTTATTAGATAGGGACTTCAATTTTACCGAATTGGACCATCTTCATAGTTTTCCCCAAATTTGTGAATTTCCCATTTATTCATTAAATCTTTCTTTCCTTTTTCTCTTCAAACTGATTCCTTGTTCACCTCCGCTTCAAAATTGGACCTTGAGGTACCCTTTTTTATTGATCATCCTTCAATTTGAGGTTTCAATTTCATTCAATTTGATCATTTATGTACTTTTCACCAAATTTGGAAATTCCATGCTTCCTACACTGAATTTTGCAATTGGTCTTTCCACCTCTTTATCTTCAATTGTAGATCTCTGATTATCAATATTTCTTCACCATTGTTCAGTTCACCATCGAATCTTGATTTTCCCTAACAGTTGACTTTTTCAATTGTTGACTTTTTGGGGTTGACTTTTTTGGAGTTGACTTTTTCTCGGTTGACTTTTCCGTATTGACTTTCGAATCAAAGTCTTGGAGACCCATCTATGGAATGAGGGAAGACTCTTTGCATTTTGGAAAGTTGAAGGAAGAACTTGCCTTGTTTAAAGGGCCTAGATAAAATTAGTTATCTACCCCTCTTTGACTATTGCTCAGAATCAGGAATCAGGCAAATATAAAATAGACAATAATTTTGTTCAGTTAGTGAAATCACATCTGAAGAAGATAAAGGAGTTCTCTTCATTTTTTGTTTTTCATTCATTTTTTCCTTTTTTTTTTTGTTTTTTTGTTAATGAAAAGATTTGTCCTTAAATTGAGTTCCTTGACTAATCGAGGCTCGACCCGTCTTAAGGAAATGAATTTGATTTTTTAAAACAATAAGATTCTGGATTTGTCCTTAAATTGTGTTCCTTGACTAATCAAGGCTCGACCTGTCTTAAGGAAAACGAGTTCGATTTGCAAGAGAACAAAATACCTTGACGATAATCCCGGGGTCTAATCTTATCTTGGTGAAATTTGTTTAGAATTCTAGGTATCTCCTCCAGAAGCTTCGGCTATCACTACCAAAGACTTGGTTTCTTTCTTTTAAAACAGTAAAATTCTAGGTATCTCCTCCAGAAGCTTCAGCTATCACCACCAAAGACTTGCTCATTTTTAAAATAGTAAAATTCTGGGTATCTCCTCCAGAAGCTTCGGCTATCACCACCAAAGACTTGTTCATTTTTAAAACAGTAAAATTCTAGATGTCTTTTCTAGAAGCTTCGACTATCACCACCAATGACTTGTTCATTTTTAAGACAATAAAATTATGTATGTCTTTTCCAAAAGCTTCGGCTATCACCACCAAAGACTTGTTCAATTTAAAACAAAAAAGTTCTGGATGTCTTTTCTAGAAGCTTCGGCTATCACCACCAAAGACTTGTTCATTTTTAAAACAGTAAAATTCTAGATGTCTTTTCCAGAAGCTTCGGCTATCACCACCAAAGACTTGTTCATTTTTAAAACAGTAAAGTTCTGAATGTCTTTTCCAAAAGCTTAGGCTATCACCACCAAATACTTGTTCATTTTTAAAACAGTAAAATTATGGATGTCTTTTCCAGAAGTTTCGGCTATCACCACCAAAGACTTGCTCATTTTTAAAATAGTAAAATTCTAGATGTCTTATCCAGAAGCTTCGGCTATCACCACCAAAGACTTGCTCATTTTTAAAAATCTGGATATTAGTTCTTGAAAACGTGTTGAAAATTATATCTGAAAGCTTTGAGAGAGGATGCAAATACTTCATGATGCAGATGCAAATATCTTTAATTGATGCAAATGCCTCATGATGCAGATGCAAAGATTAAACATGATGCAGATGCAGATGCAGATGTCTTGGATTGATGTAAATTCTTCATAAAATGCTGTGAATGAAGGGATTATCAACGTACAAATGCTTTTGTATGATACAAATGCAAATGTCTTCGAATGATGCAACTTCTTTATGGAATGATGCGGATGCAAAGATCAACAATGTGCAAATGCTTCTGAATGATGCAAATACAGAGATTAAGAGTGTGCGAATGCTTCTGTATGATGCAAATGCAAGGATCAATTATGATGCTAATACTTCGTGGAATCATGCAGATGCAAAGATCAAAAATGTGCAAATGCTTCTGAATGATGCAATTGAAAATATCCTAGAATAATGCAACTACTTCATGGAATGATGCAGATGCAAAGATCAACAATGTGCAATGCTTCTAAATTATGCAAATGCAGAGATTAACAGTGTGCAAATGCTACTGTATGATGCAAATGCAAGGGTCAATTATGATGCTAATGCTTCATGAAAAGATACGGATGCAAATATCAATAATGATGCAAATGCTTCATGAAAAGATGCTAATGCAAGTATCAATATTGATGCTGATGCTTCATGAAAAGATGCAGATGCTCCTACGAATCGAGTTCATGTAAATAGTCAATGGAATAACTGCAGTGACCACACAATAGTGAATATGCAATGATCCTAGAAATGACGTAATTGTTCGAGATGATGCAAATGAAAATATCCATGAAGGATGTAAATGTAATGGTAAAATGCAGATGCTCATGGAATGGTGCAAATGTAAATACCTATGAATGATGCAAATGCTTCTTGACATGGTGCAGATGCAAAGCTCAATAAAGAGGTAAGTTGACGCTGGAGCATCTATTAGGATGCTAATAACTAAGGTCCAAAATGAAACATATGGAGCTGCGCATGTTTTGGGCTTTAAGAGTCTGATGGGCCACAATTTGAAGATCCAAATTAGTGTGGAAAGTGGAAATATTTCTGCATTACAAGAATAAAAGAAGACCTAAAGTAATGTTTGTCAGAATTCATGCATGGAAGTCAAATGGAAAACTTTATTAATTAGTTGGTCAAAAAATAATACAAATCATTTATAGTTGGAAAGTTCTGTAAATCTAGTTTCCAACGCATCAAATCGTATGTTTTTGAAGTTCTCTACAAGGAGTTATGGCCATTTTATTGAAGACTATTCAGGGGGATGAATCTGGACAAGTTAATTAATGTCTTCTTATCTTTAGTTTCTAGTGGGTTGTTTTGTGAGTAATTTTCTTAGTAAAATGTGTAACCTATACTTGGGGGGATGCTCCAAGTAAAGTCTATTTAAAGTCTCAAGTTATCAATGAGAAGCAGATCAGATTTTGAATTGTTTCTTTAGAAACTTGCTTTCCAGCAACCTTTTCTTTGTTTTCTTGTTTTTGGTGGATTTCCAGCAACATTAAAACATCCCAACACACTTACCTTTCATGAGAGGCACTTAAGAGTGGTGATAATATGTATCTCTTAATACCAAACACGTGAGTTAGTGTTAACCTTATCACTTTGGGTTTTGAAGGTTCTAAAAGTGTGGCGGTTTATCAAAACTCTTCCCCAATCAAACAATACCAATTGAGACTTTATTGAATTCTCTTAGTAGTGGATTGATTCTCCATCATAAGTGCTCATGAATGATGCAAATGTCCCAATTATTTTTCTAGACTTTGGCTTAGCCTTTCCAATTTCATTTTTTCTTTTCAAATCAGAGTGTATCTTGAATTCTCGTGCCCCATAAGAGACCATTCCTTTTTTGATCCTTGGCTATCTCATTGCCTCGACAGTTTCTAAGACTCTTATCCATGGAAGCCTGTTCGTCGAGTTTTATTTTTTCTTCTCATATCTGGAAGTCAAGGTCAAGCCCTGTAGCTCCATACCTTTGTGTTAGAAAAACCCTTGTCTCATGTCCACATCAAAAGTGGTTATTTCAAAAATATTTCTATTTCTTTTATTTGTTTTCCCCTTTTTAGAAAAAATTGCTTTTTTGATGAAACTTTTTGAGCCAAAAATATTAACCATATAGTGTGTGATGTACGAATCTCTTGAAAACTGATGATCACTGTTAGGAATTTTTCTCAATGTCAATTTGGGTTTTTTCAACTTGAATTAAAAAGGCTTGGTAAAACAGGATTTTGGTTTGATCCAAGAAAACTTCACAACAATAATGTATGCCCCTTCTAGGCTCACAAGTGGAACAGGTTTTATAAAACAAGAATTCCTTGAGAATCAAACAAATTCGACATTCTTTTAGTTTCCAAATCATGGCGTTTTGACAAGCGTCAAGATTGGTCGGGATGTTTAAATTGGAAAGTTAATTTTGGAGGGAAAGATCTCAGTTTTTGAAGAAAATCCTCCAAATGAGAGCTGGTAGTTTGGGAGGTTTTGGAATTCCTTGATGTTCCTCGATTTCTTCAAGATGATCTCTTCTTTTGTTGTGGCATCGATCACTAACATGATGGCATCGAAAATTCTCATTTTACTCTAGACCGCCTATTTTTGGGTTTTTGGCCTAAAGTCCCATTCTTTCCATTTTTTCTTTCCTTTTTTCTTAATTGTTCCACCATGCATCTGAAAATTCTAAAATTTTCCATGGTAAAAAATAAAAATTCAAAAGAAGGGATAAAATATGAGGAAAAAAACCCTTCAAGTTAAATACCCATGCTTGATCAAAATAGACTTTTAAAGCACGTAATGTAGGCCAAGGTTCGGGGTTAAGAAAGAAAGGATAAATAGGCCCAAAATATGTGTTTGAGGGTAATCAGATCAAGGATCATTTCTTGCGGAGGATTCCCTTTGAAACGTTTGTCCTTTTTAGACTTTTCTTTCCTTCTTTTGACTTTTGCTCCTTTTCTTCTTTGTTCTTGTATTTCATTTTGCCATCCTTTTCACATTTTCTTTTTTCTTCTTTTTTGTTTTATTCTTGGCTTCATTTCGCCATCTTTTCCTTTTTCTTCTTTTTGTCTTGTTCTTGGCTTTCATTTTGCCATCTTTTCTACATTTTCTTTTCCTTTTGCATCTTCATTTCGACAGAGTGAGCCCGTATTTATTTGGGAGCTCAATTTGCTTTGTATCTGTCTTTGAGTTAGGACTCATTTCTCTGTGATCTTTGAGAAGATCTTTCCTCATATTTTCCCCCAATGTAGAGGGTGATCCTTGATCAGGGTTCAAAGAAGAAAGAATTCTTTCGGCTCGAAAAAGAAAACTATGGATAATTTATTTTTGTGAAAGGGATATGAAAGATGGCCATTTCTCATATCAATCACAAATATTCTCATTAAAAGCAATCCTCAGGGGGAATTGATAATCAAAATTTCATTTTACACTTGGAATCATTTGAATTCTCATATGCATGATATCACAATTTTTCCTCTTTTTTTTGTCGCATGCCCCAATGATTTATGCGTCAATTCCATCCTTATTCTCCATACATCTACCACATCTACAGATGATGCCCCGTTTGATTAGCCATGAGAATAAGGAACATCGCAAGTCTAGGTCTATACTGAAAAGGCTGAGTCTCAATCTTGGGTTTGCTTGAAGTGAAAAGGAAGAATATAACCAAAAATTGGTTTTCTCTGGGGACATGGGATAATCTGGTTTAGTCAATGTGCCCCGAGGTGTCAATCATGAAGTGATGTTTGGGCAATTGGTGTTTTGGGGTTATTGGAAAGGATGTGAATGGTTTTGGCACAACCTTGACACATATCAAATTTCCACGATCTAGACTCTTGGAAGAATGTCTCATTTGTTTGAGTTTCCAAGGAGCTCAAAAAATTTTCATAAAGTTTGTTCCTTTGTTCATAGCCTAAGTTAGAATCTACATCTTTTGCTTATTTGCAGTGACAATGGTTTATGAAATTTAGAATTCTTCTTTCTTGAAGCAATAGGTTTTTCAAGAGGTCTCAATCTAAATAATTTAGGCACGGGAAAACCTAAAAGAGAAAGGTGAAGGTATCGATTCCTTTCTAACAATGATCATCAATGTTCTAGAGACTCTCTATTATTTCATTTATGTGAAAAGAATTTTCTTTTAAAAGACATCATTATTGAGGATTTCCTCGATTTTTTTCTTCTTAAGAAAATCAAATTATTGCTAAAATTCAATATGACATAAAGCATTTAAAGCTCAAAATTTATTTATTTCATATAGATGTCTACATGAGACAAGTGTTTTCATCATCACAGTATATAGAACTACATGCATCGGAAATCCTAATATGATCATGCACCATATTTCTTATGACACTTGGCTTTCCCTTCTTCAAAACTTATTGAACTAGCCTTGATGAGATCCCTAACCTTGTACTTTAAAGTGGGGCAGTTCACCGTTGAGTGGCCTTGATTTTTGAAATGATAATCGCAACACTCATTAGCATCATACCAGCTCGAGTACTAGGGCTTCAGAGGCTCTAATTGTATGAGTGTCAGGAGGTGATTCTGAATGAGTTAAGGTAGGAGCTCACTATATGACACGAGAATCAGATCAACCTGATTTATTTCTCGCTTTTTGTGCCTCTTCGATTATTCCCAAGGGTGTTGATTGATAGACAGATGTCAATGGTAGCGTAGTTGTAGGCATTGGTTGGTAGGTATAAGAACCTTGAAAAACGTTGTTTAGGGTAGGTTAGAATGGCTGACACAAGGAGAATTGGGGATATAGGGCAAAGCCTTCCATAGCTTGGGCATCTTCCTCTTTCTTTTTAGGTGCCCTATTTCTCTCGGCAGTAAACGTTTCATATCCTTTGAGTATCCTAGTCTTGATAGCATTCTCAATCATCTCCTCTAAGATTACCATATTCGCAAAAAATTTTGTGGCATTGCCGATGAGTCTATCATAGTACGGGCCCCGCAGAGTATTCACAAAAAGGATAGTGGTTTCTTTCTGAGTTAGGGGCGATCGAACTTGAGTGGCCATGTCCATCCACCTCTGAGCATATTCTTTGAAGCTCTCAGTAGCCCTTTTTCTCCATATTTTGCAATGTGAGACGGTCAGGTGCCATATTGGTCACATGCTTGTATTGGCTTAAAAATGCATTAGCCAAGTCATTCTAAGAGCAAATCCAATCCTTACTCAACTGATTATACCACCTAATTGCGGATCCGCTGAGACTATATCATTATCAATATGGCCCGTCATCTTTCGAGAAAACATAGTGATGTGGATTGATGGATCGGTTGCCCCATCATATTTCTCAAAGTCGGGAACCTTGAATTTAGAAGGAATGACTAAACCGAGGACCAAGTAATGTTTGTTTGCATCTAAACTCCCAAATACATCTGTACTTTCTACTGCCCGGAGCCTTTCCTCTAATAGCTGATATTTTCTTTGGGAATCTGCCGACTCAGCCCAATTCAACACAACCATTTTCAGCTTTGCTTGTTCAGCTGGATCATCTAAGTTCAGGACGTTGACGGGATTACTTGTGTTCTGAAAAGGCTGGTCATCTAACATTACGACCTCATTCTGACCCTTTTATGCCTCCGACCCTTCTCTGGCAGCAAACTTTTCTATATATCCCTTTCCCTTGATTGCGGCGAACACCAGTTCCATGAGTTTAGTCATCTGTTCTCTCGATTCTTCTTGGGACCTTGTCGATTCTTCTTAGGACTTTGCCCATCGTTCCTGTAATTTCTCTTTGTGCTCTCTCCATTCTATCCAGTCTATTTTGCTGCTTATTATCCATGATCTTGGCATGTGTTATAAAGGTGCTCAGTACTTCTTATACCTCTGATTTGAAAGAGAAACTTTTTTAAAGCTCTTAAATCCAAGCCAATTTATGTTTTATCCTCCCAAACGTGTTTCATGATAAATGAGCCATGAATATCGTGAATGTAACACGATGCCCATATGATGCATGTAAAGAATAAACAAATTAATGTATGAACATATACAGAGAAGTCATACTAACTATGTATGTCATGAGTACAACCTGATGCCAACATGATGCATGTAAAGAATAAACAAATTAATGCATGAACATATACAGAGAAATCATTCGGGCTATGTTTGTCATGAATGCAACCTGATGCCAACATGATGCATGTAAAGTATAAACAAATTAATTCATGAACATATACAGAGAAATCATGCTGACTATGTTTGTCATGAATGCAACTTGATGCCAACATGATGCATGTAAAGAATAGACAAACTAATTCATGAACATATACAGAGAAATCATGTTGACTATGTTTGTCATGAATGCAACCTGATTCCAACATGATGCATGTAAAGAATGAAAAAATTGATACACGGGTATATACAGATAATGACCATGTATGTCATAAATGTATTCTACAATGAATGACCATGCATGTCAGGACTGTAACATGATGTCAATATGATACATGTAAAGAAAAAATGAATTAAACGAAATTGGTGGGACCAATCTTGATTATTCAAAAATCTCATTATGCAAGATTTGGCCCCAAATTTATTCCATGATTTTTTTTTTAAACATGTTTTCCCCTCAAAAAATCAAAATATTATTTTCCAAAACCAATTTTTAAAAACTTTTGGGGTAGTGGATCTTATTATGGCACGAGTGTCCAAATATTTATTCAACACTACCGGTCTGCGATTCTTTTTTAATCAATCAACAAATATTTATGCAATTAACAAATGAGATTATTGTTAGTATATGCCCTAGAGCCAATCAGATTAGACAAGGGATATACAGTTAATAATGCAAACCAGTCACTATACATTAGTGACACAAGGTTTTCCTTCATGTTAGTACAAAGATAAAGAGTTATGAAGTAACTAATCGAATGAAGCCCATGGAACACAACGGCCTTGCAAAGGAATTATTTATAATAATGAGATCCTTATGCATCAAATCCGTGTTCCTAAAATTGTTCTCGATCATCGTATTGCCAAGACGGGGCATTGGCAATGCTCAAAGACTACTACATGTTAAGCCTACTTACTTGTGAAGTAAGCAACTGATCTCACGTCTTGTAGTATGAGGGATACTTGGGATAACATGTAGGTGCTTGTCTGTTGAACAAGTTCACTGAACATGGCCCACTGCGAGAACTCCATTTGGTACGGTCACTCAAGTGTCTATGGAAATGTTCTCGTGTGCCAGTCATGTAAATTAGTCCTCGAACATGTGATACCAGGTCATCTTGTATGGAGTGTGTCATACTTTTATTCCATCACGAACGGGTCCCAAAAAGGTATGCTTATGGTAGGGTGGTTTTGGGTATGACATACGAAGATGGATGAGTGATCCAGAGAGGATTCACCACTCCAAGTGACATCGGAGACATATCTCATCTGTTCTTCGCTTAGGTTTACTTGATAAAGTCTTCGGCCGAAGCATGATGGATTTAGGAGAAATTGTTTCTCTAAATTCATGTGGTTAACCATAAGTTGCAGGAACTAATATGGATTGAACATGAGTAGACACAGCACCATGCTCATGGGCTTTTCGGGATATTTGGTGAAAGTACCGTATTACACTGATAGGCTGGTTACTGAAAGGTTTCAATGAGGTTAAGTTGACTTCTCACCATTTGGGTGGTCTTGATGGGTTGCTAGATCCCACTCTTGATCTATGTGTATAAATTATTCGGATTAATTTATACACATTGCTAACATGTTGGGAACCTAATAGGTCACACACAAAGACGAAATTGTTGGCTAAAGCTCAGGATTTAACTAAGTAATGACTTAAATTGAATAAAAGGTTAATTTGGAGGACCTAATTGAATAAGATTCAAATTACGAATGTTAAGATATAAATTTGGATTTGAGACATCCAAATAAAGATGTCTTAATAAGACAATATGGATAAGGTTGTCTTAACAAGACAATATGGATAAGGTTGTCTTAAGTTGATCATGTTTTAATTTAGACATGTCTTAAGACAAAGTTGTGTTGTTTGGACAATGTCGATAAGGTTGTCTTAAACGGATCATGTCTTAATTTAGACATGTCTTAAGACAAGGTTGTCTTGATAAGACAATATGGATAAGCTTGTCTTAAGCAAACCATGTCTTTATTCAGACATGTCTTAAGATAAGGTTGTCTTGGCCGAAAATAAGAAGTTGTCCGAAATGAGAAAAAGTTTCTCATTTTAGAGGAGTTTGATTACGAATCAAATTCTGACTTCTCGTATTTCACTAAATCGAACATTGCTTTGATTATGTCAAGTTCGAGTCCGGCACTAAGAGTTAGTGTTTGACTAGGACTCTGTTACTTGTTAAGTGAAAGTGTTTCACTTGAACAAAGACTCTGTTAATCCGAGCTGGTTGAGTTCGATTTGGACCCTAAGTGTTTGATTTTGAATCAAACTCTTATCCCTGTGAAACTGAGCTATTAATGGAAGACATAATCCGAGATAGGTCCGACCTTAGATTTAAGAGTTAGAGTCTCAGTCAAACTAGGATGCTTGAAGTGAAAGAGTTTCACTTCAACTAGGTTGTTTGATCAAGATCAAACTGCTATCCTATCCTATCCTATGCTGGCCGAATGAGAACATGATTATGGCTAGATTCATCCTAGATTTTTAAGAAAGAGTTTGGCTGAAATTTAAATGCAAGGTAATTATCTTACTAAGTGTATAAATAAAAGTAAAACTCTATCTCATCTCCCTAAGCTAGCCGGCCAAGAGAGTAAAAACCTAGGGGAATTCTTTTCTTTGAATTAGCGTAAAAAGAAAGAGACTTCTTCTTGATTGTTGCTGATCGATTTTTAGATAGAGTTTTTCAACAAGAAAAATATGATTTTTGCTTGAGAGAAAAACACTACAATCGGCCAAGATTAAAACCACATTGCCGAACCACCTTGTTCTTTATCTTGGTGTGATTTCTTGATTGTCGATTCATCTTGTAATCTTGGTGAGTTTCGGCTATTGCAAGAAATCAAAGGAGACCTTTTGATTGCTGATTATTCGATCAAATTGCTAGCACAAAGGAATCCCTGAGACCTTGTGAAGGTGCCAACAATCGTCCGTGTGGATCACCGTTAGAGGCAAGACACCTGTATTGCTCGTGGCTTCGGAGAAGTCGTTGGGTGACTATTTTATTGCTGACTTGTTGTAAGGATCGGCACACTCGGAATTACGAGTTCTCGAGTAGGTACAAATCTGATCTTGATGGTTTTAAATGTTTTAAATACCATGTATCGCATGTTAATCATGATCCAAGATCTTGCGGACATCCAGGTGCTTCTATGTTTTGCTTCCGCTGTTATGTTTTAATTTTTGTTATATGCATGAGCCCGGATGAAACCCAACAATTATTATCACCACGAAATCAAAAATACAATTATAAATGTACATGCTCTATTTACATAAGCATTAATGCATGAAATGTACAAGATGCCAAAATGCTTGAAAAAAGAATTTTCTTATTTATAACTTCAAAAGGTTAATGAACACTTGCCCCAACAATACCAACTTATTTAGGCATCATGGTGCCTTTGAGGTGGAATATTAAATTTATTACAGGCGATACGATGTACATTCATCATCGCCCGATTTGCAAAACTTATTCTGAATGTAAAATAGGTAACAAAAGGTTGGAAATGTCCCTCCATGTGTTCCTAACTTCGGTATATCTATCAAAAATTCGGCAGGGCTTCGCCTATGTTGTCTTTATATGGCTCACTATATGTGGGTAAATGAGGTTCTAAATGGCCCCGAATTGTTCCTCACTATCGCCTGTGAAGGCTAGTAAGGCACCCCGATAAAAACAGGTTCAATTCGTTAGAGTATATTTCCCTAGCCCATGTGGAGGATTATCACGAGAGCTTAGGTAATTTATACTCCATAAGTATTTTTCTAGCCCATTTGGAGGATCATCACGAGAGCCTAGCTACTTTACTTCCACTTAAAAGGATGGAACTCGGGTGTAGAGCTCATGTTATGCAAATGCAAGTGTAGTGTTTGAGGAGGAACAACAAACATTTCACCACCTATTCTACACCCCATATTCTAAATACCCTGACCATATTTATTAAGGACAAGATTAAACGATGTAAAGCATTAATTAAGCAGAGAACAATAATATTCAACAAGATAACCAGAGAATAATAATAATATGCATGTAAATGGGTATGAACATATTCAAGAACATTTTATTATTTTCAAAATTCTCCTTATTATTAAAAACTGTGGGAACTAAAATTAAATACCGGATAAAACTGACAAAAACTGAGACTTTTGATAACACATGACTAATTTCAGGCCTGACTCTCTAAATTTCCCCAGTGGAGTCGTCAAGCTGTCGTAACAAATCTCGCGACCGTTAAGTGACGTTTAAAAATAATTATGTGTGGGGGGAAAGAAGAGGAAAAGACGACTTAATTCCTCTTGAATAGAATAACGGTTTGAAAACAACCTCGAAAAAAAATGGAGTCGCCACCAATCTTTTTTGGCTAGGTGTGATCGGTCACCTATTAAAACCGGTTTTTGTAAAACATTTTAAAATTAATTAAAATATTTTTTAAAACCAATTTCGAAGTCTTCGCTTTGAACCAGAGAAAACAAGTGCGGGTTCAGGAGTCGGTTATGTGTGGGGAAGGATTAGCACCCCCACAACGCCCTTATAAAACGGTACCTTATTAATCGCGTGTTATCTCGAGTCTCGGTAAAAAAAATCGGTTTTAGGTTCGGCATTTAAAATTAATCCCCTTTTATAAACAACTAGATTATTTGAGAATGATCCGAAATTTATTAACACAAAATTTCTCTATATTCCCAGGCAGACCCGGCAAAACATAGAAATTTTTATTTATTTTGAAAATTCTCTGAATCATCCTTGTTTTTGAAAAAAACGATATTCCGTCGTTAATGATAATTGATGATATCCTTCTCGGTAGACCCAGTAGAGAACTCATGAATTATTTTAACTCGGGAACAACCTTGTTTTATAAAAAATCATTAATTATTTTTCATGCATTTTAAATCATAAAAGAAATGGTCATGAATATGCAAACCAATACTAAGATACAAATGTAATTTAAACAACATGTACAATTATCATGGCATTGCAAACATTTATTATGACATGGCAAAAGAATTAATGACATGGCATGCTTGACATGGCAAAATCTAAATGACATGGCCAAAAGAATGAATGACATGGCATGCTTCACATGGCAAATCCTATTATGACATGGCAAAAGAATTAATGACATGGCATGCTTGACATGGGAAATCTAAATGATATGGCCAAAAAATGAATGACATGGCATATGAATTAATGACATGGCATGCTTGACATGGCAAAATCTTATTATGTCATGGCCAAAAAAATGAATGACATGGCATATTTATTAATGACATGGAAAAATCTTATTATGGCATAGCAAAACAAATCATGACATGGCAAACAAAGAGATCATAGGCAACAATCACAAAATGACGTCATCATAGAATATTTATAATCACATCATGATCACACTATCAACATGAATATAAAATGACATCAACATGGAATATTCATAAACATAGAATTTGCATAATTAAGATGACAAATGTAGATATCATGGAATATGCATGATCATGGAATATGCACACATCATCATTTTGACATTCATTTTCATGTATTTTTCATGTGAGGAATCACAAAAATGGCATATATCGAAAAATATTACCGTTCTTCCCGGCAAACTCGGTAAAGCTTGAAAAATAATTATTTCTTATGACTTTACATGATTCCAAGTAAAACAAAAACCATATCTTTCGATTCCATAAACACGTGCCTTAAATAATTTCCTAACCTTCCCGACAAACCCGGCAAAGATTAGGAACTAATTCTTGCCAAATGTTTAGGAAACCAAAAATACGTTCTTTTGCCAAAAAATAAAACATTAAAAATATGCAATGCATGAAGATGTATTTCTCCCTTGAAGTAAGGACATCCATACACCTAAAAAGGTATCCGACTATCTTTGAAAGAAACTTAAATTGGATTTTAAAAATGAGAGATTTCGGGCACAAATTTTGGCTTGGATTAGGGGGCATTCAAATGCCCTTAATGACATCCAAGTATTTTTTTTTTTAAACAATCTCTGAATGCAAAGTTTTGAAAACCAAAAATGAGCAAAAAAATGCAAGTTTTGAAGTGGACAACTTAAGGTGGCCGAATGGTGTCTAGGTGAAATCCTAATTCTTGCTCGATTTTGAAGCTCGGATTAACTATCCATGACCCGATTTTTGTAAAACCAATTTTTTCTTTGAACTAACATGGAAAACATCCTAAAACAGTAGCTATATGATTTCGGCCAGCCATCCCCTCTTGTGAAAATTTGAGACTTTTGCTAGCTTTAAAAAGGCTTGTTTGGACTCCTAAAAATCGGTTTTACAAATCTATCTTTTAGAACTTTGTAAAAAATTCAGAAAAAATCTGGAAAATTTATTTTAGCCTCAAGAAATGATGAAATAAATGAGGTGAAATCAGTTTTTAATTCGGACCAAAAATGCCTAGGCCAAAGTTGCCTTCAAGACAAAACAGCAAACTAAAATCTGTTTTACCGAAAACTATTTTTCAACCCTTAATGAAAATTTCTAAAACTCCTATAAAAAATACTAGGGACTCCTCTAAGGGTTTACTAAATGGGTTAAAAAAATATTTTTATTTTGACAAAATATGCATGGTGAAAATATTGCCCAAAATCAGGATATCCAACTTACAAACCATTATTTTTCCAAATAGTTTGCGCATGAGACTTTGGCTATAGACCATTGATTGGTCTTAGCCAGAAAATCAAGTTGAGTATGATATGAATGCATGATTTTACAGCAAGACAAACATATGAAAATGATCAATCATGAGCTAAAAAATAAACAAGCAAAGGAAATTCAAGGTTGGCTCAATGGTTGGTTCTTTGGACATATTCCTACCTAACCAAAATCACTTGGTAAAACCAAGATCCTCAAGCTTCTCAAACCTTTTTATTTCATTTTTTTAAAAAGAATCAAAGGAGAAAATCTATCTTACCACAATAATGAAACCCACATCCAACAAGCAAGCAAGAAAATCAAGCAAAAGACAAGCATGATAACAAACATATGTTTCGGCCAAGATAAAAATTATAGAGAAAATTTTGCAAACTTTGATATCTTATAGAGAATAGAAGAAAACCTTTTAGAAATTTATTTTGGAAACATTTTATTCAAACAAAGAAAGTTGACAATCACATGGAAAATAAGAAAAAAAGATCATGAAATCAAAGGAAATAAATCAAAAGTAGAGAAGAAATGACTACCTAGCAAAGCTTTTCCAAGCTCTCTAATTCCTCTTCCTTTCTCCTCTTTTTTTCTCTTCTTTTATATTTCTCTTCAAGAGTTTTTTTTTTTTTTTTTAGCTAGTGATTTTTGCTTCCAAAGTGTAGTGAATAGCCTATGAAAAATGAAAGAAAATCCCTCTCCTCATAGCCTTGGCCGATTCTCACCTTTTGTAGAGAATGTGCTCATCTTCTTTTTTTAGCCTTTAGTCATGCTTTGCATGCTCTCCCAACATCCTTGCCACATGACCATTTCTTGTCCCCTTTTTACATGATGCTTTCCTTAAATTAAGGGTCTCCTAACCTATCGTTGGCCAAGAATCCCACCTCAATTATTCTTGTCTCCTATCTCTACAAAATATCTAAGCCATTTGTCATGATCATGAAGCTTACTACCAAAATATCTTCCTAGTTAGCATTTTTATTCCACTTGTCATCATCATATAGCATTCACATGCTCTTCACATGGCTTTGCAATTAAAAAGCCTCTTATTGGCCAAAAATGCCACATAGGTAAGTAGTGGAGAATCTTGTCCTCTCTTAAAAATGTCATCTTTCTACTCAATCTTGGCCTTTGGATCAAGTTGATCAAACTCTCCTCTCTTGCTCTTCATGCTGGCTAAAAATGGCTTCGAATTTTCCAGGACATTCCTTTTTTATTTTTTTTATTTGCAAATTGGTCCTTTTTCGTTTTTTTCATAAAATTGAATTTTGGCCCCCAAACTTGATCTATTTGGAAATGAACCCCAATTTCGAATTTTTATTCTCCAATCCATCCCATCCAATATAAAACTCAGTTCTGGAGGTTTTCATAATTTGTTTAGCTCGTTTTGTAAATTTCCTAGATTTTTCTCTAAAATTGCGGATTAGTTCCCCCGAACTTTGCCTATTTTCATTTCAGCCTCGTTTTCGAATTTTTATTTTCCAATCAATCCTATCCAATATAAAACTCAGTTCTGGAAGTTTTCTTAATTTTCCGAACTCATTTTCTATTTTTCTCGGATTTTTCTTTAAAATTACGGATTAGTCCCCATAATTTAGTATATTTGCTTTTCGACCCCAATTTCGGGTTTT
This sequence comes from Fremontodendron californicum, assembly GCA_030761205.1. Classification (NCBI taxonomy): domain Eukaryota; kingdom Viridiplantae; phylum Streptophyta; class Magnoliopsida; order Malvales; family Malvaceae; genus Fremontodendron; species Fremontodendron californicum. The sequence goes on from JAULJL010000021.1 coordinate 17,958,765, forward strand.
TTTCATCTCATTTTCTTCTTTCCATCCTAAAACTTAATTCTAGAAAGTTTTGCAATTTTTTGATCTTGGATTCTATTTTTTTTGGATTTTCCAAAATTGTCCTTTAGCCCATTGAAACCTCAGTTTTACTCGAAACGGGCCAATTTTTCGGATTTTCTTTTTCCATTGCCTTTTTCATATATTGAATTGGAGTTGGACCAATTTTTTCCAATTTTTACATCCAAATTCCTCTCCAGTTTAGGTTTTTTCATTTTTCCTCAAAATTGGGAATTTTCTCGATTTTCCAGTTTCTCCTCCAATCGCTTTGGATCCACTTCAAATTGGTACTTGGGATATCTTTATTTATCATTTATTTTCTAGGGATTTCAATTTTGTCGAATTGGACCATCTTCATAGTTTTCTCCAAATTTGTGAATTTTTCATTTATTCATTAAATCTTTATTTTCTTTTTCTCTTCAAACTGATTCCTTCTTCAACTCCGCTTCAAAATTGGACCTTGAGGTCTCTTTTTTTATTGATCATCCTTCAATTTGAGGTTTCAATTTCAATCAATTTGATCATTTACGTACTTTTCCCCAAATATTGAAATTCCATGCTTTTTTCTACACTGAATTTTGAAAATGGTCTTTCCACATTTTAGTTCTAGACTCTTTGGTGTGGATTTTGAGAAAAGTATTCGGATAATCGGAAAGAGAAGGAAAAGAGGAAAATTTGAAGAAATTTTGGTGAATTTCTAGGCACCTCCGATGGTGGCGACCGACAGTCACCGGCGACGAACGGCGGCGATAGTGGCGGAGGCTGTAACCACCAAGGTTACGTACAATCGTGTAAAGTTAAATCTCGAAATTTTTTTAAGGGCAAACTTGGAAGTTGGTAAGAAGTTATAAGTGAAGGAAATAAAAGAAGAAATTATCAAATTGAACAAACTAAAAAGTTTAGGGGCTTAATGGTTATTTATGAAAAGTTGAGGGACCAATGTGCAATTATACCAAAAATTGAAAAATATCTTTATATCTTGAAATTTCTAGAAATTTTTTTTCTTATTTCTTAGGTGATAGCCGGCCACACCCTTCTCATTCTCTCAAAATTCTCTTCATCCTCTCAAAAATTTTCTTCAAGTATTTCCACCAAAATCTCATCAACAATCACATCCAAGGTTAATTTCTTGATTAATTCTTCCTTTTCTTTAGATATTCTACATGAACATGCTAAGATCTTAGCTCCATAAACATGTTAAGGTCTGAAATCCATCTATTAAGTATGAGTTTTACTTACCTTTGGTAAGAATTAAAAGGATTTGAAAGCATGAACAAGAAAATGGGAAGAAAAAGCAAAACAGGGGAAGTTGCGCATGCTTGCTGTTCGGATTTTCTGGGTTCGTCACAGCTGGGTTTGTATTTTTTTGATATTTTTCCTAGAAACTCGACTTCAATATAAGAATTTTGGTTTTTGAATCACCCAAAACTGATAAGCGGTTAAAAAGATAAAATTCGGTGAAGTTGGCTGTTCAGTGTTGACCCCTGTTTCAGCATAGTTTCGGGATTTATCCAATTTGATCAAGATTTTGTTCTAATTGCCTAAGTTAGTTATTTTCTTCATAAATTAGACTTATTTATTGAAATAAACCAATTGGAATCACTTCAAAATTCCTTACCAAACACAAGTTATGATTTTCTAATCTAACTTAATAGTAAGGAATTTATTGTTTAAGAGAAATATAGTACTAAATGATGGTTATGGATTATGAAAATCTCTAAGGCATGGAGTACTAGAAAGGAATTTGATAAGGACATGAATATGGAGTTGAATTTTGGAGAAAATGATTATGGAAATGATATTAAAATTTGGGATATGTTATTTTGAGTATGAGAAATTAGTATTGACCTTGAGGGAAGATTATGAGATTTAAGTTGCATTCATAATTGTGTAATGCTTTGAGTATGTATAGATACTAATTATCGTTAATCTCTAGGCCACGTAGATCCGACATCGCCTGTGGATCCTGAAGTTTCAGATCGAGGTGTACAGTGAGATCATCTCAAGGATTGTGAGTAGACGACAACTATAGTTATTTGAAATTTCTTTAATTATAATTATAATTTTTTAGCATGATATTTATTTTACGTATTAAAGGTATATCCGATATATAATCATATGAATTGATTTTTTATTAAAGTACATTTATTTCAAGAAATATTATATCGAGCAAGTTGGTTGATTTATGAAATATGATTATACATAGAATTTGACGTACATGGTTTTGGCTCCACCTGACTTAATGTATGAGATTATTCCCTTGACCGGAATATGGGAGCTGCATGCTACGCCTTTTTGGCGGGAGCCACCTCCAGAGTCCCAGTTCCGTGATATTAGACAGGGGTATGGGAGCTGCGTGCTACGCCTTTGTGGTGGGAGCCACCTCCAGAGTCCCTATCCCGTTATATTTGCCTTTTGGGGGCACATCATATTGACACATATGCCTTTGGGGCGTCCTATGGTGGTATTGGCCTTTGGGGCCGGCTACTATTATGCCTACATGGATATTACCTGGTTATTTCATAGATGTACTCTTGTGCATGACAGAAAGTTGGAGCCCAATTATACGAAACTTAATTTACTTTACAGATTTTATACATTGATTTGGTATTATAATACTGATATACGTTTGAAAACTTTGCTACATCTTCGAATTATTCATTATGGTTTTACTATTATTTATTTTGAAAACGTTTATTATGTTTTAAAGGATTATAATCATAGTTTTCAAATGTTTTAAAAGTTGTCTACTCACTGAGATATTCATATATCTCACCTTTTCATATTCTCATTTTCAGGTGACAGTTAGGTGTCAAGATTGCAACCTTCCTCTATTCTCTGCTTCAAATAGTATTTTGAAGTGGTGGGCATCATACTAAAAATTTCTTAAAGTCTTGATCTTTTGATGTCTCTTATCTAGTAAACATTTCTGAGATAGGTTTACTTTTAGATGATTTGTATATAATTGAAATTATGAGACAACAAATCAATATGTATTGGTTTGAATATAGATTGATCATGGTTAATGTTAGATTATGCATGTATAAATATGATAAATGGTATTGAGAAATATTGCTTGTTGAGGATATGAACTGAGTGTTATTTGTAGGATGGTTATAGTTAAGATAGAAAGGAAACTCTGTCGGATTTTAGGAAGATTATCCGGACAGGGTGTTACAGAGGCGATGGTCGGAATCCCCGTACTTGAAGAATATGGTGGTTGGCTTCTGGAGGAGAGAGAAAAAGCTGATAGAAGAGAGGGAGGTGAAACTTTTTTTTTTTTACAAGTTGGGTAAGAAAAGAAAGTAAAAAAAGAAATTGTAGTTTTTATAATAAACTGGAGTTGGGTCAGCGCCTTGACCCAACCCGGATGCTGTTGTTTTTTTATATTTATTTTTAATCTTTCATTTCATTTTATTTTTTTTTTCTATTTTCTTTTTAATTACAAAGCAATTTATTGAATGAAATATAAAACACAATGAGAAAGATCTTGAAAATAAATTCCGAAATTACCTAAAAGATAAATCTACCCCTCAGACAATAAGCCTGATCCCTAATAAACCCTTGCAAAAACAATAATGCCATCATACCTATAAGCTACCCTTCAAGCTTTTAATGCTTGAAACCCCAAACTGACCTCTGTATTACAAAAAAAAAAATATTTCATAATGTCCCAATTCAAAGGTTCATAAAAACCAAAAACAAAACTCCAATTAGCAAATTGTGTATCTAAACCGAAAGTGATGTTCTCCAAAAGCTGTCTTTAATCTTCCACTTCAGCAATATATATCGTGGAATCCATTGCCATTCACAAATAAACATCAAAGTGGCACGACAGGAAAAGATTTGCTGCCTATACCACACACACAATAAACATCAATCCTCAAAACCGAATGTACCCAGCCAAAAACCAAAATCAGCATTAAAAACACTATACAAAATTCTCAAAACAAAAAAAATATATATGAACCCCAAATGGGCCTCTGGAATGTGACCAAAGGACCCATATCAAGAAAGCTTAGTTACGATCTACCCTTAAGCATAAAAAATATATGCTTTCAACCATCCCCAAAAAATCTTTGTTCTGAAAAAAACCTAAAATATGACTACCCAATTTTCAAATGTGTCAAAACCCATAACCCCAAGCTTGGTCATCAGAAAACAGAAAAGCCTTAATACGATAAAAAAGAAAGCTGTTACCCATTTTGCCAAAAAAGTTGCAACCCCCTTGTTCCCCAAAACTTGGTTACTCAATAGGAAAAATTCCGCCAAACAGAATCAGAGAACATAACCATGAAACCTGCAAAATGAACAAATTGTTCGTAAAAAACTTCTCCATGTCACATTATGCCTTCCACCGAATACCACCCTCACAAATATCACTCGTTGACCCAAGCCAGAAGATCCGTCGCTCTACTTACACCTTGTCTTGCTAAAGCATCCGCAAAAGAATTAGCGGTTCGCCCTTTGTGTACCACCACCCTACATTCCTTCAAGTTTCTCATTATCCTGTCAATCACCATAAATAATGACTTAAGGCGCCATGGCCTTATCTTGCTAGACTTACACCGAGCGACTACAGTCATTGAATCGCTCTCAACTTCTAAATTAATAATCGAGAGCTGTTTGGATTCTACAATTTCAAAATCTTCTTTTATGGCCCTCATTTCCGCCTCATTTGAATCCATTACCCCAACAGACTTAGAAAACATGGCCAAAACTATACCTCTATCATTCCTTAACACACCTCCAATACCATCTGGTCCCGGTTTCCCAATGACAGATGCATCTACATTGAACTTCAACCAATTTAAGTCCGGTGCTGACCACTATAAAGAGCATTTGACTTTTTTATTTTTGCTTATAACAAATGAACACGGATTATGAATGAATTCCTCTATTGACTGAAAATCATTCGGCCATTTTGCCCAAGACCACCATTCAAGTCTGCTTTTAACCAGGAATAACAAGGTGTTGATATCGAGATCCTTGGCTTTAAAAACCATTCCATTCCTCCACAACCATATAGACCACAACACATCTGCAAACAGCATAAACCATACCTTCACATTAGCAGAATTAGATAATAAACCCATCCATTGTAAGAACCAATCATTGATTGACTGAGGTTGCAGAACGCTTATCCTCCACCATGCGTAGATAAACATCCATAGTAACCATAAATGTTTGCACTGTAAAAATAAATGATCTATTGTTTCCACATCATCCTTACACAGAGTACAATGAAGATTATCTTCTGTTATAATGTTGCACCTAAACAAATACAAACAAACAGGCAATCGGTTACGAAAAAAAGTCCATAGAAAGATCTCTACTTTAGGTGGAATAAGACCACGCCATTTGTAAACGTCAAAAGTTCCCACTTCTTATGCATTACCTTCAACAGCTTGTCTAAAAAGTTTCATTTTATAATGACCATCCACAGCAGGTTTCCAAATCAATTTGTCTTTCATATTCACATCCAACTGGACACCCTTGAGTAGCCCAAGCAAACACTCCCACTATGTAGTTTCCCAATCAAAAATGTCCCTTCGCAATGTTATCTTCCATCTCCACAAGTCTCCTTCCCATTCCCCGAACTTGTTGATCACTGCTTTTTTAATCTCAGACAAATCATATATCCTCGGAAACTGCTCCTTTAATATCATCCCATTCAGCCACCTGTCTTTCCAAAACAAGATTGAACCTCCGCTTCCTTGCAACAGACTTATATTTTCTAAAAAACAATAATGAAATTCCCCCCTCGAATTGGTTCCGTAATGCCTTTCCATATAGTAGATAAAGGAATCCGTTCCTGTAGTCTTGGAATTAGCTCATGAACATCAATTCTGTATTTACGACAGATCTCCCGCTTCCAAATACTCTCTAATTCCTCTGAAAATCTGAATATCCATTTGTTGAGAAGCCCCCTGTTTTGAACCTCTATTGGTATTATACCCAATCCTCCACTGTTTACTCTCTTACACACTGATGGCCATTTGACTAAATGCAATTTTTGCTTGTCATTGTTCCCTTCCCAGAAGAAGTCTCTTTGTAACTTTTCGATCTTCTTGACCATAGATATTGGTGCTTTAAACAACGACATATAATACAAAGGCATACTAGACATCACCGATTTTATCAAGGTAAGGCGTTCTCCAAAAGATAAATACCTTTTCTTCCAATGACCCAATCTAGACTCAATTTTGTTAATCACAGGCTCCCATATTGTAGTGTTTCTTGAATCCACTCCAAGTGGCAGTCCAAGGTACTTTAGAGGCCAATCCACAGTTCGACAAGCCAACATATCACCCCATTCTTTTAATAATTTCGAATCAACATGAATGCCTGCTAGACCACTTTTAGTGAAGTTTATTTGAAGGCCCGACATTAGCTTAAAACACATAAGAGTGCGATTTACATTTTTCAAAGATGGACCCACAAAGATGGACCCACTGCCTCATAGAAAATCATCGTGTCATCAACAAATTGTAGATGTGTAACTTTAATGCCTTGAGATCCAATCACCGGTCCCCTTAACAAATTGAACTCATTTTATTTGCGAAGAAGCACATTGAGACTTTCTGCCACAATGTTAAAAAGAAAGGGTGATAAAGGACAACCTTGTCTTAAACCTCACTTCATGTCAAACTGAGCCATGGGTGATCCATTAACCAGAACAGACAGTGGTACCGAATGTGTGCATCCCTTCATCCATCTCCTCCATTTGTCACCGAAACCCATCCTACCCATAACATAATCAAGAAAGTCCCATTGCACACAATCATATGCCTTTGCAAAATCTAATTGCAAAATGCAAGCTTTCTACTTCACTTTCCTAACCCAGCCTACTATTACATTTGCTATAAGCGCACTATCAATCTCCTACCGTTACATTTGCTATAGCTAGTATCTTTGCAACTATTTTATTCAGACATCCAACCAAACATATAGGCCTAAAATCTTATACCACAGTAGGAGATTGAACTTTGGGAATTAAAGCAATGAAGGACGCCTTTACACAACGAGACATGCTTCCAGTCCTCCAAAATTCAAACACAAAGTTAAGAATGTCTACCTTTAAAATACCCTATCTCTGTTTGATGAAACCCATATTAAAATCGTCTAGCCCAGGCGCGTTCAAACTACCACAATTCTATACTGTCGACCACACTTATTCCTTTGTCACATCAGTCTCCAAAAACCTCCGACTCTAAAGGGATAATTCTTTAAAAGAGTAACCTGGCATAGTAATTTGCAACTCTAAGGGACTAGAATTGAAATGATTAGAAAAGTGCTCAAACACTACCTGCTGGAGGTCATGGTTATTTGATACCAACTGGCCATTATGCAATAATGTCTCCACATTGTTGTTCCTTTTCCTGATTCTTGTAGTTGCATGGAAAATTTTGGTGTTTTTATCCCCACATTGAAACCAGTTTAACCTTGATTTCTGTTTCCACTGCATCTCCTCCATACTGAATAGCTTACACAACGTGGAAGTTAACAAGATCTTACTATCCTTGTCGACCTCTGTAACCACCCCTTGAACCCACTTTGAATCAACCTCCGCTAATTCTCTCTCTATAATTTTGATGCGGTCCTCTAGAGTGTTTCTTTTGCTTCTTTGCCAGTCCTTGATTACCAACTTCAAATTACGAAAATTTTCCCATGCACCACCCTCTTTTTCTTTTTCCCAATCTTCCATTATTACCTTGTCAAAACCATCTTCCAAGAACCAATGATCATAGAATAGAAAAGGTATAGGACCCCAATCTTTGTGTTCTGACAATAGACAAATTGCATTATGGTCCGATAAATAATTTGGCATCCTCTGTAAAGAAATGTCTGGAAAATAATGCAAAAAATCTGGTGTGAATAAAAACCTGTCTAATTTTCTCCATGATATGCTCTCCCTAACTAAACAATAGGTGAAATTGCCTCCCCTCATAGGAACCTCAATCAATCCAGCTTGTGCTACAAAAGCTCGAAAATCAGACATTGCCCTCATATTACAATGAATTCCTGTGTGTTCTTCCGTGTTTGTAATTGTATTAAAATCACCGCCAAATAGCCATGGTCCAGAGAAATTTGCCATCCATCTTCGAAGTTCCTCCCACAGTTCCCTCTTCCCCTCATCCTGATTAGGAGCATAGATATTGACTATGGCCACCTTTGTACTCACCTGGATCAAATCCCCCAATAAGACCAAGAATATGAACTTTTTTATTATCTCGGACACCACGAAAACCCTGTCATCCCAAATAGTTATTAAACCTCCCGAGGAGCCCTCTAAAGCCAAAGTCTCCAAATATCCATTACCATCATACCATACTCGCCTTAACAGACTTTGCTCAACAGTCTCTAGCTTTGTTTCTTGCAAAAGGAGTAACCAAGGCTTATTTTTATAAGACAAACGTCGCACCATTCTCACTTTTTCCTTCTTTCCCAGACCCCTAATTAAACGATATGATCTTCATAACTAAAAAAAAAAAAGCACCCCTTTGTTAGAAAACCCACTGCCCGTCTATACCACTTCTCGTCTACTAATCATCACCACTTCCCTCTCATCCATTTCAGCCAATCTTCTTTCAATGTCACTATCATTCCCGTTACCATGAAGTCCTATTTTTTTCCCCTACAACCAAGTTAACTTACCCTCAATAATGGAATCACTCTCTCTTTGTTCTATTGCCTCACCATTGGAAAAACCCCTAGATCTAGTTCTCGGGTAATTCTTGTTGTCAACATTCATCACCATCCATCCCAAAATTTTCCTTGGTCTGCCTCTTTTCCTTGGTGTGTTCAACACCTCTTACTGTGCCTCCCCTACATTCCCCCTGACCTCAACCGAATCTCGTGTCTCAATATGACTAATCATCTCATCCTCTCTTTGCTTACTAAGTTCCAACCCCTTGCCATCACTTGTCTTATCCATCCCAATTTCCCCTTCGGACTCACAATTGGTACTTTGTGATAAGAGTGAATCCCTGGATCCCACTAACCCATCTTCACAAATGTTTTCACCGCCACCTTCTTCGCCACTGTCAATCACTTCCCAAAACTGTTTAAAACTATCCGGGTACTGAATTGGTGATAAAAAGTCTCTTGAGATCTGTAATGTGATTTCTTCCCCATTTATAACACAAGGACACGCCCTATTCAGAGCTAATGATTTCGAGCAAGAGATAAGCACTCTAGCCACATCGAATCTATCTCTGGATAGTGTTTTCTGTCAACCGCAATAAATGTCCCCCACTTCTCTGCAAGTGATTTAAAAAAATCCAAGTTCCAATAAATCAAAGGCACCCTCTCAATCCGCAGCCAGACAAAATAGTCGAGAGCCACGTCATGCGGTGCCCAAGCCCGAACATTAACAAACTAGTAATTCCTCCATTTGTGTTCATCAACAAGAAACTTATCAAAATCCTCCTTAGTTTCAAGAGAAATGAGAACTATCTTAAGGTCAATGATAGGCACCCTGTAACCAATAAATCTTTGACAACAAAAAAAATCCTCAAGTATTTTTGGATTGGTTAAATCATGCATCACACAGATAATATAAGTTTTTAACCATTCATCTGTTTTAACAACATCGCCTAGTTCAATTGGATAAATTGGTTTGCCCGTGACTTGTTAACAAGAAAATCTCCCTGCTCCTGTCTTTCTCTCGCTGAATCCACTATACCGACTGATTGACCAGATCGTGATGTCCCTGCTGCATCGTTTTGAGTTGCACCAGAATGGGAAGTCACAACTGCTTTGCACACTTTGTTTGCTGGCGTTAAAACTGTTGCTTTCTCGCCATTGTAACCCGCCTGTGTTGCTTGAGTATACTCTGCAGTAGTGATTTCTGCCAGAATAATCGGTGCTAACGCAACTCGAGAGAGTCGCCTGCTATCACTAAATCCCCTTTCCTGCATGCTATTCTGATGACCCCTCCTGATTTCAACAGCACAGGGCTTCCCTGCCAAACCATCATAAACCCCAGCCGCCTTCACCGATAATGCAGGTTTGGTTGATCCAGTTTCTTCAACAGAATGATCATGCTTATTGAACGATAGTTTCCCACTCCCAACAAGACTCCTACCTCCTGTTTTGTTGTGATCCTTGTTGCCAGAAAGATTTGTGACAACTTGAACGTATGTTCTTTCATCCCTAATATTGTCTTTAACAGCTTTCGAGATCTGTCTAGGTTTTTCAAAGATTCTCCCTTACGTGATCTTCTATCATTCCCACCCCTATCTTGCCCGAATCTTGCCCTAGAGATAACAAACCTTCTGCCCAGTATGTACTAACCGCTACATTTAATAATCAGTCTTCTAGCATCGGTCCCTACAACTGTGATGAAGCCAAAGAGATCTGAACGAAAGGCCTCCTCTTCTTTGATATGAACAAGTCATAAACTCTCACAACTCTTTCGAAAAAATCCAAAAGCAGCTTGAACTTCACCTTAGAATTGAGATTATCAATGAAAAGTGTTACAATCTCGTTATCTTCAACATTCCACACCTGATGAATCGGCTTAGAACCCAAAGAACTAAGTCTGCCAGGAGAAACCCTAGCAGACGCCTCACGCCCTAGAGAGAACCATTTTTTTTCTTTCTATTCTTAGTTATTATTTTCCTTAGAATATTTTATGTTTCTTAATTTATTTTTTCTTTTAATTGTTTTAATTATTTTTTCTTTTCTTTTAATTTAATTGTTGTTTGAATTATTTAAGTTCTTACTTAATTTCATTATTTTTGCTATTTCTTTATTTATATGTTTAGTATGAACTCTTATTTTACATGTAATTTATTAATTGTCTATTTGTTTAATTATTTATTATATTTTATTAAACATTTTTTCCTCATAATTTACAATTATAAATTAAAATCAAACATAAATCGAAACTTTCTTATGATAAAACTCTAGAAAGTTGCGAATGGTCAATTTCTAAGAATTTCTAGGTGAGGGGAATTTTTAAGTGTCTAACCTGAATGGTGGAAAGTTACCTAAAAATTTTCCAATATTTTCAACTCTCAACTTTAATTTTAATCCATAAAATATTTAATAGATCCGACGACGGATCTTCATAAGAACGAATGGTTTCCATTGAAGACTCCTGAGGTGAGGTGGATTTATAGAATTACTCCCGAATGATGAAAAAGATTCTAAAAATTTTCCAATATTTAAGTAATAATAAAAATTAAATTAAGACCTTTCATATGATGAATACCGTTTATAATTATTGATGAATCAAAAAATTTCAATTGAACTTATTATTTCAATTGGTATTTTTGCTTATCCCCATCTCGTTTAAAAATTGAAACTTAGGTAAGTGCTTTATAAACATATGTATAAAAATAACATATTTCATTTAGCTCCTTCATGCCTACTATAACTAGTTATTTTGGTTTTTTACTCGCGGCTTTAACTATAACCTCAACTTTATTTATTGGTCTGAGTAAGATACGACTTATTTGAAAATTAATTGAATGAACGAACAATTCATAAAAACAAAGCTTTCTGTCCTATTCCATATATTCTATAGTTCCTTACCGTGTTAATTATCAATTATTAGTTATTGATATTCATGGGCAATAGAGATTAATATTTAGGGATAGATATTACCTTTCTTTTTCTGTTGCAACTAGTTGATCTTCTAAGAAATTTCTAGGTGAGAAAAGATTCTCCTAAGTTCCGCCATTGATGGAGAATTTAGAGGATGACTTTCAATATTATTGGTTGAAATTTAATTTTTAAATATAAAAATAATTTAAAATTGAAATTTAGAGTTTACAAGTATCATTTTCCATAAAATACTTAATAAATTCGACGATGGAGCCTCTTCATAAGAACGAATGGTTTCTATTGAAGACTCTTGAGGTAAGGTGGATTTCAAATATCATTCCCGAATGGTGGAAAGTATTTTTGGGATCTTTCCAATATTTAAATAAAAATAAAAGATCAATCAAGACCAAAATTTAGGATAATATAAGACTAATTAGGTACCGTCCTCTTGGATGGGCGTTGTGGGGGTGCTAATCCTTCCCCACTCGTAACCGTACTCCCGAACTTAGTTCTAGTAATATAGACTGGGACGTATCATTTTTATGTGCCTTCGTCAAGTTTAGGATTACTATAAATTTGATACATTCATATAGGTGACTAGTCACACCTAGCAAAGATGATTAGTGGCGACTCCACAATTTGCGCCTAGCATGCTGAATTCGCATTTGACACGTTATGACATTTATGTATCCCTTTTTCACACTCTAATGGTCAATTGTTCTCTCATCTCTTCCCTCGAGTTTCTCATTCCCACTCATATCCCTAAATATAATTGATTATTATAATTATATAAATAATTGTTAGTATAATTAAATTAAAAAATAGTATCCGTAAAATTTTTCGTCGGTAATAACAATTTGCAATGGTACAATTAAATTAGACATAAAATTAATTTCATTGCAAATTGTATTCCATCGATAATAAACTCAATTGGAATAGAATATTTCATCGCAAATACTATTTACGACTAAATCTTATGCCACCCACAATTTTTTCAAACAAATACTCATATCCCTCGCTATTGTTCCATGTCGAATTATGATGCTATATTTGATGTAAAAATGAAATATCATCACATTAACTATTAATTATTATATTTGATGCACAATCATTTACTCTTTTATTTTTACAGAAGCATTTACTCTACAAAATTAATAAATCAGAATGCCACTTGCTGAACACTTTGTTCACCATAAAATACTTCTAATCATGTTATATATTGAAAAATTGGTTATGTTATTTATTTAGAACTTAAACAAAGACAAAAGCTTGATAGTTAGAGGGATATTAATGTCATCTTATCCTTTAATTTATATGGATATTTGACTTCCAAATTTTAATAGAATAAATAAGAGATCAAATATATGAACTGGTCATGTTATTTAAAAATAACATTACTTAGTTTTAATGGAATAAAACTTGATAAAATGACAAAAACTTGGTAGTTATAGAAGTTAAGAACCTAAAAGTAATGGTAGTTTAGAAATTTGAAAGACAAATATTTTTTATATGGAAAATTTGGAAAATATATATATATATATATATATATGGACAAAGATTTTTTTGGTACAAAGGAGGTTGCAGTCTAGGGATAATGAAAGGGTTGCAGATGATGGGATTCAAATCCCAAACTTGCTGGATGTCATCTTATAAAAATAACTGTATGAACCAACTGAACTAAATTTCGGATTTTATGGATAGAGATTTAGCAAAGAGCAAGTGAATGTTTACTTTGTATGCAATACAAATAAAATTTTTGAAAACGATGTCGTTCTTTGTTACCAGTTGGGTTAATAGCAAAGGAATTGCAAAAAAACCAAAAAAAATATATGGTTACATGGCTGAAGGGGAGGATACTTGCATCAAGAGTTGGTAAAACTATCCCGCATTCGATAACCCGTTCAGGTCCACCTGTGATCAAATTTGAACTAACGAAGATTGACTTAAAATTCAAAGATTCAAACTTGAAAATTTTAAAACTGACACGACTTGAACCCATCACAATCCAAAGATTGATTTAATCTCAAACTCGTAAAAAACTTGAACTTTTAACTTAAAAAACCTCAAATATAATTGTATGTTTTATTTAAAAATATAAATAAATGATAAACTTTTTTCTTAAATAAAAATTTTAAAGATTATTATTTTATGATTATTATACAATTATATCAATAATATATTATAAGAAAAATTAATTAATATTAAATCTTTAAATTGAATTATGAAATGAAATGAATTTGAAACACTTAAATATTATGGATATTAAATTACTTTTAATACTATCCTTATTGTATTTACAATAATTATCCAAAAAATAAGAAATAATATTTTTAATTTAACAAATATATTATTGTGCTTATTTCACATTTAATTTAAATTTTAATACAATAATAATTCAAATATATAAAACAATTATAATTTTAACATATGATTGAACTTGATGTTTTATGTAAAACATTATTAACATTATTAACAAAATTAACTTTAAATCCTGTTTTTCTTAGTGTTTCAAACATATGAAAAAATATTATTTAAAATTAAAATATAAAGATTAAACAACTAAATTAAACAATACAACGTCCCAGACAAAATATAATCAAATAAAAGATGTTTTTCAATTTCTAAAATTAAATAAATACAGTTTTTCGATTCTTAATAACGATGCATCAAGTCACGTCTAACATTCAAAATCTAAACCTGCAAATTACAATAAAAACAATCACAATTGCTATTGGTAAAAAAATTTCAACTTTTTTATCGATAATAAAACTAACTATTAGAAACTAATAAATAATGATATTTTTATTTTTTTTTAAATGAAAATTTCAAGATAATATAATAATGATATAAAAAATGCACAATCAAATCCATAAATTTCTATATAAAAAAAATGAACTACCAATAAAATTAATTAATCAATTCGACAATACTTAGCAAACTAATTCCGGATGCTTGGACACCATCCAATGTCTGCATACATAAAATTTTTAATTAATTACAAGAAAAATAATTTGTAAGCTAACCGATATCATTTTGGCACAAAAAATTCGTCCTCATGAACATCATTACACTTGTTCAAAAGTCAAGTTATCCGTCTAGTTTGTATTGAATCAGATTTGGGTAAGTATTTTTTCAATTCGGATCGACCCGGTGAATCTCGAAATAATATTTATTAATAATAATATTTTTTATTTAAATTTAATTATAAAATATAAAAATATTAATAAAAAAATATTTTTTTAATATTTTAATATTTTATAAACAATAATTCAAATCTACGGACCGAATTTAAATAAAAAATCTAGAAAAAAAAAAAAAAAACCTAATCGAGGTAGAACACCTCAAAACATCGGTTTTTTTATTAGAATATAGCAAAAAAAAATTACGAAATTACCGTTGATTTCTGATTATTTCCCAAAATACAGCGTTTTTTTTTTTGAAAATTTTTAAAAACACCAAGGGAAATCGCCATGGGGGGTGGCGATTTCCCTTGGTGTTTTTTGCAAATTTTCAAAAAAATACCAAGGGAAATCGCCACCCCCCATGGCGATTTCCTTTGGTATTTTTAGCAAAATTTGCTAAAATCATGAAGGGAAATCGCCATGGGGGGTGGCGATTTCCCTTCATGTATAATTTTTTTTTTTAATTAATAAACAAAAATTAAAATTTAAACAAAAATTTAATTTAATTTGATAAATTTATTTTAAAAATTATAAATTAAATTAAAATATTTTTTTTATAATTTAAAAAAAAATTAAAAATTCGTAAAATATATTTTAGGTTTTTTTATAATTTAATATTTTGAATTTTTTTTTTTAAATTTTAAATTTGAAAATAGAAAAAAAAAATTAGAAAAAAAAAATTTGAAAGGGGGGCAACGGTCATATGACCGTTGCCCCCCCTCCCCCAAATCCCCCCTCCCCCCCACACCCCCCATTCACTCATTTTATCTATAAATACCCCCCTCCTCTCCTTCAAATTTTCATTCCTCTCATTCAAATTTTCATTTTCTTTCAACAATTTTTCATTCTTCTACCAAAAAAATTTCTTTCTACAAATTTTTTTTTCCTACAACAATATTTTGAAATGGCTTCACTATTGAGGTTACAAGAAAATCACATCTCGGAGGTTATATTTAACGAGGTAAGTAAATTTTTATATTATTATTATTTTTTATATTATTATTATTTTTCATATTATTATTGTTTTTTATATTATTATTGTTTTTTATATTATTATTGCTTTATATTATATTATATTATTATTGTTTTTTATATTATTATTATTTTTATATTATTATTGTTTTTTATATTATTATTGTTTTTTATACTATTATTGTTTTTTATATTATTATTGTGTTATATTATATTATTATTGTTTATATTATATTATATTATTATTGTTTTTTATATTATTATTGTTTTATATTATATTATATTATTATTGTTTTATATTATATTATATTATTATTGTTTTTTATATTATTATTGTTTTATATTATATTATATTATTATTGTTTATATTATATTATATTATTATTGTTTTATATTATATTATATTATTATTGTTTATATTATACTATATTATATTATATTATGTTATTATTGTTTTATATTATATTATATTATTATTGTTTATATTATATTATATTATATTATATTATTATTTTGTTATTTTATAGTTTTATTTATTAATTTTTAATTGTTATAGTTTTATAATATATTAATTTTTATTATTATAACAGGAAACTCGTCGCGTGTTACGTGCGAGGAAATTTACATTGGAGGACCCGCATCCATCTATTATCGACCACTTAAGAAGAGCCGGATTTTATCACGCAAGTCAAATTCGACGACTTGTGATACAACCCGATTTAATCAGTGCGTTGGTCGAACGATGGAGACCCGAGACGCACACTTTTCATTTTCCATGTGGTGAATGCACGGTCAGTCTCGAAGATGTTGCGCTGCAACTTGGACTTCCGATCCATGGCGATGCAGTTACAGGCGGAAGCCTGCTAGATTGGAATGAAGTGTGTCAAGATCTATTGGGTGAGGTACCTCCAGAAGACTATGTATCTGGCTCAACAGTGAGACTGACTTGGTTGAAATCGTTTCAAAATCTGCCATTACATGCAACCGAACAACAAATACAATATGCTGCTAGAGCATATATTTTACGTTTGATTGGAGGATTACTGATGCCTGACAAATCGAGCAGTCGGGTACATTTAATGTATCTTCCATTGCTATGTGATTTAGAGCAAGCAGCAAATTATAGTTGGGGTTCTGCGTGTTTGGCGGTTTTGTATAGAGAACTTTGCCGAGCTACAGTTCCAAAAATCCATGACATAGGTGGATGTCTAGTGCTTCTATAATCATGGGCTTGGTATCGGCTACCATTTCTTGCTCCGCGCATGGATATTTCGGCTGTATACCCCCTTGGAAGCAGGTAATAATCTTTACTATTTTATTAATTTTGTACGAACTTGTATTTTTATAGGTCATTAAGATATTATATGCATTTTAATAGGTGGAGTAGGAGTACGAGTAGAGATTTTACAGAGACTCCGAGCGATCTTGAAAGTATAAGACTACGACTAGATCGACTAGGATATGATAAGGTAAATATTTCGATTGTTACATTGAAGTTTTTTTTTTTATTTAATCCATATGAAACTAATAATTTGTAATAATTATTCGCAGTTTCTGTGGATGCCATATTCCTCGAGTGAAATTATGGCATGCCTCCCATCGGATGCCTACAATAATTTCAATATATGGAAAGCAAACACAACATTGATATGCTTTTCATATGTAGAGTGGCACCAAACTGACCGGGTGTTGCGACAATTTGGGATGCAACAACCAATTCCTGCAACCCCGGTGAACCTTGATAAGCTTCACAAGGTTGACATGCGTGGTCGTAATGATGAATTCTGGCCTGCGAAGCATGAACATTGGATCCAATGGTGGAACATACGTTTTCAACGAATTCCGACAGGTTACGCGATTGTTGGTAATAATTTCAACCCATCTGCTGATTACATAAGATGGTATAGAAATGAAGGTCGGCCTTTCGTTTGTCCACCGTCGATGCACGAGGATGTTAGGAGTATGCCATTTACCGGACAAACTTCAGCTCCAGTCCCTCCTACACAAGATATGGATGCTCCTAGACCTCGCCGACAACGTGGGCGAATGCGTCAACCGACCTCATCGGAGTTCACAGCACCGAGGATGTCATTTAATCATCCTGAACCTGAACGGGATCATGGAGTACCATCCAGCCATCGTTATTCCGTAAGTCACCCTGGATATGACGTTGATGAGTGTTACCGACCATCACCGCCAAGAACGAGGTTAGATGACCAGCTCCCCGTCCTAAGTCCAAGTTCAGCATATTTAACATCCATGTATCAGTTTGGAACCCCTTCGTCAACATTTGATGCTACATCATTTATGGGTGCATCTAGTAGTCAGGTTCCCGTTATGGGTGAATTAGGTGTTGGCTCATCCAGCAGTGGGTTTCAAATTTTTGATACGGATGAAGCGACTGATGACATACAACCGGAACCAGTGGCGGTTATAGCAAGAGGTCGTGGTGGACCGCGAATACGTTCCACTGACGAGGTTGAACGACGGGTGCAACCACCACGCACTAGAAGAGCTCGACACTGTTGCTCTACACCACGTAATAATTAGAATAATTGTAATGTGTTTTAAATTTCTAATATAAATTTATATGTTTTGCATTTCATGTTATTTATTTTAAATTTGTTCGGAAATTAATTGTTATATTTTATTTTAATTTATATCTTAATGTTGTTATTTAATTTTAATATAATAATCCAAATTACATGATAAGTTGCTTTTCTTTTTTTTTCATTTTAATTTAATTTTCTTTTAAAATTTTAATAAGAAATAAAATTTTAATCATAAATTAAATTAAAATTATTTTATCAAATATCTAGTTTTAAACTGTAACAATATATACTATTATTAAAAACAATGATTAAATTGATGTCACGAGTTAATCGAATACCAACTCAAAAAAACTAATCAAATTAAAATAATTATTTTACGATACCAACTAAAAATAACTTCTTTATTTAAAAAAGTGACTCGATAAATTTCTTTAAATTTTTTTTTTTTACATTTTACATCATTACATTATTTTTGATATAAATTAATTTTTTTTTTATAATATTACAAAATTATAAAAAATAAAATTTTTGATATAAAAATTTAATAAAAAATATAATCTTCTTTTTAAATTTTAATAAGAAATATACTTTTTATTTTTTATAAAATTGTAATAATAAATTAAATTACATTTTTTAATATATATTTTAAAAAAATAAATAACCAAACCTATAAAAAAATATTTTAATTTAATTTATAATTTTTAAAAATAAATTTATCAAATTAAATTTAATTTTTGTTTAAATTTTAATTTTTGTTTATTAATTAAAAAAAAATTATACATGAAGGGAAATCGCCACCCCCCATGGCGATTTCCCTTGGTGTTTTTTACAAATTTTCAAAGAAAAAAAAAAACGCTGGGAAATCGCCATGGGGGATGGCGATTTCCCAGCTAGAAAAAAATGGCCGTATTTTGGGAAATAATCTAAAACCAACTGTAATTTCTTTTTTTTTTTTTTTTTGCTATATTCTAATAAAAAAACCCATGTATTTCATATATTAGTGTTTTTTTTTTTTCATTATTTCATTTGTTAGTGTTTTTTTTATTAGAATATAGCCACACAAAAAAAATTATGAAATTACCGTTGGTTTCTGATTATTTCCCAAAATACGGTTTTTTTTTTGTAGCTGGGAAATCGCCATCCCCCATGGCAATTTCCCAGCGTTTTTTTTTTGAAAATTTGTAAAAAACACCAAGGGAAATTGCCATGGGGGGTGGCGATTTCCCTTGGTGTTTTTTGCAAATTTTCAAAAAAATACCAAGGGAAATCGCCACCCTCCATGGCGATTTCCCTTGGTATTTTTAGCAAAATTTGCTAAAATCATGAAGGGAAATCGCCATGGGGGGTGGCGATTTCCCTTCATGTATAATTTTTTTTTTAATTAATAAACAAAAATTAAAATTTAAACAAAAATTTAATTTAATTTGATAAATTTATTTTTAAAAATTAGAAATTAAATTAAAATATTTTTTTTATAATTTAAAAAAAATTAAAAATTCGTAAAATATATTTTAGGTTTTTTTATAATTTAATATTTTGAAATTTTTTTTTTTAAATTTTAAATTTGAAAATAGAAAAAAAAAATTAGAAAAAAAAAATTTGAAAGGGGGGGCAACGGTCATATCCCCCAAATCCCCCCTCCCCCACGTCCCCCCTCCCCCCCACACCCCCCACCCACTCATTTTATCTATAAATCCCCCCCTCCTCTCCTTCAAATTTTCATTCCTCTCATTCAAATTTTCATTTCTTTCAACAATTTTTCATTCTTCTACCAAAAAAATTTCTTTCTACAAATTTTTTTTTTTCCTACAATAATATTTTGAAATGGCTTCACTATTGAGGTTACAAGAAAATCACATCTCGGAGGTTATATTTAACGAGGTAAGTAAATTGTTATATTATTATTATTTTTTATATTATTATTATTTTTTATATTATTATTGTTTTTTATATTATTATTGTTTTTTATATTATTATTGCTTTATATTATATTATATTATTATTGTTTTTTATATTATTATTGTTTTTTATATTATTATTGTTTTTTATATTATTATTGTGTTATATTATATTATATTATTATTGTTTATATTATATTATATTATTATTGTTTTTTATATTATTATTGTTTTATATTATATTATATTATTATTGTTTATATTATATTATATTATATTATTATTGTTTTATATTATATTATATTATTATTGTTTATATTATACTATATTATATTATGTTATTATTGTTTTATATTATATTATATTATTATTGTTTATATTATATTATATTATATTATATTATTATTTTGTTATTTTATAGTTTTATTTATTAATTTTTAATTGTTATAGTTTTATAATATATTAATTTTTATTATTATAACAGAAAACTCGTCGCGTGTTACGTGCGAGGAAATTTACATTGGAGGACCCGCATCCATCTATTATCGACCACTTAAGAAGAGCCGGATTTTATCACGCAAGTCAAATTCGACGACTTGTGATACAACCCGATTTAATCAGTGCGTTGGTTGAACGATGGAGACCCGAGACGCACACTTTTCATTTTCCATGTGGTGAATGCACGGTCAGTCTCGAAGATGTTGCGCTGCAACTTGGACTTCCGATCCATGGCGATGCAGTTACAGGCGGAAGCCTGCTAGATTGGAATGAAGTGTGTCAAGATCTATTGGGTGAGGTACCTCCAGAAGACTATGTATCTGGCTCAACAGTGAGACTGACTTGGTTGAAATCGTTTCAAAATCTGCCATTACATGCAACCGAACAACAAATACAATATGCTGCTAGAGCATATATTTTACGTTTGATTGGAGGATTACTGATGCCTGACAAATCGAGCAGTCGGGTACATTTAATGTATCTTCCATTGCTACGTGATTTAGAGCAAGCAGCAAATTATAGTTGGGGTTCTGCGTGTTTGGCGGTTTTGTATAGAGAACTTTGCCGAGCTACAGTTCCAAAAATCCATGACATAGGTGGATGTCTAGTGCTTCTACAATCATGGGCTTGGTATCGGCTACCATTTCTTGCTCCGCGCGTGGATATTTCGGCTGTATACCCCCTTGCAAGCAGGTAATAATCTTTACTATTTTATTAATTTTGTACGAAGTTGTATTTTTATAGGTCATTAAGATATTATATGCATTTTAATAGGTGGAGTAGGAGTACGAGTAGAGATTTTACAGAGACTCCGAGCGATCTTGCAAGTATAAGACTACGACTAGATCGACTAGGATATGATAAGGTAAATATTTCGATTGTTACATTGAAGTTTTTTTTTATTTAATCCATATGAAACTAATAATTTGTAATAATTATTCGCAGTTTCTGTGGATGCCATATTCCTCGAGTGAAATTATGGCATGCCTCCCATCGGATGCCTACAATAATTTCAATATATGGAAAGCAAACACAGCATTGATATGCTTTTCATATGTAGAGTGGCACCAAACTGACCGGGTGTTGCGACAATTTGGGATGCAACAACCAATTCCTGCAACCCCGTTGAACCTTGATAAGCTTCACAAGGTTGACATGCGTGGTCGTAATGATGAATTCTGGCCTGCGAAGCATGAACATTGGATCCAATGGTGGATGATAACTCGTATAATTATATAGTTTTTAGTTATGTTTTATTATTGTTTTGTGTCAAATACGAGTTATTATTGTTTAGTCTAAATTGTGTTTATGGTCTTTTATATTTTTATGTAATTTGGTGTTTTTCACAAGTTTCTTTGAGTGATTTCAGATTACTAGAATTAAGGGCAAATCCAGTTCAGTTCCAGTTCCGACACCTTTTTCCATATCAGCTATATCTGGAGTTTCACTGAAGAAATAAGGCTGAAATTTTAACCGTGCAAAGTTAAGAGGCATATCTATCTTTTTCATGTTTTACACTTCTTGAAACGGAGTCGTTTTCCCTAGCGAAATCGACCATCAAGTTGGCTGATGTGCAATGACGTCTGTGCTGACCTGTTTTCGTATTTTGCCCATATCTTCTTATCCACATCAGAAAATGAGCTGATTCCAACGGCTATGGATCAGTAACTGATAGGGGAACATTTTTCTAGAAGACCATGTGATCAGATCAGGCCTCCAATATTGACAAAATCGACCATCAAGTTGGCTGATCAAAATTGTCATACAATATGACGAAAATTGTTAGAAAAATGCACCCACCTATTATACCTACCTTTGAAATTTGTAAAGCTTGTCTCTTGTCATTTAGCCCTCCAAAATGTGTATAAATAGAGGGCCTTGGATGATTGTAGAGGATCATATTGTACATTGGTAGGATATTAGCCATTGTAATAAAATTCTCTAAGTTTTCTTCTTCTTTCTTTTCTCTAGTTTTCTTTTTCTTTATTTTCTTCTTCTTCTTTCTTTCTTTTATTTCCTTCTTAGATTCTCTTTAATTTTATGTTTATGTTTACAATGCCTATGCTAGGCTAAACTTCTATTTGGTTAAGGGTGATTTCAAAGCCCTAGACATGTTTTGTGATTGATTTTCAGATTCTATCTATCATTAATTTTCTATCAAAGTTGCTTATGTTCTTCTACAAGAATTGTTCATGATGTTGTCTTGATTTATTTAGGTGTACAACTAGATAGATCTTGATAATTATCTATTGCTAGTTTAGGAATCTTGATCCGTGTAATTGTCTTGATTTCCTATTCATAAGTGGCAATTTGTGATTAATGATTATGGTCAAGTTTTCAATAATTGCAAAGTGGAACATAACCTAAGTTGAACAATCCGAGCTTATGTGTTTGTTGCTTAGATCAACCTATATTTCTCATCATAAAGCTGCCATTAAATTGAATTTAGAGAGCTTATTCTAGGTTGTTTAATGGTTAGAGATTAAATAGAGAGCTTGTTCTATTTAACGACAAACTAAGGAAAGATTGGGATAACAGAGCTTGTTGTTATCTACGGTTGTTAACTTTGATAGTTGGTTGATATTGATAGATCTGAAATTGATTCTTAATGATGTCTAGTGGTGGAGAATGAAACCTTAACCATATTTTTCATATTTGATTCTTCTTACTTACTTGTTTTCTTACTTTTCTAGTTTGCTTATTTTTAAAAGTATATTTATTTTTATTGGCTGGTTATACCGCCTAATTTGTATATTAACTTTGTTTTATTTTTATTGGCTGGTTATACCGCCTAATTTAGTATATATATTTTTATTGGCTGGTTATACCGCCTTGCATCTTATTCTTATTATTTACTTTAGTTTAAATCTCGCTTCAAAAACCCATTTTCTTTTATTGTTTTCTTTGAACGTAAGTTATAAACTAATAACTCATAGATTAAAACCCAATCCCTGAGGACTCGACCCTTCCTAATCATTATACTTACAATTGATCTTTTTAGTGCAAGGTTAAATAAGATACACTCTTTTGGGTGCATCAAATTTTTGGCGCCGTTGCCGAGGATTGCTTTCTTTAGTTTATTTGTTACTTGGTTTATTCTTATTTTCAGTTCTAATTAGTTTTATTTTCTTGTACATACAAGTTTTTCTTTTCAAATTAAAAAAAAAAAAAAAAACAATGGAATTGAGCAATCTAACACTTGAAGAGTTGGTGGCATACATGAACATGGAGAATCAACAAGCCAATCTCACCTCCCCAGTTCAACAATTGGCCATGGGAGGATGTCAAGGCCATCAAGTGTTCCACGACCAACTGTATGATCATTACTCAAACACTTACCATGAGGGATGGTGGGATCATACTAATTATGGCTACTCGAAAAATTACCAAGAAGTAGATCCTTATGCCAATTACACTCATCCATCTAGCTTCAATCAATCATGGTCTCAAGAACCAGATCTTTTTCAACCACCACATATGACTCAAAACTCAGGTACTTCTTTAGAAGATCTTGTATATTCTCTTGTTACTGATACTTTGCAATTTCAACAGGAAACAAGGGCAAGCATCCAGAGTTTGGAAAGGCAAATGAGCCTATTGGCTAGTAGTGCGGTGGAATTAGTAGCAGAAAGATCTCTAGCACTCCCTTCCCAAACGGTGATTAACCCAAAGGAGAATGCTACTATTGTGACCTTGAGAAATGAGGAACAAGATGAGGATGAGACAAAACCAAAGATGGATTCACTTCTTGAGGATAATGAAGCCACCATTCAAATTGAGAGTACTTTGACACCTCAGGTAGCTTTTAAGGTTCTTATTTCTACTAATGTTCCTTCTCCACTTTTTCCTAGCAGATTTGCAAAGTCCAAAAAGGAGGAACATGAACAACAATTTTTGGAAACCTTAAACAGCTTGCTTGTGGATGCCATTAGACAAGTACCAAGATATGCACAATTCCTCAAAGAGCTATACCCCACCAAGAATGATAAAATAATACGTGTGGGGGGAGAAGGCATTGGCTGTTTTGCAAAGAAAACTTTCTCCAAAACGCAAAAATCCGAGAAGTTTGATGTCTAAGCCAAAAGATCCTAAAAAGCCAAGAAGGGGAATTGGCTAGGCTGAAAACAATCAATCAAGTGCTAATTGGGGCAGGCAGCCTAATTAGTGAAAGCATTGCCAAACTGCCATCCTCAGATTTGCTCTCTTTTTCTTTATCTTTTTCTTATGTTTTTTTTTTTTTGCTAATTGTGTTTAGTTTTTCTAAGTTCATTTAGGCTGCATAAGTTTATTTTGTTTATTAGTTCTTTTCACTTACACATGATTCTTTCATTTGGGATTAATAGCATTACATTAATGACAATGTAAGAATTATGTGTGAGGGGAAGAATTTAGGATTTTATTTAGAGTGTTTTGTTTTTGTGTCTTTTTATGTTGTTTTTCTTTCTGATCCTTGTTTTGAAAATAACTAGATGTAAATATAATTTTTAATTTTTTTAACCCCGGTTAAATGGCGGATAACGGTACTCCGTGATTATTTAAATCGATTCCATCAGCTACCCACAAAACTGATATTGTATATAAATTTCTCTTCCAATTTCTCTTTCAATTTTTTTTTCATTTTTTTCAGGATGGATGATATTCTCACAAGATTGCAGAAACGATTTCCTCCTTTTCCTCGAAATATTTTACTGAAGCTTTACCAAGTTCGATTTGAAAGATTAAGAATGCTTATGCACAAAGGGATTCCTGAAGACATACGTTGGATAATTGAAGCCAAGGTACGTGAAGATGAATATCTTCCTGTTTTGCATTTACCAGGTACATGTAGAAGCACTTTTGCAAAGAAGCGACGAGCAAAGCGCATGAGTTCAAATTGCCACAAATGTGCACGATGGACGTGTAACGGTAAATGTCGTTCTATTGGGATTCCGTCCTCTAATCGAGATGATAAAATTGAATTCATTAAGGATGGACTGAGTAAGGAGAATTTGGGTAATATCCAACTTTCTCTTGAGACGCATCCTAGTGGAGACGTACAAAGAGAAATTCTTGATTTATGGCCGCAATTCCAAAGGGAATGGCAACATCTTGGGAATCTGATGTTAAAAGACCCTGTTTGCCAGCTTGTAAGAAAACTGGATGGGAAGCATATCCTCGACTCATAGAAGGCGTTTAAGCCGTTTCTGGACGTAAAACCAGAGGAAGATGTGAGCCACAATCACAACTACAATAAATGACTTCTCAGCTTTTGGTTTGATTTGCAATAACTTTATTTCAGTTTAATTTACGTGTTATTCGATTTGTGTAATTATTCTCATTTTTTTTATTTGTCTTTTACGGTTGATTTTTCTTCTCTTTTTGATTTTCTTCCTGAAATCACGCAAAAATCTTTTGTTAGGTTAACATTTTCTTCTGACAGGTCAAATACACTTTCGGCGACATTATTACTCTTGACTTTTACGGTTGATTTTTCTTCTCTTTTTGATTTTCTTTCTGAAATCACGCAAAAATCTTTTGTTAGGTTAACATTTTCTTCTGACAGGTCAGATACACTTTCGGCGACATTATTACTCTTGTCTGATTCACTACTCAGTCCTCTATATATTACATCATGTACTCATTCTCTTTCAGGCACTCGAAAAAAAAAATGGAAAGTACTTCATCCCAGCGCATTAAAAAAATTTGTGTCTTTGGAGGTGCTTATCCAGGGAAAAATAACATATTCGCTGATGAAGCCATAAGAGTTGGAGTAATACTTGCCCAACAAAAGATCCAGTTGATTTATGGAGGCGGTAGTATGGGTTTAATGGGAGCAGTCGCTACAGCAGCACACGCCGGAGGAAGTCCAGTTCTAGGAATCGTGCCAAAACTATTCACAAGTTTTTGTGGACCTACCGTGGGTAAGGAAATACAAGTCTGGAGTATCCCTGAACGGATGACAATCATGTACCATTCTGCCGATGCATTCATTGCTTTACCAGGAGGTCTGGGTACATTGGAAGAAATAGCTTGCGTGGCTTTTTGGTCATCTTTGGTCACAAATAAGAAACCCATTGGTTTGCTTAATATTAATGGTTATTTTAGTAATTTGCTTTCATATTTAGATAATGCTGTGGATAATGGATTCATGTTTTCAGAGGCAAGGAGAACCATAATTTCTGCTACAACCATTGAAGATTTACTTAAAAAGCTCCAAGCTTATGAGTGTTTATCTGCTACGGTTGTTTCGCAAACGCTCGGAAAAAGAAAAAGAGATATGGACGAGCAAGGAGTGGATTGCACTTTGTCTTTGTGACATTATCTAACATTTTGCTTGTTGTGTCTCAGTTATAATAAGTGGTTAGCAACCTCTGCAGGTAATATCTCCTAAATTCTACCTTTAAAATTTGACATTGGGGACAATGTCATATTTTAGTAGGGGGTAAAGGACATATTTTGCTAATTTAAAAAAAAAAAAATTTGTTGTGTTTTAAGCCATTTAGAAGTATTCATTCTGAACAAGGTCTGAGTAAGGGAGACTTGAGACATACCTTGTCAGTTTGATTTCTTCTTTTCAAAAAAAAAAAAATTTGTTTGTTGTGTTTTAAGCAATTTAGAAGTATTCATTCTGAACAAGGTCTGAGTAAGGGAGACTTGAGACATACCTTGTCAGTTTGATTTTAATCTTTTTATGTTTACTTGTTAATTTTTGTTTAGAATTTAAGGATTATTTAGGTTTCATGAGTTTGTTTTGTTTTGAGTCTTAGTTGTTCATATTCTTATGTTATTAGTTCTTTTCTCTTACACATGATTCTTTCATTTGGGTTAATAGACTTACATTGAGGACAATGTAAGAATTAAGTGCGGGGGGAATGATTTAGGATTTCTTTTATTTTTGTCTACTATTTTTTTTTATTTTTTATGAGTCTTTATTATTATTTTTAGTGTGTTTTAGTTCCTTTTCAATACTATGATGAGATATGAATTGCATAAGTCTAAAACAGATTTATTAGTGAGAAGATTTTCATGAGAATTGAACTTGATATCAATCGTTTTATGAGCCAATGTTAATATGATATGTTGATTGAGAAAGAAGCATGTTTAGACTTAATCTGACTTGTATAATCATCCTTGTGAGTTTTTGAGCCTATAATGATTGATGCATTATATAAATCAATCTAATTTCTTTCTTGAGTGCTCTTATGATTACATGATTCTCTAGAACTTGCTTTAGACCTTGTTGAGACTATATTGATGCATGTGACAACATGAATATGATAGAGGCATTAGGATTTTTAGCCAGGGCCAAACAGCCATCCCTTATTGATGTTCCAAGAGAACACACCCCTAGTGAGCCAATTTGAGCCTACATTGAATAAGCTATTTATTTGGTAACCACAACTTACACCTAGCCTAAATATAACCCTTGTTCTAAATATGGATTATATATTTTGAGACATATTGCAAAAAAAAAAACAAGGGATATTTTTAGTTAAAAATTTGGGTTGGAAACAAAAGATAAGTGTGGGGGAAGAAAAGAAAAGAAAAAGTCAAGAGAAAAAGAAAGGGATCATTGTCAAATACATTCCCATAAAAAAAAAAAATCTTCTCTTGAACTTCTAGTTAAAGTAAAGAAAAAGATGTTACAAAGTTGTTTAGAATGAAGAAAAGGCCCAACATGAATATCCGGCCTAGATGACTATGTACTTGTAAAGAGTTTTGAGAAGTTTCTTTGTATGATCTTATTATGTCTCTAAACTCTATGAACTCTTTGGAACCTTTGTGATATCTTTATCCTTTTGTTCTTTAACCACATTATAACCCTTTGGCCCCATTACAACCTTGAATAAAGACCTCTTGATTTATGAAGTTGTATGATCTAAATAGTGGAGAATAGGTGGACAAGCAAGCATATGGTAGAAGTGTTTTCATGAGATTGATTGAGTGTAAACACTTTACCACTACTTTAAAGAGTGAAAATCAAGAGAGTATCCCATGTGAGAAGTTGAGATTAAGTTTGAATATGCACTATTTTGATTGAAATATGTTATGTTAATATTGGCTTAACTCAAACTATTTACATTCAAGTAAGATTTTTTGTGAATTTCTTTAAGCTATTGATTAGTTTTTAAGACTTGTCCAATGATTATCTCTAATTTATATTGGAAGGATTAGTTATAATTATTATTTTTAGTTTTTCTTATGTCTTCAATGTTTGTGGGTATCGTCCTAGTAAATCCTCACGAGACTAAACTCGTCCACTAGGGACACCTAGGGGTTTAAAGGCTTGTGTCACATGCTAAGTGCCACCGTGATTTCCTACGAAAGTGGATTAGATTAGATTTTCTTATTTTATTTTTATTGAGTCGTTGCTAGGGACTAGCAACAATCTAAGTGTGGTGGTGTGATAACTCGTATAATTATATAGTTTTTAGTTATGTTTTATTATTGTTTTGTGTCAAATACGAGTTATTATTGTTTAGTCTAAATTGTGTTTATGATCTTTTATATTTTTATGTAATTTGGTGTTTTTCGCAAGTTTCTTTGAGTGATTTCAGATTACTAGAATTAAGGGCAAATCCAGTTCAGTTCCAGTTCCGACACCTTTTGCCATATCAGTTATATCTGGAGTTTCACTGAAGCAATAAGGCTCAAATTTTAACCGTGCAAAGTTAAGAGGCATATCTATCTTTTTCATGTTTTACACTTCTTGAAACGGAGTCGTTTTCCCTAGCGAAATCGACCATCAAGTTGGCTGATGTGCAATGACGTCTGTGCTGACCTGTTTTCGTATTTTGCCCATATCTTCTTATCCACATCAGCAAATGAGCTGATTCCAATGGCTATGGATTAGTAACTGACAGGGGAACATGTTTCTAGAAGACCATGTCATCAGATCAGGCCTCCAATATTGACAAAATCGACCATCAAGTTGGCTGATCAAAATTGTCATACAATATGACGAAAATTGTTAGAAAAATGCATCCACCTATTATACCTACCTTTGAAATTTGTAAAGCTTGTCTCTTGTCATTTAGCCCTCCAAAATGTGTATAAATAGAGGGCCTTGGATGATTGTAGAGGATCATATTGTACATTGGTAGGATATTAGCCATTGTAATAAAATTCTCTAAGTTTTCTTCTTCTTTCTTTTCTCTAGTTTTCTTTTTCTTTATTTTCTTCTTCTTCTTTCTTTCTTTTATTTCCTTCTTAGATTCTCTTTAATTTTATGTTTATGTTTACAATGCCTATTCTAGGCTAAACTTCTATTTGGTTAAGGGTGATTTCAAAGCCCTAGACATGTTTTGTGATTGATTTTCAGATTCTATCTATCATTAATTTTCTATCAAAGTTGCTTATGTTCTTCTACAAGAATTGTTCATGATGTTGTCTTGATTTATTTAGGTGTACAACTAGATAGATCTTGATAATTATCTATTGCTAGTTTAGGAATCTTGATCCGTGTAATTGTCTTGATTTCCTATTCATAAGTGGCAATTTGTGATTAATGATTATGGTCAAGTTTTCAATAATTGCAAAGTGGAACATAACCTAAGTTGAACAATCCGAGCTTATGTGTTTGTTGCTTAGATCAACCTATCTTTCTCATCATAAAGCTGCCATTAAATTGAATTTAGAGAGCTTATTCTAGGTTGTTTAATGGTTAGAGATTAAATAGAGAGCTTGTTCTATTTAACGACAAACTAAGGAAAGATTGGGATAACAGAGCTTGTTGTTATCTACGGTTGTTAACTTTGATAGTTGGTTGATATTGATAGATCTGAAATTGATTCTTAATGATGTCTAGTGGTGGAGAATGAAACCTTAACCATATTTTTCATATTTGATTCTTCTTACTTACTTGTTTTCTTACTTTTCTAGTTTGCTTATTTTTAAAAGTATATTTATTTTTATTGGCTGGTTATACCGCCTAATTTGTATATTAACTTTGTTTTATTTTTATTGGCTGGTTATACCGCCTAATTTAGTATATATATTTTTATTGGCTGGTTATACCGCCTTGCATCTTATTCTTATTATTTACTTTAGTTTAAATCTGGCTTCAAAAACCCCTTTTCTTTTATTGTTTTCTTTGAACGTAAGTTATAAACTAATAACTCATAGATTAAAACCCAATCCCTGAGGACTCGACCCTTGCTAATCATTATACTTACAATTGATCTTTTTAGTGCAAGGTTAAATAAGATACACTCTTTTGGGTGCATCAGTGGAACATACATTTTCAACGAATTCCGACAGGTTACGCGATTGTTGGTAATAATTTCAACCCATCTGCTGATTACATAAGATGGTATAGAAATGAAGGTCGGCCTTTCGTTTGTCCACCGTCGATGCACGAGGATGTTAGGAGTATGCCATTTACCGGACAAACTTCAGCTCCAGTCCCTCCTACACAGGATATGGATGCTCCTAGACCTCGCCGACAACGTGGGCGAACGCGTCAACCGACCTCATCGGAGTTCACAGCACCGAGGATGTCATTTGATCATCCTGAACCTGAACGGGATCATGGAGTACCATCCAGCCATCGTTATTCCGTAAGTCACCCCGGATATGACGTTGATGAGTGTTACCGACCATCACCGCCAAGAACGAGGTTAGATGACCAGCTCCCCGTCCTAAGTCCAAGTTCAGCATATTTAACATCCATGTATCAGTTTGGAACCCCTTCGTCAGCATTTGATGCTACATCATTTATGGGTGCATCTAGTAGTCAGGTTCCCGTTATGGGTGAACTAGGTGTTGGCTCATCCAGCAGTGGGTTTCAAATTTTTGATACGGATGAAACGACTGATGACATACAACCGGAACCAGTGGCGGTAATAGCAAGAGGTCGTGGTGGACCGCGAATACGTGCCACTGACGAGGTTGAACGACGGGTGCAACCACCACGCACTAGAAGAGCTCGACACTGTTGCTCTACACCACGCAATAATTAGAATAATTGTAATGTGTTTTAAATTTCTAATATAAATTTATATGTTTTGCATTTCATGTTATTTATTTTAAATTTGTTCGGAAATTAATTGTTATATTTTATTTTAGTTTATATCTTAATGTTGTTATTTAATTTTAATATAATAATCCAAATTACATGATAAGTTGCTTTTCTTTTTTTAATTTTAATTTAATTTTCTTTTTAAATTTTAATAAGAAATAAAATTTTAATCATAAATTAAATTAAAATTATTTTATCAAATATCTAGTTTTAAACTGTAACAATATATACTATTATTAAAAACAATGATTAAATTGATGTCACGAGTTAATCGAATACCAACTCAAAAAAACTAATCAAATTAAAAAAATTATTTTACGATACCAACTTAAAAATAACTTCTTTATTTAAAAAAGTGACTCGATAAATTTCTTTAATTTTTTGTTTTTTACATTTTTCATCATTAAATTATTTTTGATATAAATTAAATTTTCTTTTTTATAATATTACAAAATTATAAAAAATAAAATTTTTGATATAAAAATTTAATAAAAAATATAATCTTCTTTTTAAATTTGAATAAGAAATATATTTTTATTTTTTATAAAATTGTAATAATTAATTAAATTACATTTTTAATATATATTTTAAAAAAATAAATAACCAAACCTATAAAAAAAATATTTTAAGTTAATTTATAATTTTTAAAAATAAATTTATCAAATTAAATTTTTGTTTATTAATTAAAAAAAAAATTATACATGAAGGGAAATCGCCACCCCCCATGGCTATTTGCCTTCATGATTTTAGCAAATTTTGCTAAAAATACAAAGGGAAATCGCCATGGGGGGTGGCGATTTCCCTTGGTATTTTTTTGAAAATTTGCAAAAAACACCAAGGGAAATCGCCACCACCCATGGCGATTTCCCTTTGTATTTTTTACAAATTTTCAAAAAAAAAACGCTGGGAAATCGCCATGGGGGATGGCGATTTCCCAGCTAGAAAAAAATAGCCGTATTTTGGAAAATAATCTAAAACCAACGGAAATTTCGTAATTTTTTTTTTCTATATTCTAATAAAAAAACCGAAATACATGACTAGGAGCAAGTGAATGTAACACCTTTCAATGTAAAAAAAAAAAACTTTTATGATATGCACTAGACTTGGCTATGAGTGTGGTAGAAGTAGATTTGAGCCTTAGACAAAATATTTCAAGACTCGACTCAAAATATATTTTATTAATAATAAAATTATATATATAAATATTAATATAATAATGTAATAATATTTATTATTTTAATAATATTTTAAATCGATCTAAATAAGCAAGTCTAGAAAGATCGAGTTTGGACCCGAGCCGAGCTTAGCATTTAGATGTGTCACTTTGGCTCAGCACAATCTATAAACGCTTCTAATATTCATTATCAAAAGCTAGGGGATTAGACCTGTCAATTGGGCAGGTCGAGTTGATTTCAGGTTGGATCAATTTTAATTTTAAAATTTTTGGGTCACTTTTGAGTTCGGGTCATTTCGGATTTTGATCATTTCGCGTTTAGGTCATTATGGTTTGACACTTGCGTTATTCACGTTCGAGTCATTTCGAGTTCATGTCATTCGGGTTTGACACTCGGATTATTCGAGTTTAGGTTATTCGGATTCAATTTTAAAATTTTAAAATTAAACCAGATCAAATTTAAACAAATTATTTGATCGAGTCAAATTTAATTAGAATGTTATTGAAATATAGAAAGTAAGTAATAAATAATATTTAAAAATAAATATAAACATTGTAATTTTTAATTTAAAAATAAATATCTATTTAACCCAATTTTTTTGAATTCGAGCATAATCCGATAATTTTTCAAATTCGAGAGTATATGTTACTTAAATGAGTACTATTGTATACCTGAAAAAAAGTTGTAAATGTATTATTATAACGTAGTGTACAAATCGTTATAATATAATACATATATCAATGACCCATTTTATATACTCTAAGAAAATCACATGATAAGAATTAAGAGATTATAAATTTAAAATAAAAACAACACATTTACCCTAAAATAACATGTATAACGATAAGAAATTATATAATTTGATCTAAATTACATGATAATATATTAACATAACGTGCAAATCATTATGATAAAATACAATTATCACAATTAATAATCTATTTTATGTATTTTATTCTAAATTACATAGATTATACTTTTAGAATAAAAATAATACTTTTAGTTTAAATAATATGTATAACGATAAAGAATGTTATAAAGATTATTATAAGTATATCCATAATAATTAAAATATATAATTTATTTTAAATCTTATTTTAAGATTATGATAATTGATATAACATATTATATTTATTTAAGAGATTATTATATATTTAAAAGATTATTTTAGTCTTTGAACAATTATCTTGATGTATTGAACAATTAATTTAAAAAAGTTATTATGGAAATAATATAACAAACTTACTTATAAAACAATACAACAAACTTACTATTTATCCAAACCAACGGTTTGATTTAAAATATATATATATATATATATATATATATATTAAGATTAATTTACAACCGAGTGATTAAAATTTTAATTCTTAATATCCTAACACTATATCAATTTTTATTTTATTTTTATAAAAATTCCACAACTATTGTTTGCATAGTGCATATTTTATGATACCCAAAATGATAATTACAAGTTATAAAATTAAAATAAATTAATAATTTATGTTATAATTACTATTTTTATTAAATTAATGTTTTTAAAATAAAATTATAATTAATTTAATTTTGGGTCATTTCGAGTTAATTGTACAAGTAAATTCGGGTTCTGGTCATTTTAAGTTCGTCAATTCGAGTTCATATCAATTTGGATTCAGGTTATTTCGGGTTCGGGTCATTTTTGATTTCAGGTTGGTTTGGGTTATTGACTTTTCTGACCAAATTGGGTTGGATAGGGTTTGGATTCAGGTGAATTGACGAATTTTTCGAGTTTGGATTAAAATTGACAGGTTTATAAAGGACTATCACACTATCACAAGCAAAAGGTATATATATATATATATATATATATATATATATACTAATAATTATTTTTGAGTCCTAGGACTCAAGAGGTAATTTTTAAATGTGCTAGGGCATTTTTGTCCTACTATATAACATTATTTTTCTAGTTTTTTTTCTTCAGATTTTTAGTTTTAAATTTTTTATTTTATTTTTAAATGATGTATTTAAAGGGTTGATCTGCACGATAACTCATGGGTCGATTTAAAATCTGTAACTGACCCATTCAAAAAAAAATTTACTAATTATTTCTATTTTTGTTTTATTTTTAAATAATATATTTAAAGGGGTTGGTCTGCACGTTGACTCGTTAGTCGATTTAGGATCCGTACCCGACTCGTACGGTAAAAAAGTAAAAAAAAAGAAAAGAAATTTATTTGATTAATTTATTTTTAAATGATGTATTTAAAGGGGTTGGTCTGCACGTTGACTTGCGGATTGATTTAGGATCCGTACTCGACCCGTTCGAAAGAAAAATAATAAAGAAATTTATTTTATTAATTGTTTTTTGTTTTTATTTTATTTTAAATGATATATTTAAAGAGGTTGATCTGCACTCTGCACGTTGACTCGCAGGTCGATTTAGGATCCGTACCCGACCCGCTCGAGAAAAAAAGTTAAAAACTAAATTTGTTTTATTAATTATTTTAATTTTAATTTTAAATGGTATATTTAAAGGGTTCGGATTTAGGATATGTAATCGACCCGCTTGAAAAAAGTTTTAAAAAAAATATTTTATTAATTATTTTTAGTTATTTATTTTATTTTAAATGATGTATTTAAAGGGGTTGATTTGCATATTAAGTCACAAGTCGGTTTAAGATCCGTACCTGATCCGCACGGAAAAAAAAAGTTAAAAAAAGAAATTTATTTTATTAATTAGTTTTTTATTTTATTTTTGACTAATGTATTTAAAAGGGTTAGTCCGCACGTTTACTCGCGGGTTGATTTAGGATCCGTACCCGACCGGCTCGGGGAAAAAGTTAAAAAAAATATTCTCTTAGTTATTTTAATTTTAATTTCAAATGATGTATTTAAAGGGGTTGGTCCTAATGTTAACTCGCGAGTCGGTTTAGGATCCGTATTCGACCAACTCGGAGGAAAAGTTAAAAAAATATTTTATTAACTATTTTTATTTTAATTTTAAATGATGTATTTAAAGGCGTAGGTCCGCACGTTGAGTCGCGGATCGATTTAGGATCCGTACTCGATCCGCTCGAGAAAAAAAGTAAAAAAAAAAAAGAAAAAACGAACTTGCTGCTAAGATATGTGAGAAAATTGATTCTACGAGAGAATAAAATACAAACCATAATTTTATTTTATTTATTTATTATTTTTTACCTCCTATAAATAAAAATATATAGTACACAATAAAGTCTAAATATTTTTAAATATATATAAATACATTTATATTACGTAATTTATAAATAATTTTTTTTTATAAATTTAATTTTTATAACTAACAAAATATAATTATATTAAAATTATTACAATTTAAAAAATAAAAAAATTAAATAAATAATTATTATTTAATAAAATATAATTTTAAATTAATTTATTATTGTTAATTAATTTAAAAAATTATAAAAAAAAAAATTAAAAGTGCCCTGGACAAAGCGGGATTTTTTTTTAGTATATATAAAAACTTGAAACCTTTAAATTGAACCTTCGAAAAGAAAGAATTATTTTTTTTTTAAGTTGAAAGTAGTAGATTCTAATCTTTTATAAGAAATTTAATGTTGTTTTGCTGGCGTTTTCATGATTTAACTTAAAACGGAACTCATATCCAAAAAGTGACAAGAGTAAAAGGAAATTAATTAATAAGAACAACTCAAGACTTTAGTTTCATCTTCTAATTTCTAATATATATTAAGAAAATTTTCATATTATCTTTTACTCAACAAGTTTAATTTTTTTGTGTTAAACATTCTTATAATATAAATCATCAAAATAAGTTGATGTTTTGAAGTTCAAATAACATAAAGTATCAAAACAAGTTGGTGTTTCAAATTCAAAAGAGACAAACAAATTATGATACAGACGAGAATTTTCATATTAAAAAGTCAAAAACTATATAAGGTGTTTGGCTAAATTTGTGCATTCATATGAAGTATTCTTTTTGTTTTTTATTTTTGGTAATATTGAAATGGTTATTCTAAAAAGATTAAAATATTAAAAAGTATATATATCTTTATTATTCAAACTTTTTAAATAAACTCTTATATTTTTATTATATCAAAACTGAACTTTTAAATATTCTTTTTGTAAACTAAACTCTTATTTGAATGAAAACTACTAAAATTCATTATTTTATCACACCAACATTTAGATGATCGTTATCTATACTTTGTCAAAATTTAGCAAAAATAAAAAAAAAAATTTATGGATCCCTTTTTCACACTCTAATGGTCATTTGTTCTCTCCTGTATCTCTTCCCTAGAGTTTCTCATTCCCACTAATATCCCTAAATATAATTGATTATTATAATTATATAAATAAAATTATAAATAATTATTAGTATAATTAAATAAAAAAATAGTATCGTAGAATTTTTTGTCGGTAATAACAATTTGCGACGAAACAATTAAATTAAACATAAAATTAATTTCATCGCAAATAGTATTCTGTCCGTAATAAACTCAATTGCATTTCGTCACAAATACAATTTATGACAAAATCTTATGTCACCCACAAATTTTTTTTTTCAGACAAATACTCATACCCCTCGCTATTGTTCCATGTCGAATTATGTACTATATTTGATGTACAAATGAAATATCATCACATTAACTATTAATTATTATATTTGATGTACAATCATTTACTCTTTTACTTTTACAGAAGTATTTACTCTACAAAATTAATAAATTAGAATGCCACTTGCTAAACAAATTGTTCACCATAAAATACTTCTAATCATGTTATATATTGAAAAACTGGTTATGTTATTTATTTAAAAACTTGAACAAATTAAGACAAAAGCTTGATAGTTAGAGGGATATTAATGTCATATTATCCTTTTATATGGATATTTGACTTCCAAATTTTAATAGAATATATGGGAGATCAACTATATGAACTGGTCATATTATTTAAAAATAACATTATTTAGTTTTAATGGAATAAAACTTGAAAAAAGACAAAAGCTTGGTAGTTATAGGGATATTAATGTCATCATATCCTTTTATATGGATAATAAAAAAATATATATATATTTAATTATAAAATATATTTAAAATCATTAAAATTTTAATAATTTAAAAAATAAAAAGAAAACTTTAAGGTCCAATGAACTAGACTGGATCGAACCTTGAGCAGGTCAATGTTTCATTACTTAAAAAATGGAAATAAAACATATATATAGAAAAAATAATGGAAATTTTAATTGTAGTGACCAGGTTCTTGTCTTGTTATGCTGCAAACTAGTATATAAGTATGTGACTATGCCACTAATTTTCAAGCACAAGCAAAACCAAACCCAATAGCTAAGGTTAAACCAAAAATGGCTTCTCATAAGGTTTCATCAGGTGTTCCAGTGTACACACAGTGCCAGCTTCAGAATCATGCTGGCAAGAATCAATATGTAACTCTGGATCTGTCGCAATATTGGCATGGCTCTGCAGATCCCCCGAAAACAATTCAGGATCAAAACGCCGGTAAATTTCAGCAGAATGCCGATGCTGGAGGTGCAATCGGAGGTGTTGCATATGCTCTCGGAGATACACTTAAGTGGATTATTGCTTGGAGAAATGCTGAAAACCTGCCTAACAAGGTACTAATCTGTTTCTACATTGATCTTAATTCCGATAGTATTATATATTAATTTCATTTTCAGTTGGTATCTTAAAATAAACTTAATTTTTTTTGGTCATCATCATTTTAATTTGTTTCAAGTTCAGTATCTGTTCCAATAATACACCATTAGAATTTGGATGAAATTAACTATCATATTGCGATTTTGTTAGACATAAACGTCAGAATTTCATCCAAATTCTAAAAGGAATCAAATACTATTAAAAAAATATTATATTAATGGTAATATAATTTTGCATTTTGCAACATAAAATAAAACTGAATCACACCATTTATAGCTTGGAAATAATTAATTAATCAATTAATTTACCAATTGCAGGTCTACACTCAAATCCTTTCGGGCGACGAAGCTATTGATTGGGCTAAAATCAAAACCAATCTTGATAATTCTGGGAATCAAAGCAGCGACCATAACAAATTCGGATACTCGTCAGTGGCTACAATCGATCAAGACAGTAGTACGCCAACAATGACCGCAACACTCACGCCAGTTGCTTAAGCTGGCTTTGCTTGCTGTATGCTTATCTAAGTAAATAGTAGTAGCAATATTGTGTTGTTTACGTTTGCACTACTATTATATATTATATATTAAAATAAATTTGACAACCAACAATAAAAGATTGCTACTAGCTCTAGCTAGTGTCTAATGTATGCTTAATTTGTCTTTGTTATTTTTTGCAATATTTCCAAGCTATTATTGTAATGCTCCCTGCAATGTATCACTCACAAGCTTGCCAACTACAACTTTCAGTCTCCTTGTTAATATCTTTGTTAGAATCTTATAAACTGAATTAATCAATCATGCTAATAGGTCAATAATCTTTAAAACCCACTGGATTAGCTCATTCTTCATGGATTCCCAACCTTTATTTTTTTCATTCTAATCAATCAAGTTTTTAATTAATAAATGATTTATTAATAGAGTTTTACGTCTTTTGATACAATAATAACTCATTTTATGTGAAATTGAAAAATCTCATATTAAAATAAAATCTTAATTATAAAATCAAAATTTCATCAAAATAAATTAAAATATGAAAAAAGTATAATTCTTATTCAATTAATATATACATTTTATTAATTGAAGGACATAAAAATCGCAAATCAATTCGAGTTATTGATTTAGCGAACTCAAATAATACTTTTAACTTCAAAACTAATAAACAAAGACTATAAAATTAAAATTAAAACATGTATATACAATATTCATTGAAATAAATAAAATCAAACTTCTTTGTAAAAATATCACATTCTATTTTATAAATTGCTTGAATAAAAATGGCATGGGAGAGCTCTTACTTGCCACGTCAAATAAAAAAAAAAAAAAGAAGAGCATATATTCTAAAGCCGGTCCAAAATATTTAAATATATATTTTTTGTCAAACCTTTTGAGATGATATCGAAATGAAAGTTTACTGATATATATAATGGTATGAGATTGGTTTCTCGTAAATTAACTAGTTAAGAGTTATTTAGAGAATCATTATCCAAAAAATTCATCAATGAAAATACATGAAAATATTTCTAATTAATTTCTAAGCCGACCCAAATTATTTTTTTAAAAATATTTATCATTATTTATAATGACATGAGATTTTGTTACTCACGAACATTAATTAACTTTACCATTATTGGTAAATTAACTCATTAAGTGTTCTCTACATAATCATTATCCAAAAATTTTATTCTAATAACAGTGTTGGTTGAATTGTGGTGATTGTTGTAGTAGATAGTGGAATCTGCCTCTTTTTTTTTTTCTTTTTTATTCCCCGATCCCAATTTTTTTTTTTTTTTTTTTGGGATTGAATCTTTTTTAGAGGTTACTTTTGGTTCTGGCAAAGGATGGCAAATGAATGAAAAAAAAATGGGAAAAGAGATGTCAATGGAGCGGGGTTAATAGGCTGCCATAGTGGTTGCTAGCATCTGCCACTATAACTGTTTTGAAGAGGGGAAAGGCTGGTCTGCCACACCAAATCGGCTTTTCTTTCCATTTTTATATTTTTATATATATTTAGAGATTTTTCTCTGGAATTTAGAAAATATTAATATAAAAGCTCAAACTTAATATAATGTGTTATAGATTAACTCAATTTTATATACTGAATATTAAAAAAATTAAATGTCAAACTTTAAAAATTATTTACACATTTGTTACTTGAATTATAGTCAATTTTTTTTATTAGATACATTAATTTAAAATTTTCAATTAAATGCTATCTAAATTTTGCTTTAGTCCATTACTTTGTCAACAAAACTAACACTTTTAATCAAATAGATGATAGATTATGAGTATCTTTATAACAACTTTGCAAATAAGTTATTTTGTTGCAAAATGTAACTTGTACAAGCTTATTTATTGCAACAGCAAAAAAGAAGAAGATATTTTTGAAACTTTATACACATTATTAAAGGTGGCAAACGGGCAAGTTGGGCTGGTTCGGACATTCCGAGTTCAGGTTATTTGAAACTTTATACTTCAGATTCGAGTTCTTTTAGGTTCAGGTCTTTTCGGGTTTAGGTCGAGTTTGGATGCGAGCTATTAGATCATTTTTAGATTTTAAAGAACATGTAATCATTTCATGCTTTTTGAGTTTGAGTTCGGATTTTTTGGGGTTTGGATTATTTTAAGTTTGGGTTTTCAGGTTTGGGTTTTCTCGAGCTAGGATCTTTGTCCTTTTTGGACAAATCAGGTTCATGCAAGTCCATATTCAAGTTTTTTCAGACAGATTTACGGGTTTGAGTTTATTTTTCCACTTTTACAAATTATAATGAAAATATTGTAACTTAAAATAAGATGTTTTATAGTATCAATTTGAATGAAAATAGGTGAAAGTTAAACATACCTCTCACAGAGTTTTGTTCAACTCTCCTTAATCTACATTCTTATCTTAACATATTCTCATCTTGTAAAATTTCTAAGAAATTAAACTTGAGTAAATAACCAGTATGCTTATGAATGATGGTTAAGACTTTAGCTAAAAATAATATAACAATCAATTGGTAGATGCAATCCTATCATGACATAGCTATACCTTTTCTTATTTTATGAAAGATACTAATAAGATTAATAATATTTAATGGTGACCTGAATCGTCGATTATATACATATCTAAATTACTTTGAGTAGTTTTACACCATATGAATTAATTGGTTTTTACATGTAAACATCCAATTTGGTTTGGGATCTTCAAAATGCTATTAGGGATAATTTGAATTAAAGGTGTTTGATTACTAAATTAATTTCATTCAGGATACATTGATTTAGTTCAAATACACTTTAAATTCAAGTTTCAGGATCAAAAGTCAGTTTTCTTATTTATAGTCAAATTTTTATAAAATCGATATATAATCCGAATTTCGGACCTTTGAATGAGTATTGGGCTTAAAATGGGCTTAAATTTTTGGAATTGCCTTGGAACCAAAAATTGGACGGGCCATATCCATTTCATTTCCCTTTATTTATTCTTTTGATTTTATTTTCTTTATTTTGTTTCTTTCATTTCTTCTTTGATTGTAAATAAAACAGACAACAAAAATTACAGAATTTGAATATAAAAAAATAAATTTTTTTGGAAGTCAATAATGTTCTAAAACTCATGTTCAAAAAGAAAAAAAATAAAGAAATTTCTCAAAAATCCCAAAAAACAAAAATCAGGAGAAAACCAAAAACAAGTTTGAAAAAGAAGATTTTTTACATCTTGAAACATATTTGTAAAAGTCAAAGAAAAAAAAAAGAATATATCTGCAAAAAACTAAAAAACAAAAACTTGGAAATCAAGAACACAAAAAAAAAAAAAAAACCCTTTATATCCCAATCTTTCAAGGAAGTAACAGATATCTCAAGAAATAAAAATCCTACCAATGTCTCTACCAAAAGCAACCTCATCCCGTAGGAAGCAATATCCAACAATCAATAGAAAAAAAAAAAAGAATCTTTTGGGCTTCTGGGTGATTTTTCTAGGGCTTTTAGAAAATAGTATGATGCAGATTTATGAGAG
Organism: Fremontodendron californicum; assembly: GCA_030761205.1. NCBI lineage: Eukaryota > Viridiplantae > Streptophyta > Magnoliopsida > Malvales > Malvaceae > Fremontodendron > Fremontodendron californicum. Next base: position 18,001,283 of record JAULJL010000021.1, read on the forward strand.
AAAATTTTCTAGGGTTTCAGATTTTGGTTTTTTAGATCTAAGTTTGTTGTTTGCCTTTTCTTTTTGAAAATATAATTTGAGAAAAGGAAAGAAAAGTTTGAAAAGAATTTGGAAATGTTTTTTTTTTTTTTTTTTTTAGGTTACCAGTGAACCATGGTCAATGACAATAAATTTTGGGGGTTTTGGTTAGGTTTTTTCAAAGGCTATAATCGAACAAAACAGTGCTATGCCAACAATGATGGCAAGTTGACAACACTCAAGCTAGCTATTTAAGCTGACTTTGCTTGCTCCATGCTTATCTGAGAAAATTGTGGTGGCGAGGCTATCAAAATTAAATAGTAGTAGCAATATTGAGTGGTTTACACTTTGCGCTACTACTACTATCACAAGAGAAAATGTTTTTATCGACGGAATGCATACCTTTTTTCGGTGAAATTCCGTCAGAAAAGGTTAAAACTTTTAGCGACATATTTTTTAAATTTTAGCGATGAAATTATCGTATTTGCGATGGAATTATTGCAACGAAAATTTTGCGCCGCTAAATTCCGTTGCAAAAACTCTGATAGGAAGCCTGGACCTTCCCGCCAAGTTTTTTGCGATGAATTTCCGTCTATTAGCGACAGAATATTCCATCGCAAAAATATTAATAAATTTAATTAATTTAATTTGAAAAAAAAAGAATTCGACGAAAATTTTCGTCGTAAATCTTGAAGCATTTTTTCGATGGAATTCTGGAGGTAATTATATTTCCTAAGGAAATTCATCGAAAGATGCTTTTAGGTGCATTGAATAAATTTTCGACGATAAATCTTATTTCCGACGTAATATTATGTCAGAAATAGTTTATTCTGACGAAATATTCCGTCGAAAAAACAATGGTTGGAGGGAAAAAATAAATTTGAAATTTTTTTAGCAACGGAATTTCTGTCGCTAATGATAGAAATTTCGTCACTAAAAGATTTGGCTGGTTACTTTATTCTCTTACCCTACTCTCTCTTCTCCTCTCTTTTTTTCTACTTTCTCTATTTTCTCTTTTCTCCCTCGTGCTGCCCGGCCCCCAACAAAGATCCCCACGCTTATCGTCCCCATGTGCAGCCCGTCTGACCTTCCGACCGCTTCTTCGGTGTCGTTCTATCGCGCGCAGGTACTCTCTCTCCTCTCTTCTCTCTTTCATCTTTCTTTTCTTTTTCTTCCTCTTTGCTTACACCTCCACTGCGTGTAGCCACCTCCACCACATTCTTGGTAAGTTTCTTTTATTTATTTTTTTTATTTTATAATATGTATTTCCACAATGGATCTGTCTACTTGGATTTGCTACAATTTATTAAGGAGTTATTACACCCAAAGTAGTTTGGTTAACTTGAATTTATTAAAATTCGAAGTTAACTTTGAATCCAATAAACCTAGATTTTTTTGATAAGCCAAATTTCATTCATGAGTAAATAGCAGAGTTACAAAACAGGGTTCTCCATAAAACAAGAATTGACACTAGATAAATAGTAACATCAAATCAGCTAAAACCAACCAAAAGAAAAGTGATATTCATTGGAGCATAAGTTACCCCTTCACCACCATTCCATAAAGCCAGCATCTCTGCTAACACCAATTTCTGCGAGGGCATCAGCCATGCCATTGGCTTCTCTGAATATTTTGCAAAACTGAACTTTTGATGTCATGGTGCAAAGACTGTCAATTTCATTTAACACATACCACAATCTCCATGGCCTTTACTCTTTATTGATGATCCAATTTACGGCAATCAAAGAGTCGAATTCAATAATGAGTCTCCATTATCTGTACTTTTGTGAACTCACAAAAAACTCCAATGCAACTTTTATGGCCAGTAGCTCAACCATCTCTGAATCAGCAATACCCAGCAGGCATGAGAACATGCCTAAAATTCTGCCATCCGTATCTTTTAGGACCCCTCCATAACTAGCCGTTCCCGAGCTTCCTCTAACGGCTCCATCCACATTACTTTAATGAACCAACCTTAGGCTGAACCCACATTTTAATTCTCCTTCCCAACTTCAAATTTGGAATATGGCAGCAAGCAATAGGATTGGACCACCAAAGGGGTTCGGAAAATTCCACCACATCTTTAATTGCCTTTATCCAAAATGAAGAGCGAAGCTTCACCAAAAATAAGAGCTCATCCACATTTTTTTTGTTATTGAAAACAACCTCGTTTCTCATAAGCCAAACTTTCAAAACACCATGGAAAGGGGACTCAAAGCATTGAAAGAGGAAAGACTTAAAAAAGAGGGGTAAAGACCCTTGAATCTTCCACCAGGAGAGAAAATCATACCAGAATTTAGACATCCAAATACAAGAGAGAGAGAAAAAACATGATTCCCATCTGCAACATCTCCTAGAACATACACGTTACATATAACAGTTTCGAAATCCCATCTGATCCATTTCCATTTAATCATCAGAAAACTATTCATACTTTCACTCTTTTCCATCTTGAAGCACCGTTTATCTCAAATCGCCATTAATCCTCCAGAAGTTCCTACTGATGCGGAGTAAAACCACTCATAATTGCTATTGCCACATATTCTCAAAATATCTGTTTCTTCTATTTTCTCCATTTTTTTTTACTTGGATCAAAACCATATCCACCTTCACAGATCTATTCACATTTTAAAGAATCTGTTTCTTTATAGAATTCCTTAATCCTCTAATATTCCAACAAAGAATCCTCATCTCCCTCACCACACAAATACAAAACTTTTACCTAGAGTGCCTTTTTGATGCCCTCAATGTCTTTCTTCAATTTCCTTCAATCTTTCAGTTACCGTTGGATCATCACACTCTGCTGTGAAACCCATTAGCTTCCCCAACTGCCAGGTCTATTATGCTTCATCGATTAAGATTCTCCTCCTATTTTTGAAATCATCATCCGAATGGGATTCGTTTGCGTATTTGCCATTAACACCCAATTCTTTGTTCTCTTTCCTTCTTTGAAATTGTCTTTTCCTTCCTTTCTTTTTCGATTTCTTTTCCACCTCCCCCAATAAGGTGTCTTCCAGATCCTCTACATACCTTATTTTCCTAAGGTGATTTTTTGGTGCCCTTACTGAATCTGATCCATCAGAATGATGGCTTGCCTTATCATTTCCAAGCCCAGCAGACTCCCCTTATTATCACATGAAGGCTTCCCATACACATTATAGCCCAAAGGCCCTTTCTTATTACTATCCATGCCCTCATTATTTACTTGAGTTATCCATATTATGACATTCTTCTTCCACCATCGTAACCTTACATTGAAATTTGTCAGGCTGCTCATTAATGACCGAATCATTAAATACTACTGCTGCCAGACCTACGCATTCGTTCTCATAAAAAGACCTTGTTTCTTCCACTATCTCGACATTCTCAAAATATCTGGAAAAATTATCTCCTCTTAGGTTGTTAATAGCTTTCTTATACTAGGGTAGAGACTGTTCATCTCCAACAATATCTACCTCTGTGCTTGAGTGGCATTTCCCACAACTAATATTGGTAGTGATTTCCGTAAGATTAGATTCTGTGACTCTCACAAGATAAACTCTCCCCCCACATTCCACTTCAATGACTTCATCAATTGAGTTGAGATGCTCAGTCACAATAGAGAAAGCCCCTCTCGTAAAATCACCATTGTTATTATAATACTCTTCAACATTTATCAGTTTGCCCCATATACTAGCTATACTATTAAACGATTGTCTATTCCAGGCATGGAAAGGATGCCCAAAACAACTAATCCATGCAACTCTGGATTTGACTTCAAAGTCCGGGGACCACGGTTTTATGTCAATGAACCACTGTTTGAGCCATTCCCACTCAGACTGTTTCATGGCTATCATTATTTCCTCATCAATAAATTCGATCACAAATTCCTCTGCTGATAATTTCTTTGCAAAAACATTGTAAACCCCTTGGGATGAAAAATATTCTTGTATCCACTCCATGCTAAAGTATCCTTTAGCCTTTCCCACTTTACAAAATTCTATGCTATGAAAGACTTCATTTTCTACTTCTGCTGTGCATAACTTCTTTTTTGTTACTTCCGCCACTTTGTCATTATCTGCAACATCCATTATCCCCTAGGCATCTCCTGTCTGATTTATTTCCACTTCCTGATTTAACAGCACTTGCTTGAATGATCTCTGACACTTATTTACTTCATCACTCCTACCCTCCCTCCCTATCACACTATTTCTGACTTCTTCATTTTCGCTTTTTCCACCTGGATAGAAACTTCTCGATCCAGAAACATCCTCTGGTCTGACTCTTCTCCAATAAGAATCTGTTATTGAATCTTGACAAATTTACTTCGATTTTAAAGTCCAGTAACCAGGTCCCGTTTAACTTCCTCACTGTCCTGCAAGCTTCATTCCGATCAGGGAACCTAACGAATCCGAATATTCTCCCTCTAGCACTTCTCTTTTTTGGAATAAAAACATCAACCACCTTACCATGATGTTGAAAGATTCTTAATAACCATCTCCAATTGATGGATGGAGGAAGATTATTTACAAACACCGAATATATCGCCATTCACAAGAACTATATAACCCAAAAAATCGTCTCACAAGGTGTTGAGCAAGGAAGGGCAGTATTGGACCCCTTGCCACCAATTACTTCAAGGTAAAACTTGGATTCCAATAAACCTAGATGATTAGTTGTAAGCTCATGTGTTTATGCTATTGAGTTTTCTAAGGGTTTCTATTATAGACTGCAATTGCTTAGGATATAAAGCTTGTTGTGTACTTTTTTGTACAGAATTTTGACAACTTTGTTTTGTTTCTTCCCTTTGTGGATAGCGTTTTGCATGTTCTAAGCATACTTTTTTTTCGGTTGTCAAATACATGTTTGGTAACACTACCTATCTGCATATATCTGTGGCTTTTATCAAGATGCTCAAAGCTCTATGTATGTGGAAACAAAGTGCATTATTTATTTACATTTCACAAATACAATTCAATTTCTAGATCTTCTTCTCCAATGCTCTTTAGGCTCTGGCTCTGAACTTGTCCACATTCTTAGTAATCATGTGTAATTGAAACTTTTATGGGTTGTTATTTGAATATTATATTATAATATTTTATTTTATTATTATTCGAATATTATAACACTTTTTAATGAAATTTTATTTTATTATAATATTTTATTTATTTATAATATTAATTATTTCATTTCATTAAGTGCAAAATAATTATTATTTTAATATAATTGATTATTATAATTATAATTAAATAAATAAAATTAAAATATAATTATAATTAAATAAATAATAATTATTATAATTTTATAAAAAATATTTTGTTGGTAATAACAATTTGTGACGGAATAATTAAATTAGACATATAATTAATTACGTTGCAAATAGTATTAGCGACGAAAAATTTCCTCGGTAATAAGCTCAATTGCGACGAAAAATTTCTGTCACAAATACTATTTACGATGGAATCTTATGCCACCAATAATTTTTTCGACGGAATTTTCTGTCGAAAAAGACACCAATTCCATCGAAAATAACATTCTCGACAAAATATTCAGTAAAAAACGGCTTTATTTATGACGAAATTTTTATTTTTGATTGAAAAATATTAGCGACACAAGTCAATAAGGGACTATCACACTATCATAAGCAAAAGGTAAAACATAACTTGTGTTTTCAAATAAAAAGTTATAGTAAAATCTTATTTGGCCCTTCCAAAATTTTGTTTGAACCCTTCATTTGGCTAGATTTGTGTATTGGTATGGTGTATCGTTTTTTTTTTTTTCTTATTTATGATAATATTGAAATGGTTATTCTAAAAAGACTAAAATATTAAAAATATATATTTTTATTATTTAAAGTTTTTAAATAAACTTTTATATTTTTATTATATCAAAACTGAACCCTTAAATATTATTTTTGTATACTAAACTCTTATTTGAATGAAAACTACTAAAGTTCATTATTTTGATCACACCGACATTTAGATGATCATTATCTATACTTTGTCACAAATTAGCAAAAATAAAATATTTATTGTAGATACCCAATTTTATTCGGGTCTTTTAATCCGAGATTTAATTTGACTTTTCGTAAAGTCAATTATTATCAAGTTTTTTGTAAACTTGGGAATCAAAATTTGGATCAATTTAAGTCCAATAAATCCTTGGTTCGATTTAAGTCTGTTAGGCCCATTTTAGTTTTTTTGGCTCTTCAATTTTTAGGACATAGAGTCTAATAGACCGACCTGTTATTATTATTATTGTTATTATTATTATTATTATTATTTATTAGTATTATTATTAGTTATTATTATTATTTTTATTTTTATTCATTTCAGAAAATCAAAAATAGAAAAATCAGAAAATTAAAAGAACCGAATCTGGTAAAATCGTGGGGATGAAAAACGTGGTGTTTTGGTTTCTTGGAGCCAAAGGAGATCTGACACAGAAAAGGAAATTTTGAAAAGAAAATCAAAAGAAATCAAGAAAAAAGAAAAAGGAAAGATCGGATCTGCCAAGGCAGATCCAATTCTTAGAGGACAAGTTTCGAACCTTTGTAAAAACCAAGCATCGATAAAAAAAAAAAAAAGAGGAATCACAGTAGCACAATCACAAAAGAAACAGAAACAAAAAAATCAGAAAGACATTTTTTAAAAGGAGGGTTTGATCCGGGTTTTAGGGATTTTTGGTCTAGAGTCGTTATTTCGTGAATCCCAAAGGTGGCAACCTAGGGAAAGGATAGAGGAGAGCTCGGATAAATTTTGGTGACCCTTCGATGGTCAACAGAGGAGATTGGAAGGGTAGAAGTCGGGGGTTAACGAACGGCGACGAGAGCGGCAGAGTCCATGGTCGAAATCTGGGCACTTGAAGAATATGATGGCTGGCTTCTAGAGAAGAGAGAAAAGGCTGAGAGAGGAGAAAGAGGTGAAACTTTTTTTTTTTTTTTTTACAAGTTGGGTAAGAAATGAAAGTAAAAAAAAATGTAGTTTTTATACTACACTGGAGTTGGGTCAGGCCTACCCGCGTGCTGACCCGACCTGGATGCTGCTGTTTGTTTTTTTTTTTTTTTTCTTTTTAATCTTTGATTTTGGTTTTTTTTTTCTTTCTATTTTTAGTTATTAATTTCCTTAGAATATTTTATGTTTTTAAATTTTTTTTTTTCAATTGTTTTAATTTTTTTTTCTTTTAATTTAATTGTTGTTTCAATTATTTAAGTTCTTACTTAATTTCATTATTTTTGCTCTTTCTTTATTTATATGTTTAGTATGAACTCTTATTTTACATGTAAATTATTAATTGTCTATTTGTTTAATTATTTATTATATTTTATTAAACATTTTTTCCTCATAATTTACAATTATAAATTAAAATCAAACATAAACCGAAACTTTTCGATGATGAAACTCTAGAAAGTTGCGAATGATCAATTTCTAAGAATTTCTAAGTGAGGGGAATTTTTAGGTGTCTAACCCAAATGGTGGAAAGTAACCTAAATTTGTTTCAATATTTTAAATTCTCAACTTTAATTTTAATCCATAAAATATTAATAAATCCGACAACGGATCTTCATAAGAACGAATGGTTTTCATTGAAGACTCCTGAGGTGAGGTGGATTTCTAGAATTACTCCCGAATGATGAAAAATATTCTAAAAGTTTTCCAATATTTAAGTAATAATAAAAATTAAATTAAGACCTTTCCTATGATGGAATTCTAAGCGGATTGAAAATAGTCGATCTTCTATGAAATTTCTAGGTGAGAAAAGATTCTCCTAATTTTAGCCAATTATGGAGAATTTAGAGGATGACTTTCAATATTATTGGTTGAAATTTATTTTTTAAATAATAGAAATAATTTAAAATTGAAATTTAGAGTTTACAAGTATCATTTTCCATAAAATATTTAATAAATCCGATGATGGAGCCTTTCAATAACAACGAATGGTTTCTATTGAAGACTCTAAAGGTGAGGTGGATTTCGAAAATCATTCCCGAATGGTGGAAAGTGTTTTTAGGTAATATAAGACTAATTAGGCACCGTCCTCGTAGATGGGCATTGTAGGGGTGCTAATACTTCCCCACATGTAACTGTACTCCCGAACTTAGTTCTGGTAATGTAGACTGGGACCTATCCTTTTTATGTTCCTTCGTCAAGTTTAGTATTACTATAAATTAGATAGATTCATATAGGTGATTAATCATACCTAACAAAAATGATTAATGGCGACTCCACAATTTGCATCTAGCATGCTAAATTCGCATTTGGCACGTTATGACAGTTTGACGACTTCACTGAGGATATTAGAGAGTCGAGCCATGATTAGTCATATGTTACCCTAGGTTTAAATAAATGGTCTTTAAATATTTTATATCTTTATATGATTCCTCGCATTGTTTATTAACTGTTTTATACACACTACACATGCATGTGCATAACATAAGCCCTATACCCGGGCTCGTCCTTTAGGAGGGGGCAAAGTACCTACGCTCTCGTGAAGTGATAACCTCTGCATGGTCTACACACTCTCAAGGTGTAAAGTACCGAAGCTTTCGTGAGGTGATAACCTTCGTAGTGGCTAGGGAAATACTCTCATCCAAATTGAACCCTTTCCGGTTGGAGCCTGTAATGGGTGAGGATCGGGGTGTCATACTCATCCTCCATGGATGAAGTTAAGGAGCAATTTGGGGACCTTTTTAGATTGGTCAAATATCCAAACCCAGCATATAGCTAAATATCTAAGTGACCAACCTTAGGATACAACCATGCCCCACCCATGTGTAGAAAATAACCCAAGCTAGGACACATGAAGGAATGTTCTTACCTTACTATCACATCTTTGCGTGAACTTTTATTATTATTTTTTTTTGTTTCTTGTGGAGCTCTCACTTTGTTATAGTATGCATTTTGTCACAACCTAAAAAATAACGAGTCTCATCGCAAGACTTTATTATTCATTAAGCGTGACATTAAAAAAAATCGAGGAAAAGTCGACTTAATTCCTCTAGAAAATGAAGGTTTTGAAAATGACCTTGAAAAAGACATGGAGTCGCCACCAATCTTTTTTAGCTAGGTGTGATCGGCCACCTATTAAAACCGGTTTTATAAAATATTTTAAAAATTAATTAAAACATTTTTAAAACCAATTTCAAGTCTGCGTTTAAACCAGAGAAATCAAAGAAACGGGTTCGGGACTCAGTTACGTGCGGAGAAGGATTAGCACCCCCACAACGCCCGTATAAAACGGTACCTTATTAATCGTGTGTTATCTCAAGTCTCGATAAAAGAAATCGATTTTAAATCTAGTATTTCAAGTTAATTCCCAATTTAAAGAAAAATATTTCATTTTTAATAAAAAATGAATCGGAATTTATAAATTCAAACTTTTCCTATATTCCCTAACAACCGTGGCAAAATATAGAAATTTTTATTAGTTTTGGAAAACTTTCCGAATCATTCTCTTTTTTTGAAAGAAAGATATTCCTTTATTAATGATAATTGATGATATTCCCTCCAGCAAACCCGGTAGAGAACTCATGAATTATTTTAACTCAAGAATATCTTTATTTTTTATTGAAAAATCATTATCCTTTTGAAAACATTTTAAATGATATGAATATGTATATGCATGACATAAATAAAATGACATAGCAAAATCTAAATAATATAATGCTTCCTAAATGATATGATATAATGTAAATGCCTTAGCATATTCTAAATCAAATAAAATATCCTAAGTTATATGACATATTATAAATAAAATGAAATGACCTAGGTAACATAGTATATTCTATATGAGATGCAATATCGTAAGTCATATGATATATTCTAAATGAAATAAAATAACCCAAGCAACATAACATATTCTATATGAAATGAAATAACCTAAGTAACATGATATTTTCTAAATGAAATAAAATAACCTAAGTAACATAACATATTCTATATGAAATGAAATAATTTAAATGACATGGCAAACATGAATGATATGGCATTTAAATTAAATGAGATGGAACATGAAATAATGCTATCATATAATATGCATGAAAATGAAAATGAAAATAATAATGCATGAACATAGTATATGCTAAATAATATGACAAAAAAAAATAACTAATTAAAAAGCATAGGATATTATGAAATATTCCAAATCATATAATAAACAATATAACATAACTCAAAATCATAACAATATCATAGAAATTATCATAGCAAGAATCACATATTATATAAAATGCATGAATATGGAAAATGCAATGCATGAAATGTATTTTTTCCTTTAATTAAGGAAATCCGTATATCTAAAAAGATATCCGGCTACCTTAGGAAAATATGTCAAATTAAATATTCTAAAACCAAAATACTTTGTGATTGTTTGAAAACAATTTTGAAAGCTTGAATTAAAAATAAAAACTGGGCTAAACTTTTTTAAAATGGCTCTAATTTTCCAAGTTTAAAAATCCGGACTTGACTACCCTTAACCCGAGACTTGAAAAACCATTTTTAGAGTTTAAAAAGGCTTAGAAACTACCCTAAGTCAGTAGCTAACCCTCCTAATCAGCCCACTCTAAGTAACTTAACCAAAACAGAAAAAATGATTTTTCTTTAAATTCAATTCTGACTCCACTGTCCAGTTTTAAGCGACGATTTTTTATCCTATTTTTAAAACTTTAAATATTCTGAAACAAATACGGGAAACTCAGGACATGTAAAACTACACGGGAAAAAATCAGCTTAATTTTCTGATTAAAGAAGAATGCCCAGAAAAATCGGAAAAGTACGAAAACTGGGTGAAAAAACTGTTTTGCCAAAATACATTTTTGCCTTTGATAAAATCATTTAAAAATCAAAGTAAAAATATTTAAGTCTCACAAAATGACTCACAAACAGTAGCTAGGACTTTTTGAAAGTTAGATAAAAATTGGCTAAGTAAAAAAAAAAATCACAAAGGTAGAATAATCAATTTGACAAAACTTAATTTTCCACAAGTGTGCTCAAGAGAGCATGACTTTGAACCATTAATTGGCTCAAGTCATTATTCAAGTGGCATGAACATGAAATGCATGAAACAATACAGCAAACATAGTGCATGAAATGCATGAGCTTCATTCTAAATGTCATGAAAAAATGCATGGCATTCATATAGTGACCTAGACCTAAATGAACTTGCATGGTATTTAATGCAACCTAGACCTAAAATGCATGAACATGCATGGCAAATGAACCAAACCTAATAACTAAACTATGCATGGGATTTTGACAAACACAAAGCATGCTTAAACCAAAAACTCAACCAAATATCATGCAAATGCTAACCTATCAACTAACATGGCAAGAATGCACATAAAATGCAAAAATTCCAAGGGTGGCCGAATGGAATAATGTTACTAGCAAACATGGCATTTTCACAAACACTTGGTATACTAACATGCTCAACTAAATCAAATATCATACAAATGCAAAAACCTACTAACGAACATGGCAAAGATGCAACACATAATGCAAAACACATGGAATAGCCAAATGGCCTCAAGCTCCCACAAGCATCGCATTTTCACAAACACTTGGTATATACTAACATGCTCAACTAAAATATAACACTTAAATCATGCAAAAACCACACAAGCATTTTCACAAACATTTAATATACTAAATCTAAAACATGCTCAACTAAGATATAAAACTCAAATCATGCAAAGACCACACAAGCATTTTCACAAACACTTGATATACTAAATCTAAAACATGCTCAAATTTAAACATCATGAAAACAGAAAATTAAAAAAGCAAAAACATGATATTTAAAACATAAATGGCAACAAACAAAACAACCAAATAAAATATAACTCAAGAATATGAAGTAACATAACATTTAAAACACCAAGATCAAAGAAAATAACATAAACAATATGGTAAAATAAATCAAAACAACAACTTAACCAAATAATGCAGGCCATTTGGCCATGGTGAGTTTATTGTAAAAAAAATGTAAAAAAAAATATATTCAAGAAGGAGATGAAGGAAGAACTTGAAAAGAACAATAAAAATGATTTATTTAAAATGGAAACTCACCAAATAGAAATCAAAATAGCAAAAACAAGAATGGAAAATCAAGAAAGTGCAAGAGTTGGTGCTCAAGAGCAACCTCAAGAAGCTATATTTCAAGCTTTATCTCTTCAAACTTTCATTTCTTTTCTAAACTTTTCTTTTTTGCTTTCAACCATGAAGAGAAAAACTAAGTAAAAACCCAAAGAACTCAGCAAAATGAAGATGAAAAATGAAATTTCTGACGCCCCACAAAGAGCTGGCCGAATCCCCCTATAATGCCTCAAGGTGTTGTCATTTTTTTGTAACAAATTTCCCATCAAATGGCTAATGATTCAAGGTGAAAAAATCATGAAATTACCACCTTTAGATTAGCATATCAGCTCTCTCAAATTACAAATGTTCAAGAATAATGTTGACATCTCTCTTGGCCTATGTGGCTTAATCACCATGGCTTGAACAAAGAGAATCTCTAACTAACTCTTGATTTTTAGCCATTTGATTGAAAAATCAGAAGCTTCCTCCTTCCTTTGGGCTTGGGCAGGACAGCAATTCTCTTTTCCAGCCCAACTTTGATTTTTTGAAAGGCCCAAAGAGGCCCTTTTCGGTTGCTTGGGTGAAATGACCGTTTTGCCCCCCGGATGCAAATAAATATCAAACGGACTCCAAATTCAATTTTTCCTTTTTTAATACTTCCAAAATAATAAAACATGGAGTTCTAGAAGTTTTAAAAATTATCCGAGTCCGTTTGCTATTATTTGGATTTTTTCTTCCACAAATGCCCTTTTATGCCCCTATATTTTACCATTTTTTAAACGAGCTCCAAATCAATATTTTTCTTCACCAATCTCTTCAAAATAATTAAAAAGTTTGATCTGGAATTTTGCATAATTTTTGGAGCTCATTTGGTATTTTTTCGGGATTTATCGGCTTGAATTACTATATAGGAGGCCCGGGATTTGACCATTTTGCAAACGAACTCCAAATCAAGATTTTCTTTCGCCAATCTCTTCCAAATAATTTTAAAATGAGATTTTCAAAATTTCAGAACTTTTGGAGTCCATTTGCTATTTTTCCGGGATTTATCTTTTTGAATTATTACATAGGAGGCCCGGGATTTGGCCATTTTGCAAACGAACTCCGAATCAAGATTTTCTTTCTTCAATCTCTTCCAAATAATTTAAAAATGAGACTTGCAAAATTTCAGAATTTTTGGAGTCCATTTGCTATTTTTCCGGGATTTATCTTTTTGAATTATTGCATAGGAGGCCCGGGATTTGGCCATTTTGCAAACGAACTCCGAATCAAGATTTTATTTTACCAATCTCTTTCAAATGATTTCAGAATGAGATTGAAAAATTTTCAGAATTTTCGGAGTCCATTTGCTATTTTTCCCAAAATTTCCAATTTTGCCCTTTTGCCTCCGAAACCCGGTTTTGCTCAAAACAAGTTCGATTTTCAGATTTTCTTCAAGCTGAGCCTTGGGCTATCCTTTTTAATCATTCCTCATCCATTGGGGGCTTTGGTCTTACCAAGTCGGGCCATTTCTGTGATTCTTCCCGATTTCACCGAAATCTAATAAAAACCCTAATTCTCGGTTTTCTCTCGGATTGACTTTTTTTTTTTCGATTTTTCTTGCAAGTGACTTCTCCATTACCTGTAGTCAGTGCTTATCTTTCATTTGAAACCTTCAATTTCGACCAATTTGATCGTTTAAGTACTTTTTCCCAAATTTCTCGGATTAGGGTTTTCTTTCTACTGAATCTCCAAATCCCAACTTCCGAACTCCATATCTTTCAATGTAGACCTCAGATTATCAAAATTCTTTTGCCATTTTTCAATTGAGCTTAAAATTTTGATTTTGAAAGTGGGTTGATTTTTTCAGTAGTTGACTTTCTGGGGTTGACTTTTTTGGAGTTGACTTTTTTCGGGTTTGACTTTTTTCAAGTTTGACTTTTTATGCTCGCCCTCTTAAACTAAGTCTCGGAGTACCACCTGCAGGATGAAAACAGTCTTTTTACACTCGAAAACATCAATATAGGAAGAAAACATACCTGTTTAGTGATCTGGACAAAATTAGGTGTCTACAGCTGCCCTTCTTTGGCTATTGCTGAGAATCAAGAATCAGACAAAGATAAACCAACACTAATTTTGTACGATCAGTGAAAACACATGTGAAGGAAAGGGAAAGGGGTTTCTTTTTCATTCTTCTATCATTTTTTCATTTTCTATTTTTTCATTTTCTATTTTTTCATTTTTTTCATTTTCCACTTTTTTTCCTTTTTTTTTTCTAATTTTTTAATTTTTTTTAACAGTAAATTGAAGATATTGTCCTTAAATTGAATTCCCTGACTAATCAAGGCTCGACCCGTCTTAAGGAAACGAATTCGATTTGCAAGAAAGGAAATGACCTCGACGATGGTCTCGGGACTTTAACCTGTCTTGTTCTTAGCTGTGTTTAAAATTCTAGGTATCTCCTCCAGAAGCTTCGGCTATCACCACCGAAGACTTTCCAAAGGATTTTAAAACTCTGGATATCTCCACCAGAGGCTTCAGCTATCACCACCGAAGACTTGTTCATAATAATAATAAAAAAAAAGTACCTCGACGATGATCTCGGGGCTCGACTCGTCTTAAGGAAACGAATTCGATTTGCAAGAAAGGAAATGACCTCGACGATGGTCTCGGGGCCTTAACCTGTCTTGTTCTCAGTTGTGTTTAAAATTCTGGGTATCTCCTCCAGAAGCTTCAGCTATCACCACCGAAGACTTTTCAAAGGATTTTAAAACTCTGGATATCTCCACCAGAGGCTTCAGCTATCACCACCGAAGACTTGTTCATAATAAAAAAGGTACCTCGACGATGATCTCGGGGCTTTAACCTGTCTTGTTCTCAGCTGTGTTTAAAATTCTGGGTATCTCCTCCAGAAGCTTCAGCTATCACCACAGAAGACTTTTCAAAGGATTTTAAAACTCTGGATATCTCCACCAGAGGCTTCAGCTATCACCACCGAAGACTTGTTCATATAAAAGAAATTACCTCGACGATGATCTCGGGGCTCGACTCATTCGAGAAGCAAAATGAGTTTGATTATACCTGAAAGCTTTAAGAGATGATGCAAATGCTTCATGATGCAAATGTCTTTAGTTGATGCAAACGCTTCTTGATGTAGATGCACATGACTTAGATTGGTGCAAATGTATTTAATGCAAATGTAAATGACTTGATTTGATGCAAACTTTCTTGATGCAGATTCAACTAACTTAGATTGATGCAAATGCTTCTTGATGTAGATGCTCATGTTGAATAAAATTCTGGGTAACTCCTCCAAAAGAAGATTTCTCATTTTTCAAAATTATAAAACCCTGGATATCTCCACCAGAGGCTTCAGCTATCACCACCGAAGACTGGTTCACTTTCAAAAATTGTAAAATTCTGGATATCCCCACCAGAAGCTTTGGCTATCACCACCAAAGACTTGCTCATTGTAAAATTCTGGGTAACTCCTCCAGAAGAAGATTTCTCATTTTCAAAATTATAAAACCCTAGATATCTCCACCAGAGGCTTCAGCTATCACCACCGAAGACTTGTTCTTTTAAAACTGTAAAATTCTGGATATCCCCACCAGAAGCTTTGGTTATCACCACCAAAGACTTGCTCATTGTAAAATTCTGGGTAACTCCTCCAGAAAAAGATTTCTCATTTTCAAAATTATAAAACCTTGGATATCTCCACCAGAGGCTTCAGCTATCACCACCGAAGACTTGTTCTTTTAAAACTGTAAAATTCTGGATATCCTCACCAGAAGCTTTGAGAAATGATGCAGATGCACATGTCTTTTAACAAGGTTCTCATGCTTCATGGTGCAAATGTAAAATATTTCTTAGTGCAAATGCAAATGGCCTGGATTGATGCCCATGTTTCATGATGCAGATGCCCCTACTAATTGTGTTCATGTAACTGGTTTATGAATGGTGTAACTACAATTACCACACAATAATGAAAATGCAATGATTCTAGAAATGATGCAATTGCTTGAGATGACACAAATGCGAATTCCATGAAGAATGTAAATGTAAAGGTAAAATGCAGATGTTTATGGAATAATGCCAATGCAAATACCCATGAATGATGCAAGTGCTTACCGACACTGTGCAGATGTAAAAGCTTGATAAAGAGATAAATGCTCATGAGTGATGCAAATGCCCCCGATTGTTTTTCTAGACTTTGGCTTAGCCTTTCAAATTCATTTTTCCTCTTCAAATCAGAGTATATCTTCAATTCATTTTGGATATTCTCTTTGCCCCAACAGTTTTCAAACTTTTATCAACAGAGATTTAAACTGGGTTTTATTTCTTCTTCTCATATCTGGAAGTCAGGACCTATCTTGGCAGTTTTATACCTTTGATTTAGAAAAATCCTTGTCTCATGTCAACATCAAAATGGGTATTTCAAAATCTCTTTATTTGTTTTCGCATTTTGAAAACTTCTGAACAAAAAATATTAACCCCACAATGTGTGATGTACAAATCTTTTGAAGACTGATGATCATTGTTAGAAATTTCTGTAAGTATCAATCTGGGTTTTTCAATTGGGATTGTCAAGGCTTGGTATAACAAGATTCTGGCTTTTCCAAGAAAACTTCATGACAAAAATGTATATCCTTTCTAGGCTCACAAATGGAACAGGTTTTATAAATCATGAATTCATTGAGAACCAAGCAAATTCAACATTCTTTTAGTTTCCATATCAAGGCATTTTGACAAGCGTCAAGATTGGCCGGGATGTTTAAATCGGAAAGTTTAATCTTGGAGGAAAAAAAGTTTCAGTTTTTGAAGACAATCCTCTGAAAAGAATTGACAATTTTGGGAGGTTCAGGAATTCTTAAATTTTCCTCAATGACCACTTCTTCCCTTTCACTCTAGACCACCCATTTTTGGGTTTTCGCCCTAGAGTCTTATTCTTTCCAATTCTTCTCTCTTTTTCTTTTTTTTTGTTTGTTCTACCATATACTTGAGAATTCTAAATTCTTCCATAGTGAAATGGTAATTCGATAAAATGGGATAAAATCTGAGGAAAAACCTTTCAAATTAAATATTCATGCTTGATCAAAATGGACTTTAAAGCATGTAATGTAGGCCATGGCTCAGGGTTCAGAACGAAAGGATAAATAGGCCCAAACTATGTGTTTGAAGGTAATCAGATCAAGGATTATTTCTTGAGGAGGATTCTCTTTGAAGCATTTGTCCCTTCTTGGACATTTCTTTCCTTTTGACTTTGCTCTTTCTTCCTTGCTTTTGGCTTTCAATTTGCCATGTCTTTTCACACACTTCTTTTTTTGTCTGTTTTTTTCTTGGCTTTCATTTCGCCATCTTTTCCTCTTCTTTTTTCTTTGACAAAGTGAGCCTGTATTTGTTCGGGGTTCCATTTGCTTTGTATTTGTCTTTGAGCTAGGACTCATTTCTCAATGATCTTTAAAAAGATCTTTCCTCGCATTTGCCCCCTAGTGTAGAGGGTAATCCTTGATCAGGGTTTCTTAAAAAAAATAATTCTTTCGGCTCAAAATGGGTGACTATGGATAATTTCTTTTTGTGCGAAAGGGATATGGAAGATGACCATTCCTCATGTCAAGCACAAATATTCACATTGAAAAGCAATCCCCAAGGGAAATAGGTATTCAGAATTTCATTTTGCACTTTGGAAGCATCCGAATTCTCATATGCATGATACCACAAATTTTTTTTCATTTTTCACTTTCATCCCATGCCACAATGATTCATGCGTTAGTCCATCCTTATTCACCATGTATCCATCATTTCCACATATGATGCCCCAATTTGATTAACCATGAGAATTTGTATCAACAAGGAACATAGCATGTCTAGGTCTGTACTGAAAAGACTGAATTTCAAATTTGAGTTCTTTGAAGAGACAAGGAAAATATGATCCAAAAATGAGTTTTCTCTGGGACAAGGGATAATCTAGTTTGGTTATTGTGCTCCAAGGTATTAATCATGAAGTGATGTTTGGGTATTTGAAGTTTTATGGTCATTGGAAAAGGTCATGAATGGTTTTAGCACAATCTTGACACATACCAAATTATCAAAATCTAGATTCTTGAAAGAATGTCTCATTTGTTTGAATTTCAAGGAATTTGAAAATTTTCAAAAAGTTCATTCCTTTGTTCATAGTCTAGACTAAGATCTATGTCTTTGCTTATTCTGTGGTAACAACGGTTTTATGAAGTCAAATCATTCATATTCCTTGAAGCATTAAGTCTTTCAAGTGTTCTTGGTTTAAGAGATTTAGGCTTAGGAAAACCTAAAGAGAGGGGAAAAGGTATTGGGTCATTTGTAACACTGATCATCAATCTTCTTGAGACTATCCGTTATTAAAAATTCCTTAATGCTTGTTTTTGCAAATTCAAGTTATTGTTAAAACAAACAAACACAAAGCATTTAAAATTCAAAATTCATTTAATTCATGTAGATGTTAACATGAGACAAGTGCTTTCATCATCACAGTGTATAGAACTACATGCGTCAAAAACCTAATATGATCATGCACAATGTTTCTTATGAAACTTGGCTTCCCCATCTTCAAAACTTATCGAACCAGCCTTGATGAGATCTCTGACCTTGTACTTCAAAGCGGGGCAGTTCTCTGTTGAGTGACCTTGATTGCCAGAATGATAACCACAACACCCATTAACATCATACCAGCTTGGATAAGGGGGCTTCAGAGGCTCTATTTGCATGGGTGTCACAAGGTGATTCTGGATGAGTTGAGGTAGTAGCTCACTGTATGTCACAGGAATCGGGTCAACCTGATTTTTTTCGCTTTTTATGCCCCCTTCGATTATTCCCAAGGGTGTTCGATTGATAGACATATGTAAATTCTGGTGTAGTTGCAGTCATTGGTTGGTAGGGATAAAAACCTTGGGAGACATTGTTCAGGGTAGAGTAAAATGGCTGATACGAGGAGAATTGGGGAGGTGGGGCAAAGTCTTCCACGACTTGGGTATCTTCCTTTTTCTTTTCAGATGCCCCCTTTTTCTTGATATTGGATGTTCTTTCTCCTTTAATCTTCCCATCTTTGATAGCATTCTCAATCATCTCCCCTGAAATTACCATGTTCGAAAAATTCTTCATGGTGTTGCCGACAAGTATATCATAGTACGGGGCCTGCAGTGTATCCACAAAAATGACAGTGGTTTCCTTCTGAGTTAAAGGCGGTTGTACTTGGACAACCAGGCTCATCCACTGTTGCGCATATTCTTTGAAGCTCTTAGTAGCTCTTTTCTTCATATTTTGCAAGGTGAGACGGTCAGGCGCCGTGTCGGTCATATGCTTGTACTGGTTTAGAAAAACCCTAGCTAGGTCATTCCAAGAGCGAATCTGATCCTTGCTCAACTGACTATACCACCTAATTGCGGATCCGCTGAGGCTATCCTGAAAGTAGAGAATCAAAAGCTTATCATTATCTATATGACTTGTCATCTTCCGGTAGAACATAGTGATGTGGGCTGATGGATCAGTCGTCCCGTCATATTTCACAAAGTTAGGGATCTTGAACTTAGGAGGAATGACTAAGTCGAAGACCAAACATCGTTCTTTCGCATCTAAACTCCCAAATACATCTGTATTTTCTACTACCCGGAGCCTTTCATCTAGCAACTGATATTTCCCTTGGGAATCTGCCAACTCACCTCATTTAGTGCAACCTTTTTCAACTTTGCCTGTTCAGCTGGATCATCTGAGTTTAGGACATTGACGGGGTTAACAGTGTTCTGGGCATCAATCATTACGACCTCATTCTGACCCTTTTGTGCCTCTAACCCTTTCCTGGAGACAAAGTTTTCGGTGTATCCTTTTCCCTTGATTACGGCAGACATTAGCTCCACCAATTTAGTCATTTGATCCTTAGATTATGCTTGAGACTTTGCTAGCTGTTCTCGCAATTCTTTCTGTTCCCTTTCCATTTTTTCCATTCGGGCAACTTGTTCGTCCTCCATAGTACTAGCCTGTATTAAAAGGGTACTCAGTACTACTTCTGATTTGAAATGGAAATTCTTTCAAAGACTCTTAAAGCCAAGCCAACTTCTGTTTTATTTCCCCCAAATGTATGTCATGATGAATGAGCCATGAATGCAATTTGATGCATGTGAAGCCTAAACAATATGATGTATGGACATGTACAATGGAAACATGCTGACCATATATGTAATAAATGCAATCACAATGCCAACATGTTCCAAACAAAGAATAAACAAATCAACACATGGGTATATGCAATGACTGATCATGTGCATTTTAGCATATTTCCCAATGAATAATCATATATCCTATGAATGCAACACGGTATCAATTATGATACATGCAAACAATGAATGATTGATACAAAGTATATACAAAGAAAATCATGCTAACCATGTGTGTCATGAATGCGACCTAATGCTAATCATGATGTATGTAATAAGCAAATTAATGTATGGATATATACAGAAAAATCATGCTGCTTATGAATGCATAAATGCAACCTGATGCTAACATGATACATGTATGAATGTATGGTATGACCAATAATTGATCGGATGCAAAATGCAAAAGGGGAAGATATAACGGAGGAAATAAGAATCGGAGGAACTTAATCATCAACCTCTCATAAATTTGAAACATAATCAATTCATTCCCATATCAACATTCACAATGGTATAAACCATGTTTTACAAAATTTGAACAGTGGTTAAAACTGTCTTTACAAGCACTTTATTCTTCCTAACATCCTAAGGCTATAAGAGCCGGCTATTGAAAAAGTGAAATCATATTACATCATATAAGACCGAAGTTTTTCCACCTCAATGCTGTAAATCTCCCAATCCTAATGGCGCTTTCCCAGTCCTTTATCAATCAGTGTCGTTGGATCCAACCACTTGGCATTTATAAGAGTTTGCATTTTCTTTTTGAATGCTATACAGTCTTCAATGTTATGGCCAACAATTCCACAGTGATAATCACATCTTGCATTTGGATTATACCCATTTGGATATGGTGGTAACAGGGATTTCAATGGGATACAGGCAACCATGTGATTTTGGATCAGTATAGGGAGAAGCTCTCGGTAGCTAATTGGAAGGGGATCAAAAGGCCTTTGTCGTTTCTTAGTCACACTGAACCTAGGAGTTGGGGCACTTGGTGGTGGCACTAAGGTCCGAACCGGAGTGTTTACATGGAGATGTGGCAGAACAGCATGGTAAGGGTATGGATTTGGACACGGGGCCTTTGGAGGTTGTACATAGCTCGAGGTTCCTATCCCAGATACTGGATAAGGTGATTGATGAGGGAAGTAGTATGAACTGGCAGTTGTTAGTGATGGAGTGGGATTCATGAATCTCGTAGTGGTCATCCCAATGGACGATTGGACCATAGTAGGGTGGGGATACTGGTTTGGACCTAGAACAGTTTACAGGTATGGTACAGGATTTTAGGTTTCTATCTTTGGTATCAAGCTCTCAGGTTTAATCATTTTCACGATTTTGTCCACAATTTCATCAGGATTGCAACCTTTGTGGCATTGACAAGTGCAGGTTCCAGCAAGGATTGTATGTTCTGGACCTAATGGTTTTGGTTGATCCGAAGGCGATGCAGAGCCCTGAGAAAGTTCCTTTTTACTTTTACCCATATCCTCAACCAGTTTCAGCAATTTGGCAAGTTGTTCTTTCACTTCCCGGATTTCATGTCCACATTCCTCTTGGTTGCGTTCCAAAACACCTAATCGTTCCTCCGATTCATTCCTCATACTCGAACCCCTTTCATGCAAATGAAAATGTCATGAGATTAAGAATACAATTATGAATGTACATACTCTATTCCTATGTGCATGAATATACTGATGATTAATGCATGAACATATACAGAGAAATTATGGTGACTATTTATGCTATGGATACAATCTAATGCCAACATGATGCATTAAAAAAAATGAATAAATTGATTCATAAGTATACACAAATAATGACCATGTATGTATTCTACAACGAATGGCTATGCATGTTATGATGTCAAAATGAATACATGCGAAGAATAAATGAATTAATACAAAGGTAGGTACAAAGAATGACCATGTATATCACAAATGTATTCTACAATGAATAACCATGCATGTTAGGACTGTGACATGATGTCAAAATGATACAAATAAAGAACAAATGGATTAACACCAAGGTATATACAAAGAAATCAATGATTACAGGAAATTTGTAGGACCTAAATCTTGATTATTCAACAATCTCATTATGCAAGATTTGCCTCCAAATTTATGATTTTTTTTTAAACATGTTTTTTTTTCTATAAAAAACTAATAATATTATTTTCAAAAGAAGTTTGGAGTAGTGGATCTTACTATAGTACAATATGCAAATGTTCATGTAACACTACCGGTTTATAGAAACCATCAAATAAAATTATTACCACCCATTTATTGCAAAAAAGAGATCAATAGTACAACCAAAAATGTACATGCTCTATTCACACATGTATGAAATGTGCAAAATGCAAAAATGCTTAAAAAATGATTTTTATTTTTTTCCAAACAATTAATGAATATTTGCCCCGACAAATATCTACTTATATAGGTATCACAGTGCCTTTGGGACGGATTAACACATTTATTATGGGCGATGTACGTACATCGTTGCCCGATCTACAAAACTTCTTGAGAATGTAAAATAGGTAACAAAAGGTTTAGAAATGTCCCTCCATGTGTTCCTATTTTAGGTATATCTAATGGAAATCCGGCATGGCTTCGCCTAGGTTTATTATATGAAGGTAAATCGGTTCTAAGGCCCCGAGTTGTTCCTCACTGTCGCCGGTGAAGGCTAGTAAGGCACCCCGATAAAAGCGGGTTCAATTCGTTAGAGTATATTTTCCTATGCCCGTACGGAGGATTATCACGAAGGCATTAGGTACTTTATACTCCGAAAGTGTTTCACTAGCCCATACGGAGGATCAATCACGAAGGCGTAGTTACTTTACTTCCACTTAAAAGGACGGAACCTGGGTAGAGGATTCATGTTATGCAAATGCAAATACAGTGTGTGCGAAGGAACAAAACAAACCTGTCACCACCTATTCTTCAACCCTTATTCTAAATACCCTACTAAAATCAAACAATGTAAAGCACCAGTCAAACAAACATATAAATATATGCAACAAAATAACCAGAGAACAAATAATAACATGAATGCACATGAATATGGAGATATTAAGACATTTTTTTTATTTTCAAAATTCTCTTTTATTTTAAAAATATGGGAATTAAAATTAAATACCAATTAAACCAACAAAATCGAGACTTTGATAACACACGACTAATTCTAGGCCTAACTCTCTAATAGTCCCCAACGGAGTCGCCAAGCTGTCGCAACCTAAAAAATAACGAGTCTCATCGCAAGACTTTATTATTCGTTAAGCGTGACATTAAAAAAAATCGAGGAAAAGTAGACTTAATTCCTCTAAAAAATGAAGGTTTTGAAAATGACCTTGAAAAAGACATGGAGTCACCACCAATCTTTTTTAGCTAGGTGTGATCGGCCACCTATTAAAACAGGTTTTATAAAATATTTTAAAAATTAATTAAAACATTTTTAAAACCAATTTCAAATCTGCGTTTAAACCAGAGAAATCAAAGAAACGGGTTCGGGACTCGATTACGTGCGGGGAAGGATTAGCACCCCCACAACGCCCGTATAAAACGGTACCTTATTAATCGTGTGTTATCTCAAGTCTCGGTAAAAGAAATCGATTTTAAATTTAGTATTTCAAGTTAATTCCCAATTTAAAGAAATATAGTTCATTTTTAATCAAAAATGATTCGGAATTTATAAATTCAAAATTTTCCTATATTCCCCAACAAACGTGGCAAAATATAGAATTTTTTATTAGTTTTGGAAAACTTTCCGAATCATTCTCTTTTTTTGAAAGAAAGATATTCCTTTATTAATCATAATTGATGATATTCCCTCCAGCAAACCCGGTAGAGAACTCATGAATTATTTTAACTCGGGAATATCTTTATTTTTTATTGAAAAATCATTATCCTTTTGAAAACATTTTAAAGGATATGAATATGTATATGCATGACATAAATAAAATGACATAGCAAAATCTAAATAATATAATGCTTCCTAAATGATATGATATAATGTAAATGCCTTAGCATATTCTAAATGAAATGAAATAAATGCCTTAGCATATTCTAAATAAAATAAAATATCCTAAGTTATATGACATATTATAAATAAAATGAAATGACCTAGGTAACATAGTATATTCTATATGAGATGCAATATCCTAAGTCATATGATATATTCTAAATGAAATAAAATAACGCAAGTAACATAACATATTCTATATGAAATGAAATAACCTATGTAACATGATATTTTCTAAATGAAATAAAATAACCTATGTAACATAACATATTCTATATGAAATGAAATAATTTAAATGACATGGCAAACATGAATGATATGGCATATAAATTAAATGAGATGGAACATGAAATAATGCTATCATATAATATGCATGAAAATAAAAATGAAAATAATAATGCATGAATATAGTATATGCTAAAAAATATGACAAAAAAAATAACTAAATAAAAAGCATAGGATATCATTAAATATTCCAAATCATATAATAAACAATATAACATAACTCAAAATCATAACAATATCATAGAAATTATCATAGCAAGAATCACATATTATATAAAATGCATGAATATGGAAAATGCAATGCATGAAATGTATTTTTTCCTTTAATTAAGGAAATCCGTATATCTAAAAAGATATCCGGCTACCTTAGGAAAATATGTCAAATTAAATATTCTAAAACCAAAATACTTTGTGATTGTTTGAAAACAATTTTGAAAAGCTTGAATTAAAAATAAAAACTGGGCTAAAGTTTTTTTAAAATGGCTCTAATTTTCCAAGTTTAAAAATCCGGACTTGACTACCTTAACCCGAGACTTGAAAAACCATTTTTAGAGTTTAAAAAGGCTTAGTAACTACCCTAAGTCAGTAGCTAACCCTCCTAATCAGCCCACTCTAAGTAACTTAACCAAAACAGAAAAAATGATTTTTCTTTAAATTCAATTCTGACTCCACTGTCCAGTTTTAAGCCACGATTTTTTATCCTATTTTTAGAAATTCAAAAAATTCTGAAAAAAATACTGCAGACTTAGGACATGTAAAAACACACGGGAAAAAATAAGTTTAATTTTCTAATTAAAGCCGAATGCCCAGAAAAATCGGAAAAGTACAAAAACTGGGTGAAAAAACTGTTTTGCCAAAATACAATTTTGCCTTTGATAAAATCATTTAAAAATCAAAGTAAAAATATTTAAGGCTCACAAAATGACTCACAAACAGTAGCTAAGACTTTTTTAAAGTTAGATAAAAATTGGCTAAGTAAAAAAAATCACAAAGGTAGAATAATCAATTTGACAAAACTTAATTTTCCACAAGTGTGCTCAAGAGAGCATGACTTTGAACCATTAATTGGCTCAAGTCATTATTCAAGTGGCATGAACATGAAATGCATGAAACAATACAGCAAACATAGTGCATGAAATGCATGAGCTTAAATCTAAATGTCATGAAAAATGCATGGCATTCATATAGTGACCTAGACCTAAATGAACTTGCATGGTATTTAATGCAACCTAGACCTAAAATGCATGAACATGCATGGCAAATGAACCAAACCTAATAACTAAAATATGCATGGCATTTTGACAAAAACAAAGCATGCTTAAACCAAAAACTCAACCAAATATCATGCAAATGCTAACCTATCAACTAACATGGCAAGAATGCACATAAAATGCAAAAATTCCAAGGGTGGCCGAATGGAATAATGTGACTAGCAAACATGGCATTTTCACAAACACTTGGTATACTAACATGCTCAACTAAATCAAATATCATACAAATGCAAAAACCTACCAACTAACATGGAAAAAATGCAACACACAATGCAAAACACATGGAATAGACAAATGGCCTCAAGCTCCCACAAGCATGGCATTTTCACAAACACTTGGTATACTAACATGCTCAACTAAAATATAACACTTAAATCATGCAAAAACCACACAAGCTCACAAACACTTAATATACTAAATCTAAAACATGCTCAACTAAGATATAAAACTCAAATCATGCAAAGACCACACAAGCATTTTCACAAACACTTGATATACTAAATCTAAAACATGCTCAAATTTAAACATCATGAAAACAGAAAATTAAAAAAGTAAAAACATGATATTTAAAACCTAAATGGCAACAAACAAAGCAACCAAATTAAAATATAACTCAAGAATATGAAGTAACATAACATTTAAAACACCAAGATCAAATAAAATAACATAAACAATATGGTAAAATAAATCAAAACAGCAACTTAACTAAATAATGTAGGCCATTTGGCCATGGTGAGTGTATTGTAAAAAAAAATGTAAAAAAAATATATTCAAGAAGGAGATGAAGGAAGAACTTGAAAAGAACAATAAAAATGATTTATTTAAAATGGAAACTCACCAAATAGAAATCAAAATAGCAAAAAAAAAATAAGAATGGAAAATCAAGAAAGTGAAAGAGTTGGTGCTCAAGAGCAACCTCAAGAAGCTATATTTCAAGCTTTATCTCTTCAAACTTTCCTTTATTTTCTTAAATTTTCTTTTTTGCTTTCAACCATGAAGAAAAAACTAAGTAAAAACCCAAAGAACTCAGCAAAATGAAGATGAAAAATGAAATTTCTGACTGAATCCCCCTATAATGCCTCAAGGTGTTGTCAGTTTTTTGTAACCAATTTCCCATCAAATGGCTAATAATTCAAGGTGAAAAAATCATGAAATTACCACCTTTAGATTAGCATATCAGCTCTCTCAAATTACAGCTGTTCAAGAATAATGTTGACATCTCTCTTGGCCTATGTGGCTAAATCACCATGGCTTGATCAAAGAGAATCTCTAACTAACTCTTGATTTTTAGCCATTTGATTGAAAAATCAGAAGCTTCCTCCTTCCTTTGGGCTTGGGCAGGCCAGCACTTCTCGTTTCCAGTCCAACTCTGATTTTTTGAAAGGCCCAAAGAGGCCCTTTTCGGTTGCTTGGGTGAAATGATCGTTTTGCCCCCCGGATGCAAATAAATATCAAACAGACTCCAAATTCAATTTTTATTTTTTTAATACTTCCAAAATAATAAAACATTGAGTTCTGGAAGTTTTCAAAATTATCCGAGTCCGTTTGCTATTTATTTGGATTTTTTCTTCCACAAATGCCCTTTTACGCCCCTACATTTTACCATTTTTTAAACGAGCTCCAAATCAATATTTTTATTCACCAATCTGTTCAAAATAATTAAAAAGTGTGATCTAGAAGTTTTCATAATTTTTGGAGCTCATTTGGTATGTTTTCGGGATTTATCGGCTTGAATTACTATATAGGAGGCCCGGGATTTGGCCATTTTGCAAACGAACTCCGAATCAAGATTTTCTTGCACCAATCTCTTCCAAATAATTTTAAAATGAGATTTACAAAATTTCAAAATTTTTGGAGTCCATTTGCTATTTTTTCGGGATTTATCTTTTTGAATTATTGCATAGGAGGCCCGGGATTTGGCCATTTTGCAAACGAACTCTGAATCAAGATTTTATTTCTCCAATCTCTTCCAAATAATTTAAAAATCATATTTGCAAAATTTCAGAATTTTTGGAGTCCATTTGCTATTTTTCGAGATTTATCTTTTTGAATTTTTGCATAGAAGGCCCGAGATTTGGCCATTTTGCAAACGAACTCCGAATCAAGATTTTATTTTACCAATCTCTTTCAAATGATTTAAGAATGAGATTGAAAAATTTTCATAATTTTCGGAGTCCATTTGCTATTTTTCCCAAAATTTCCAATTTTGCCCTTTTGCTTCCGAAACCCGGTTTTGCTCAAAACAAGTTCGATTTTCAGATTTTCTTCAAGCTGAGCCTTGGGCTATCCATTTTAATCATTCCTCATCCATTGGGGGCTTTGGTCTTACCAAGTCGGGCCATTTCTGTGATTCTTCCCAATTTCACCGAAATCCACTTAAAACCCTAATTCTCGGTTTTCTCCCGGATTGACTTTTCTTTCGATTTTTCTTGCAAGTGACTTCTCCATTACCCATAGTCAGTGCTTATCTTTCATTTGAAACCTTCAATTTTGACCAATTTGATCGTTTAAGCACTTTTCCCCAAATTTCTCGGATTAGGGTTTCTTTTCTACTGAATCTCCAAATCCCAACTTCCGAACTCCATATTTTTCAGTGTAGACCTCGGATCATCAAAATTATTTCTCCATTTTTCAATTGAGCTTAAAATCTTGATTTTGAAAGTGAGTTGATTTTTTCAGTAGTTGACTTTCTGGGGTTGACTTTTTTCGGGGTTGACTTTTTTCATGTTTGACTTTTTATGCTCGCCCTCTTAAACTAAGTCTCGGAGTACCACCTGCAGGATGAAAACAGTCTTTTTACACTCGGAAACATCAATATAGGAAGAAAACATACCTGTTTAGTGGTCCGGAAAAAATTAGATGTCTACACATTTAATTTAATTTCCCTAGCATTAAACCTTGTGAAGTTTTTTGTAACTATCATTTGAATTGACTTTAATTTCATGAGTTTGTATACATGATGCATTCATTTATTCTCATGCATTCATAATATATATATATATAAATGTAATAATGTTCATGCATCACATAAAAGGGTGTAAATAAGGCAAACATACTTCATTCATGCATCATACATTATCATTCATTCATACTTCATAATACTTTACATTCATTGCATTTTTTTTTCTTTTTGGAGCAAAAAGATTCTCGAGAGGAAGATTTTTCCCAAACTCACATCAAGGATGGTTTGGGATTCACATGCACAATGAAAGTATGACCTCTTGGAGGAAAGAATGCAAGCTGTGGAAGGCGGGGATAAGTTTTGTGATCCAAAGGAATTTTGTTTGGTTCCAGACGTTGTCATTTCACCAAAGTTTAGAGTTTTGGAGTTTGAAAAGTATGATGTATCCAAATGCCCTAAAACACATCATATGCTAGTAATGAGAAGTTGCTTATTCATGTTTTCCAAGATAGTTTGACGAGGGCAGTAGTTGAATGGTATCTCAGGTTGAAAAAGGGCCAAATTTGTACTTGGAGAGACTTATCTCGAGCGTTTATAGAACATTATAAGCATATGTTAGAGATGGTTCTAGATCGATTGACACTTCAAAACATGAGAAAGAGTCAGAATGAAAGCTACAAAGAATACGTTGCTAGATGGAAAGAGACAGCATCACAAGTTCAACAACCTCTTACTATTAGAGAGATGAATTCCTTGTTTGTTGATACACTTCCTCCTCCATACTATTACAAATTGGTTGGCAATGCTTTTTCAGAATTTGCAGACTTATTGTTCTCAGTGGGTAGGATTGATGACGAGATAAGAAGTGGGAAAATCATCTATATCAATTCAAGAACTATCGATAGAAAGAGAAGTCATGTTTCTGATGAACATGCCCAAGCAATTACTGTCCAAAGGCCAAACATGAGAAAATTTGGAATAATACAAGAAGAACCCATGGGTACTCATATTCACCCATTGCCAAAAGCTAATAATTTGCCTAAACCATTTTATCCTTATGCTCCAATGCCTTTTTCCCAAACTTTTTCATCCCAAATATTGACTTTACCAAAAGATCTAGTGATCACTTCAAGTTATCCTTAGGGCCGTAAAAGAAAGAGAACTAAAGTGTATCACTCTATTCCAATGTCTTACACAAAGCTTCTTCCCTTACTTGTTCAAAGCCACAAAATTTCCATTGTCCCTACAAAACCTAGAAGGCCTCCTTATCCGAAATGGTATGACCCCAATGTCAAATGTGAATACCATGATGGAGTTTAAGGACATTTGACGGAGAATTGCACTGCATTCAAAGATAAGGTTCAATCTTTAATTGATGCAGATCCAACAATATTCAAAGAGTTTGATAATGGACTACATCAATGGTGATAGATCTCAAGATTGATGTTCTAAAGAGTAACATGCCAATCAGGGGCAATCTTAAATTATTGTGCATCATATCATCCTATAAATTTGAAGTTTTTAACTTTTATCTTGGATTTCTAAAAAAATGAAAATTAAAGCCCCATGTAATTTCTTTCTATGTTTTATTCCTTTTAAAATGAAGAAAAATTTTGAGGATTTCTAAGGAATTGGTGAATACTACGAGCCAACCTTGATAAATACTTTCATACTCTGAGTCATGTGTTGAACATTCAAAAGCTTGATTCCTTTGATAAATATAAGTTTGAAATTTATGAACCCTTACCTTCTCACTTGACGATAAAGAGATAATGATCTTCATCTAGGCAATGAGCAATGATGTGAATAATTAATTTCAAAATATTTTTGAAAGCCAATACATGAGGGACTCACTAAAAAAAATATTGATTTTGGTATTTTGATAAGTGTCAAGGCTATCTAGAGCTTCAAACACATCATACCTAAATTCTTTCATCATGCTCAAACTTTTCAATCCCTTTCCCAAGGTTTCCCTTTATCTGAATATGAGGCAAGATTACCAAAAGACCATATTTCCCATCACCTTTGAATATCTTGAGCAATGTCCAATTCCTTTGCCTGCATCTTGAGGCAAGATTACCAAGAAGCCAAATCACCCAAATGTTTCTGATATCTTTGCACACAATTTTGACTTATGCAAACTTTTTCTCTATGATTGAATAAAATTGCATCGACATCCTAAGTTGACCGTGAAATGGAAAATTGTTGGGTTGGACCGTCACTTGAATGAGATATTGTAGTGATTAATTTTACATGAATTAAAAAAAAGGAAAAAAAATTGTGACATCATGCATATGAGGTATTCAAATGATTCCAAAGGTAAAGTGAAATTATAATTATCCCTCCCCTAGGATTGCTATTCAATGAAAGTATCTATACTTAATATGAGAAATGGACATCCTTCATGTTCCTTTCACAAAATGAGAAAATTATCATTTGCTACCCCTTTTGAGCTTTTTAATTTCTTTTTGAATGAACCCTAACCAAAGATCACCCTTCACGCTAGGGGGCAAGAATGAAGAAAGATATTTTTGGAAAAGCATGAGTGAGTGACTCCTATTTCTCAGCAATGAAAAATGCCTTATGTCATTAGGCAAATGTTAAAATTAATTGAGTTCCAAAATTTTGAACTCCCTTCAAAAAAAAAAAAAAAAAAAGAAAAAAATGAAAGGGAAAAAAAGGAAGAAAATATGAGAAAATGAAGAGAAAGATATGAAATGTTTTGAGAAGCAGAAAGGATGACTGTAAATAATTGATCCTTGGTTTGATTACCTTTAAACACATATTGTGGGCCTGATTATCCATTCTTCCATAACCACGAACCTTAGCCTGCATTACATGTTTTAAAAGTCCATTTTGATTAAGTATGGATGTTTAACTTGAAGAGTTTTTTCAGACTTTATTTCATCTCTTTGAATTCACATTTTGTCTTTGGAAGAATTTTTGTATTCTCAAATGCATGATAGAACAATCAATGAAAAAGAAAAAAGAAAGAAAGAAAAAAAAAGAATGAAGCTCTAGGGTGAAAACCCAAAAACGGGCAGTCTAGAGCAAAACAATGAAAATGTGAAGGCAACCCAAGAGATTTTGTATGATTGTGGCAAGGCTCCAACAAGAAGCCCCAAAAGAAAAGACACCTTGAATCAACCAATGCATTAAACACTAAACCCGATTGGATGACTTAGTCAAAAATTGAAAATCCTTTTCTTTTTCTTTCCTAAATTTTGAGCCTATCCTAGCTAGTTTTGACATTTGTTAAAATGTCATGTATCAAGAAACTAAGAGGGAGTGCCAAAATGAATTGTGCTTTAAAACAAATGTTTTTGAGAAAACTTGTTTTTCAAAGAATTTTATTCATTTATGAGCCTATATGAAGAAACATTAATCTTCCGTATTATGTAACAAAGTCTTTCTTGATGACCAAAACCTTGATTGATTGAAATACTCAATTCACTTGAAAGAGCCAAATTGTGATTCACCTCATCCATCCTTGAAAATAATCACCAATTTTTTGAAAGATCCAAATGTCACATTTTGTTAAAAATGAAAAATTGATTTTGGACACAGAAATAGTGATGTAGGGCAATTTTCCATTTGGTATGAGAGCCAATGAAAAGATTTTTTTTGAACAAATTCATTCTTTTCAAAGAATTTTCTAAAACAAAACATGAAAACAAGTCAGATTTAGAATTGTTCATTTGAGTAACATTTCTGGGGCAAAGAGAATGTTGAGAAAAACTTTGAGTTTTCATGATAAAAGGAATGGATGAGTCGATGAATGGTCGGGTAAGCACCTCCTGGGTCATTGACAATGAAGACTTTTCATGGATACATTTGAAGATGCAAAATTGGACTTTGAAAGATTTGGAAATATATGGATGTTCAGGGCCAAGAAACCAGAAAAGATACTTTTTTGATAGGATCCAAGATGGCCCAATTCTTAAAGATTCATTGCAAGTTCCATATGGGCCAAGATCTAAGAAGATCAAGGAAACATTACAGGCATTGGTGGAATTCACTTGGGCCATGTTGCAAATTGTTCAAGAAAGGCTTCAACATTCAAGATGGGCTTGAATCCACCTTGAAATCATGTGATCCAAGAGCATAAGGTGGCGGCATAGAATGGATTGATTGGCATGGAGCCTAACTTTGTTTCATTAATTGATGTGGCATGTGTGGGGCCATTCTAATTCATTAATTGATGTGGCAAGAATGGGCTTTGTTTTACTTCATTAATCCACTTAGACGTGTGGGCCTATTTATGTATTAAGTCTAATAGGTTTGTGGGGTTTACTTCATTAATCTAGTTGGACTTCTTTTAATTATTAGGTTTTGGGCTTGAGCATGTTCAGCCCTTAGTATTATTAGGTGTTAGCCGACTAGGGCATATTATTAGTTTGTTTAAGCCTAGCCAACCTAGGTTATGTTAGATAGGCTATAAATAGCTTCTTAGCCGCCTATGACTTATTAAGTCTGGTAATCTGAATTTTATTCAATTGAGAGTATTTTCTCTTCTTGTTCTTGAAAGAACATAAAGAACTTATCAAAGGTTTTCCTTTGTGGCGTTCACAACCAAATCTAGGTTCTTGAAACTAGTTTTCATTGGGTCTAGATCTTTAACCTGAATCTTGGCTTTCTTGGGCTAGGATATTTCGAATTGTTTGTGGGTTTAAGGGTATCCATTCCTAAGGGTTCACATTTTTTTGTTTTTAAAGTTGATGCCTCAGTGGAGGAGTACTCTTTTTTTAAAAATTCAGATTTCGAATTTGGAAGGTGTCTATGTCTTTGCACAATTCCTACTTCACAGAAAATGTGTAAAGAGGGGCAACTGTAGACACCCGATTTTAATCGGGTCTCTTAATTCGAGATTTAATTTGACTTTTTGAAAATTCAATTATTATCAAGTTTTTAGTAAACATGGGAGTCAGAATTTGGATCAATTTACGCCCAATAAATCTTTGGTTCGATTTAAGTCTGTTAGGCCTATTTTAGTTTTTTAGGTCTCCAATTTTTGGGCCTTGGAGTCTAATGAACCGACCTATTGGTATTGCTTTTCTTATTATTATTATTATTATATTAGTATTATTATTTATTATTATTAGTTGTTATTATATTTATTATTATTAATTTTATTTTTATTCACTTCAGAAAATCAAAAATAGAAAAAATCAGAAAATTAAAAGAACTGAATCTGGTAAAATCGTGGGGATGAAAAACGTAGTGTTTTGGTTTTATCATAATGAATCTCGCGATCGTTAAGCGACGTTTAAAAATAATTCTGTGTGTGGGGAAAAGAAGAGGAAAAGACGACTTAATTCTTATTGAATAGAAATGAGGGTTTGAAAATAATCTAGGAAACGAAATGGAGTCGCCACCAATCTTTTTTGGCTAGGTATGATCAGCCACCTATTAAAACCGATTTTTGTAAAACATTTTAAAATTAATTAAAACATTTTTTAAAACCAATTTCGAAGTCGACGCTTTGAACCAGAGAAAACAAGTGTGGGTTCGGGAGTTGATTACGTGTGGGGAAGGATTAGCACTCCCACAACGCCCGTATAAAACATTACCTTATTAATCGTGTTTTATCTGGAGTCTCGGTAAAAAAATCGGTTTTAGGTTTGGCATTTAAAATTAATCCCCTTTTAAAAACAACTATATTATTTGAGAATGATTCATAATTTATTAACACAAAATTTTTCTATATTCCCCGGCAAACCCAACAAAACATAGAAATTTTTATTTATTTTTAAAATTATCCGAATCATCCTTGTTTTTGAAAAAAAAAAGATATTACGTCGTTAATGATAATTGATTATATCCTCCCCTGTAGACCCAGTAGAGAACTCATGAATTATTTTAACTCAGATTGTTTTATAAAAAATCATTAATTATTTTTCATGCATTTTAAATCATAAAAAAAAATAGTCATGAATATGCAAATCAATACTAAGATACAAATGCAATTTAAACAACATGTACTATTATCATGGCATTGCAAACATTTATTATGACATGGCAAAGGAATTAATGACGTGGCATGCTTGACATGGAAAAATCTAAATGACATGGCCAAAAGAATGAATGACATGGCATGCTTGACATGGCAAAATCTAAATGATATGAAAAGAATTAATGACATGGCATGCCTGACATGGCCAAAAGAATGAATGACATAACATGCTTGACATGGGAAAATCTAAATGACATGGCCAAAAGAATGAATGACATGGCAAAATCTTATTATGACATGGCCAAAAGAATGAATGACATGGCATGCATGCATGACATGGCAAAATCTTATTATGGCATAGCAAAACAAATCATGACATGGAAACAAAGAGATCATATAGGCAACAATCACAAAATGACATCATCATAGAATATTTATAATCACATAATGATCACACTAGCAACATGAATATAAAATGACATCAACATGGAATATTCATAAACATAGAATTTGTATAATTAAGATGACAAATGTAGATATCATGGAAAATGCATGATCAGGAAATATGCACACATCATCATTTTGAAATTCATTTTCATGTATTTTTCATGTGAGGAATCACATAAATGGCATATGTCGAAAAATATTACCGTACTTCCCGACAAACCCGGCAAAGCTTGGAAAATAATTATTTCATATGACATTACATGATTCCGAGTAAAACAAAAACCATATCTTTTGATTCCATAAACACGTGCGTTGAATAATTTTCTAACCTCCCCAGCAAACCCGGCAAAGATTAGGAACTAGTTCTCGCCAAATGTTTAGGAAACCAAATATACTTTTTTATGCCAAAAAAATAAAACATTAAAAATATGCAATGCATGAAGATATATTTCTCCCTTGAGGTAAGGAAATCCGTACAGCTAAAAAGGTATCCGACTACCTTTGAAAGAAACTTAAATTGGATTTTAAAAAGGATTTCGAGCACAAATTTTGGCTCGGATTAAGGGGTATTCGAATGCCCTTAATGACATCCGAGTATTTTTTTTTTTAAAACAAGCTTTGAATGCAAAGTTTTTAAAACCAAAAATGAGAAGAAAAAAACTGCAAGTTTTGAAGTGGACAACTTAAGGTGGCCGAATGGTGTCTAGGTGAAATCCTAATTCTTGCTCGATTTTGAAGCTAGGATAAACTACCCATGACCCGATTTTTGTAAAACCAATTTTTTTTTTCTTTAAAATAACATGGAAAACATCCTAAAACAGTAGCTACATGATTTCGTCCAGCCCTTCCCCCTTGTGAAAAATTGAGACTTTTGCTAGCTTTAAAAAGGCTTGTTTGAACTCCTAAAAACCAGTTTTACAAATCTATTTTTTAGAACTTCGTAAAAAATCTAAAAAATCTGGAAAAATCAGTTTAGCCTCAAGAAATGATGAACTAAATGTGACTAAATCAGTTTTTAATTCGGACCAAAAATGCCTAGGCCAAAGTTGCCTTAAAGACAGAACAACAAACTAAAATCTGTTTTACCGAAAACTATTTTTCAACCCTTAATGGAAAATTCTAAAATTCCTAGAAAAACATGCCAGGGACTCAGGGTCTACTAATTGGGGTTAAAAAATCTTTTTATTTTGACAAAATATGCATGGTGAAAATATTGCTCAAAATCAGGATATCCAACTTACAAACCATTATTTTCCCAACTAGTTTGCACAAGAGACTTTTGCTATAGACAATTGATTAAATGATATGAATGAATGATTTTCCAGCAATACAAACATATGAAAATGATCAATCATGAGCTAAAAAATAAACAAGCAAAAAAAAATCAAGGTTGGCTCAATGGTTGGTTCTTTGGACATAGTCCTACCTAACCAAAATCACTTGGTAAAACCAAGAACCTCAAGCTTCTAAAACCTTTTTATTTCATTTTTTAAAGAATCAAAGGAGAAAATTATCCTACCCCAATAATTAAACCCACATCCAACAATCAAGCAAGAAAATCAAGCAAAAGACAAGCATGATAACAAACATATGTTTCAGCCAAGATAAAAATTGTAGAGAAAATTTTGCAAACTTTGATATCTTGTAGAGAATAGAAGAAAACCTTTTAGAAATTTATTTTGGAAACATTTTATTCAAACAAAGAAAGTTGACAATCACATGGAAAATAAGAAAAAGAGATCATGAAATCAAAGGAAATAAATCAAAAGTAGAGAAGAAATGACTACCTTCCAAGCTCTCTAATTCCTCTTCCTCTTTCTTTCTCCTTTTTTCTCTTCTTTTCTTTTTCTCTTCAACAGTTTTTTTTTAGATACTGATTTTTTCTTCCAAAGTGTAGTGAATAGCCTACGAAAAATGAATGAAAACCCCTCTTCTCATAGCTTGGCCAATTCTCATCTTTTTTTTTTAGAATGTGCTCATCTTTTTTTTTTAGCCTTTAGTCATGCTTTGCATGCTCTCCCAACATCCTTGCCACATGGCCATTTCTTGTCCCCTTTTTGCATGATACTTTCCTTAAATGAAGGGTCTCCTAACCTCTCATTGGCCAAGAATGCCACCTCAATTATTCTTGTCTCCTATCTCTACAAAATATCTAAACCATTTGCCATGATCATGAAGCTTGCTACCAAAATATCTTCCTAGTTGGCATTTTTATTCCACTTGTCGTTATCATATAGCCTTCACATGCTCTTCACATGGCCTTCACATGGCTTTGCAATTAAAAAGCCTCCTATTGGCCAAAAATGCCACATAGGCAAGTAGTGGAGGATCTTGTCCTCTCTTAAGAATGTCATCTTGCTACTTAATCTTGGCCATTGGATCAAACTCTTCTCTCTTGCTCTTCATGCTGGCTGAAAATAGCCTGGAAAATTCCAGGCCATTCCTCTTTTTTATTTGCAAATTGGTCCTTTTCGATTTTTTCAAGAAAATTGTATTTTGGCCCCCAAACTTGATCTATTTGCAAATGGACCCCAATTTTAGATTTTTCTTCTTCAATCCATCCCATCCAGTATAAAACTCAGCTTTGGAGGTTTTCATAATTTTTTGAGCTCGTTTTGTATTTTTCTTGGAATTTTCTTTACAATTGCGGATTTGTTCCCCCGAACTTTGCCTATTTTCATTTCAGCCCCATTTTTGGATTTTTCTTCTCCAATCCATCCTATCCAATATAAAACTCAGTTTAGGAAATTTTCATAATTTTTCGAGCTCGTTTTCTATTTTTCTTTAAAAAAGGATTAGTCCCTCGAATTTAGCATATTTACGTTTTGGCCCCAATTTCAAGTTTTTTACTTCTCATTTCCTTCTTTCCATCCTAAGACTTAATTCTGGAAACTTTTGCAATTTTTCGAGCTCGGATTCTATTTTTCTTGGATTTTCCAAAATTGTCCTTTAGCCTTTGAAACCTCGATTTTACTCGAAACGGGCCAATTTTTTTGGATTTTCTTTTTCCATTGCCTTTGTCATATTTTGAATTGGAGTTGGACCAATTTTTATATCCAAATTCTTTTTCGATTTAGTGTTTTTCCATTTTCCTCAAAATTGAGAATTTTCTCGATTTTTCAGTTTCTCCTCCAATCGGCTCTTCCTTTGGATCCACTTCAAATTGAAACTTGGGTTATCTTTATTTATTTTTTTATCATTTATTAACTAGGGACTTCAATTTTACCGAATTGGACCATCTTCATAGTTTTTCCCAAATTTGTGAATTTCCCATTTATTCATTAAATCTTTATTTTCCTTTTTCTCTTCAAACTGATTCCTTCTTCAACTCCGCTTCAAAATTGGACCTTGAGGTACCCTTTTTATTGATCATCTTTCAATTTGAGGTTTCAATTTCATTCAATTTGATGATTTATGTACTTTTCGCCAAATTTGGAAATTCCATGCTTCTTACACTGAATTTTGGAATTGGTCTTTCCACATCTCTATCTTCAATTGTAGATCTCCTATTATCAAGATTTCTTCACTATTGTTCAGTTCACCATCGAATCTTGATTTTCCCTGATAGTTGACTTTTTAATGGTTGACTTTTTGGGGTTGACTTTTTTGGAGTTTTTCGGTTGACTTTTTTGTATTGACTTCCGAATCAAAGTCTTGGAGACCCATCTGTGGAATGAGGGAAGATTCTTTGCATTTTGGGAAGTTGAAGGAAGAACTTACCTTGCTTAGGGGGCTCAGATAAAATTAGGTGTCTACCCCTCTTTGACTATTGTTGAGAATCAGGAATGAGGCAAAGATAAAATAGACAATAATTTTGCCCGGTTAGTGAAATCACATGTGAAGAAGAGAAAGGAGTTCTCTTCATTTTTTGTTTTTCATTCATTTTTTCTTTTTTTTTTGTTCTTTTTTTTTTGTTAATAAAAAGATTTGTCCTTAAATTGAGTTCCTTGACTAATCAAGGCTCGACTCGTCTTAAGGAAACGAGTTCGATTTTTTAAAAGAATAAGATTATGGATTTGTCCTTAAATTGAGTTCCTTGACTAATCAAGGCTCGACCCGTCTTAAGGAAAACAAGTTCGATTTGCGAGAGAAGAAAATACCTCGACGGTCGCCCAGGGCCTAATCTTATCTTGGTGAAACTTGATTAGAATTCTAGGTATCTCCTCCAGAAGCTTCGGCTATTACTAGCAAAGACTTTGTTTTTTTCTTTTA
This sequence comes from Fremontodendron californicum, assembly GCA_030761205.1. Lineage (NCBI taxonomy): Eukaryota > Viridiplantae > Streptophyta > Magnoliopsida > Malvales > Malvaceae > Fremontodendron > Fremontodendron californicum. The sequence continues at coordinate 18,040,600 of JAULJL010000021.1, forward strand.
AAATAGTAAAACTATAGGTATCTCCTCCAAAAGCTTCAGCTATCACCACCAAAAACTTGCTCATTTTTAAAATAGTAAAATTTTGGGTATCTCCTCCAGAAGCTTCGGCTACACCACCAAAGACTTGTTCATTTTTAAAATAGTAAAATTCTGGATGTCTTTTCTATAAGCTTCAACTATCACCACCAAAGACTTGTTCATTTTTAAAACAGTAAAATTCTCTATGTCTTTTCCAAAAGCTTCGGCTATCACCACTAAAGACTTGTTCATTTTTAAAAACAGTAAAGTTCTGAATGTCTTTTCCAAAAGCTTCAGCTATCACCACCAAAGACTTATTCATTTTTAAAACAATAAAATTTTGAATGTCTTTTCCAGAAGCTTTGGCTATCACCACCAAAGACTTGCTCATTTTTAAAATAGTAAAATTCTAGATGTCTTTTCCAGAAGCTTCGGCTATCACCACCAAAGACTTGATCATTTTTAAAAATCTGGATATTGGTTCTTGAAAACGTGTTGAAAATTATACCCGAAAGCTTTGAGAGAGGATGCAAATGCTTCATGATGTCGATGCAAATATCTTTAATTGATGCAAAGATTAAACATGATGCACATGCTTCATGGTGCAAATGCAAATGTCTTGGATTGATGCAAATGCTTCTTGATGCAGATGCAGAGATTGAATAAGATGCAAGTGCTTCATGGTGCAAATGCAAATGTCTTCGATTGATGCAAATGCTTCTTGACGCAGATGCAAATGTCTTGGATTGATGCAAATGCTTCATAAAATGATGTGAATGCATGGATTATCAACGTGCAAATGCTTCTGTATGATGCAAATGCAAATGTCTTCGAATGATGCAACTTCTTCATGGAATGATGCGGATGAAAAGATCAACAATGTGAAAATGCTTCTGAATGATGCAAATACAGAGATTAACAGTGTGCAAATGCTTTTGTATGATGCAAATGCAAGGATCAATTACGATGCTAATACTTCGTGGAATCATGCAGATGCAAAGATCAACAATGTGCAAATGCTTCTGAATGATGCAAATGAAAATATCCTCGAATGATGCAACTACTTCATGGAATGATGCAGATGCATAGATCAACAATGTGAAAATGCTTCTGAATTATGCAAATGTAGAGATTAACAGTGTGCAAATGGTACTATATGATGCAAATGCAAGGATCAATTATGATGCTAATGCTTCATCAAAAGATGCGGATGCAAATATCAATAATGATCCAAATGCTTCATGAAAAAATGCTAATGCAAGTATCAATAATGATGCTGATGCTTCATGAAAAGATGCAAATGCTCTTACGAATCGAGTTCATGTAAATGGTCAATGAATGGAATAACTGCAGTTACCATACAATAGTGAAGATGCAATGATCCTAGAAACGACACAATTGTTTGAGATGATGCAAATGAAAATATCCATGAAGGATGTAAATGTAATGGTAAAATGTAGATGCTCATGGAACGGTGCAAATGCAAATACCTATGAATGATGCAAATGCTTCCTAACACGGTGCAGATGCAAAGCTCAATAAAGAGGCAAGTGCTTATGATTGATGCAAATGTCCCAATTATTTTTCTAGACTTTGGCTTAGCCTTTCCAATTCATTTTTTCTTTCCAAATCAGAGTGTATCTTGAATACTCGTGCCCCATATGAGATCGTTCCTTTTTTTATCCTTGGCTATCTCCTTGCCCCGACTGTTTCTAAAACTCTTATCCACGGAAGCCTGCTCGTCGAGCTCTATTTTTTCTTCTCATATCTGGAAGTCAAGGTTAAGCCCTAGTAGCTCCATACCTTTGGGTTAGAAAAACCCTTGTCTCATGTCAACATCAAAAATGGTTATTTGAAAAATATTTCTAATTCTTTTATTTTTTCCCCCTTTTAGAAAAAATTACTTTTTTGATGAAAATTTCTGAGCCAAAAATATTAACCCCATAGTGTGTGATGTACGAATCTCTTGAAGACTGATGATCACTGTTAGGAATTTTTCTGAATGTCAATTTGGGTTTTTCAACTTGAATTGAAAAGGCTTGGTACAAAAGGATTTTGGTTTATCCAAGAAAACTTCACAACAGAAATGTATGTTCCTTCTAAGCTCACAAATGGAACAGGTTTTATAAAACACGAATTCCTTGAGAATCAAACAAATTCTACATTCTTTTAGTTTCCAAATCATGGTGTTTTGAAAAGCGTCAAGATTGGTTGGGATGTTTAAACTGGAAAGTTAATTTTGGAGGGAAAGGTCTCAGTTTTTGAAGTTAATCCTCCAAATGAGAGCTGGCAATTTGGAAGGTTTAGGAATTCCTTGATGTTCCTCAATTTCTTCAAGATGACCTCTTCTTTTGTTGTGGCATCGGTCACTAACATGATGTCATCGAAAATTCCCATTTTATTCTAGACCGCCCATTTTGGGTTTTCGCCCTAAAGTCCCATTCTTTCCATTTTTTCTTTTCTTTTTTTCTTAATTGTTCCACCATGCATCTGAAAATTCTAAAATTTTCCATGTTCAAAAATGGAAATTCAAAAGAAGGGATAAAATTTGAGGAAAAAAACCCTTCAAGTTAAATACCCATGCTTGATCAAAATGGACTTTTAAAGCAAGTAATATAGGCCAAGGTTCGGGGTTCAGAAAGAAAGGATAAATAGGCCCAAAATATGTGTTTGAGGGTAATCAGATCAAGGATCATTTCTTGAGTAGGATTCCCTTTGAAACATTTGTCCCTTTTAGACTTTTCTTTTCTTTCCTTTTTTTGACTTTGCTCCTTTTCTTCTTTGTTCTTGGCTTTCATTTTGCCACTCTTTTCACATTTTCTTTTTTCTTCTTTTTTGTTTTGTTCTTGGCTTTCATTTCGCCATATTTTTCTTTTTTCCTTTTTCTTTTTTTTTGTCTTGTTCTTGGCTTTCATTTTGCCATCTTTTCTACATTTTCTTTTCTTTTTGCATCTTCATTTTACAGAGTGAGCCCGTATTTATTTGGGAGAACAATTTGCTTTGTATCTGTCTTCGAGTTAGAACTCATTTCTCTTTGATCTTTTCGAGATCTTTCCTCGCATTTGCCCCCAGTATAGAGGGTGATCCTTGATCAGGGTTCAAAGAAGAAAGAATTCTTTTGGCTCAAAAGGGGTAACTATGTATAATTTGTTTTTTTGTGAAAGGGATACGAAAGATGGCCATTTCTTATACAAAGCACAAATATTCTCATTGAAAAGCAATCCTTAGGGGGAATAGATAATCAGACTTTCATTTTACACTTGGAATCATTTGAATTCTCATATGCATGATATCACAATTTTTCCTCTTTTTTTTTTTTATCGCATGCCCCAATGATTCATGCGTTAATTCCATCTTTATTCTCCATACATCTACCACATCTACAGATGATGCCCCGTTTGATTAGCCATAGGAATAAGGAACATCACAAGTCTTGGTCTATACTGAAAAGGCTAAGTCTCAATCTTGGGTTTGCTTCAAGTGACAAGGAAGAATATGGCCCAAAATTGGTTTTCTCTGAGGACATGGGATAATTTGGTTTAGTCGTAGTGCCCCGAGGTGTCAATCATGAAGTGATGTTTGGGAAATTGGTGTTTTGGGGTTATTGGAAATGATGTGAATGGTTTTGGCACAACCTTGACACACATCAAATTTCTACTATCTAGACTCTTAGAAGAATGTTTCATTTGTTTGAGTTTCCAAGGAGCTCAAAATTTTTTCAAAAAGTTTGTTCCTTTGTTCATAGCTTAAGTTAGAATCTACATCTTTTGCTTACTTGCAGTGACAATGGTTTATGAAATTTAGAATTCTTCTTCCTTGAAGCAATAGGTTTTTTAAGAGGTCTCAATCTAAAGAATTTAGGCATGGGAAAACATGAAAGGGAAAGGTGAAGGTATCGGTTCCTTTCTAACAATGATCATCAATGTTCTTGAGATTCTCTATTATTTCATTTATGTGAAAATAATTTTCTTTTAAAAGACATCATTATTGAGGATTTCCTCGATTTTTTTTTCTTCAGAAACTCAAATTATTGCTAAAATTCAATATGACATAAAAGCATTTAAAGCTCAAAATTTATTTATTTCATATAGATGTCGACATGAGACAAGTGCTTTCATCATCACAGTGTATAGAACTACATGCATCGGAAATCCTAATATGATCATGCACCATGTTTCTTATGACACTTGGCTTTCCCTTCTTCAAAACTTATCGAACTAGCCTTGATGAGATCCCTGACCTTGTACTTTAAAGCGGGGCAGTTCTCCGTCGAGTGGCCTTGATTTTTGAAATGATAATCGCAACACACATTAGCATCATACCAGCTCAAGTACGGGGGCTTCAGAGGCTCTAATTGTATGGGTGTCAGGAGGTGATTCTGAATGAGTTAAGGTAGGAGCTCACTATATGACACGGGAATCGAGTCAACCTGATTTTTTTGTCGCTTTTTGCGCCCTCTTCTATTATTCCCAAAGGTGTTTGATTGATAGACAAATATAAATGCTAGTGTAGTTGCAGGCATTGGTTGGTAGGGATAAGAACCTTGAGAAATGTTGTTCAGGGTAGGGTAGAATGGCTGACACAAGGAGAATTAGGGATATGGGGCAAAGCCTTCCATAGCTTGGGCATCTTCCTCTTTCTTTTTAGGTGCCCTGTTTCTCTCGGCACTGGACGTTTCATATCCTTCAAGTATCCCAATCTTGATAGCATTCTCAATCATCTCCCCTGAGATTACCATATCCGTAAAATTTTTTGTGGCATTGCAGACGAGTCTATCATAGTACGAGCCCCATAGAGTATTCACAAAAAAGACAGTGGTTTTATTCTGAGTTAGGGGCGGTCGAACTTGGGTGGCCATGTCCATCCACCTCTGAGCATATTCTTTGAAACTCTCAGTAGTCCTTTTCTCCATATTTTGCAATGTGAGATGGTCAGGCGCCATATTGGTCATATGCTTGTATTGGCTTAAAAATGCATTAGCCAAGTCATTCTAAGAGAAAATCCGATCCTTACTCAACTGATTATACCACTAATTATGTATCCGCTGAGACTATCCTGAAAACAAAGGATCAAAAGCTTATCATTATCAATATGGCCCGTCATCTTTCGGCAAAACATAGTGATGTGGATTGATGGATAGGTTGCCCCATCATATTTCTCAAAGTCAGGAACCTTGAATTTAGGAGGAATGACTAAATCGGGGGCCAAGCAACGTTCGTTTTCATCTACACTCCCAAATATATTTGTACATTCTACTGCCCGGAGCCTTTCCTCTAACAGCTGATATTTCCTTTGGGAATCTGCCGACTTAGCCCCATTCAACGCAACCATTTTCAACTTTGCCTGTTCAGCTAGATCATCTATGTTCAGGATGTTGACGGGATTAACTATGTTCTAAAAAGGCTGGTCATCTAACATTACGACCTCATTTTGACCTTTTTATGCCTCCGACCCTTTTTTGCACCAAATTTTCTGTGTATCCCGTTCCCTTGATTGCGACGGACACCAGTTCCATGAGTTTAGTCATCTGTTCTCTCGATTCTTCTTGGGACCTTATCGATTCTTCTTATGACTTTGCCCATCATTCCTATAATTCTCTCTGTGCTCTCTCCATTCTATCCAGTCTATTTTGCTGCTCATTATCCTTGATTCTGGCATGTGTTATAAAGGTGCTCAGTACTTCTTATACCTCTGATTTGAAAAAGAAACTTCTTTAAAGCTCTTAAAGCCAAGCCAATTTATGTTTTATCCCTCCAAACATGTTTCATGATGAATGAGCCATGAATGTCGTGAATGTAACACGATGCCCATATGATGCATGTTAAGAATAAACTAATTAATGCATGAACATATACAGAGAAATCATGCTAACTATATATGTCATGAGTGCAACCTGATGCCAACATGATGCATGTAAAGAATAAACAAATTAATGCATGAAAATATACAGAGAAATCATGCTGACTATGTTTGTCATGAATGCAACCTAATGCCAACATGATGCATGTAAAGAATAGACAAATTAATTCATGAACATATACATAGAAATCATGTTGACTACGTTTGTCATGAGTGCAACCTGATTCCAACATGATGCATGTAAAGAATGAATAAATTGATACACAGGTATATATAGATAATGACCATATATGTCATAAATGTATTCTACAATGAATGACCATGCATGTTAGGACTGTAACATGATGTCAATATGATACATGTAAAGAAAAAATGAATTAACACAAGGGTATATACCAAGAAATGAATCAATGTTTACAGGAAATTGGTGGGACCAATCTTGATTATTCAAAAATCTCATTATGCAAGATTTGCCCCCAAATTTAATCCACGATTTTTTTTTGAAACATGTTTTCCCCGCAAAAATCAAAATATTATTTTCCAAAACCAATTTTTAAAAACTTGAGGGGTAGTGGGTCTTATTATGGCACGGGTGTCCAAATATTTATTCAACACTACCGGTCTGCGATTCTTATTTAATCAATCAACAAATGACTATGCAATTAACAAATGAGATTATTGTTAGTATATGCCCTAGAGCCAATCAACTTGGATAAGGGATATATAGTTAATAATGCAAACCCAGTCACTATACATTCATGACACAAGGTTTTCTTTCATGTTAGTACAAAGATAAAGAGTTATTAAGTAACTAATCGGATGAAGCCCATGGAACACAACGTCCTTGCAAAGGAATTATTTATAATAGTGAGATCCTTATGCATCAAAGCCGTGTTCCTAAAATTGTGCCTGGTCATTGTATTGCCAAGATAGGGCATTAGCAATGCTCAAAGACTAGTACATATTAAGCCTATTTACTTGTGAAGTAAGCAACTGATCTCACGTCTTGTAGTATGAGGGATACTTGGGATAACATATAGGTGCTTGTCTATTGAACAAGTTCACTGAACATGGCCCGTTGCGAGAACTCCACTTGGTACGGTCACTCAAGTGTCTATGGAAATGTTCTCGCATGCCAGTCGTGTAAATTAGTCCTCGAACTTGTGATACCAGGTCATCTTGTATGGAGAGTGTCATACTTTGATTTCATCACGAATGGGTCCCAAAAAGGTTTCTTATGGTAGGATGGTTTTGGGTATGACATGAACCATACGAAGATGGATGAGTGGTCCAGAGAGGATTCACCACTCCAAGTGACATCGGAGACATATCTCATATGTTCTTGGCTTAGGTTAACTTGATAAAGTCTTCGGCCGAAGCATGATGGATTTAGGAGAAAATTTTCTCTAAATTCATATGGTTAACCATAAGCTGCAGGAACTAATATGGATTGAACATGAGTAGACACTGCACCATGCTCATGGGCTTTCTGGGATATTCGGTGAAAGGATCGTATTACACTGATAGACTGGTTACTGAAAGGTTTAATGAGGTCACGTTGACTTCTCAACATTTTGGTGGTCATGATCAGTTGCATGATCCCGCTATTGATTTATGTGTATAAATTAATTGGATTAATTTCTACGCATTGCCAACATGTTGGGAACCTAATGGGTCACACGCAAAGATAGAATTGTTGGCTAAAGCTCGGGATTTAGTTAAGTAATGACTTAATTGAACAAAAGATTAATTTCGAGGACCTAATTAAATAAGATTCAAATTAGGAATGTTAAGACATAAATTTGGATTTGAGACATCCAAATAAAGATGTTTTAATAAGACAATATGGATAAGGTTGTCTTAACAAGACAATATGGATAAGGTTGTCTTAAGTTGATCATGTCTTAATTTAGACATGTCTTAAGACAAAGTTGTCTTGTTTGGACAATGTGGATAAGTTTGTCTTAAGCGGATCATGTCTTAATTTAGACATGTCTTAAGACAAGGTTGTCTTGGTAAGACAATATGGATAAGCTTGTCTTAAGCAGACCATGTCTTTATTCATACATGTCTTTAGATAAGGTTATCTTGGCCGAAAATAAGAAGTTGTCCAAAATGAGAAAAAGTTTCTCGTTTTAGAGGAGTTTTATTACGAATCAAATTTTGACTTCTCGTATTTCACTAAACTGAACATTGCTTCGATTATGTCAAGTTTGAGTCTGGCACTAAGAGTTAGTGTTTGACTAGGACTCTGTTACTTGTTAAGTGAAAGAGTTTCACTTGAACAAGGACTCGGTTAATCCTAGCTGGTTAGTTCGATTAGGACCGGAAGTGTTTGATTTTGAATCAAACTCTTATCCCTGTGAAACTGAGCTATTAATGGAAGACATAATCCGGGATACGTCCGACCTCGGATTTAAGAGTTAGAGTCTCAGTCGAACTAGGATGCTTGAAGTGAAGGAGTTTCACTTCAACTAGGTTGTTTAATCAAGATCAAACTCCTATCCTATCCTATCCTGGCCGAATGAGAACACGATTATGGCTAGATTAATCCTAGCTTTATAAGAAAGAGTTTGGCTGAAATTTAAACGCAAGGTAATTATCTTACTAAGTGTTTAAATAAAAGTAAAACTCTATCTCATCTCCCTAAGCTAGCCGACTAGGAGAATAAAAACCTAGGGGAATTCTTTCCTATGAATTAGTGTAAAAAGAAAGAGACTTCTTCTTGGTTGTTGCTGATCAATTTTTAGATAGAGTTTTTCAACAAGAAAAATATGATTTTTGCTTGTTCTTCATATTGATGTGATTTCTTGATTGTCGATTCATCTTGTAATCTTGGTCAGTTTCGGCTATTGCAAGAAATCAAAGGAGACCTTTTGATTGCTGGTCATCCGATCAACTTGCTAGCACAAAAGAATCCTCGAGACCTTGTGAAGGTGCCAACAGCCGTCTGTGTGGATCACCCTTAGAGGCAAGACACCTGTGTTGCTCGTGGCCTCAGAAAAGCTGTTCGGAGACTGTTCGATTGCTGACTTGTTGCAGGGATCGGCACACTCTGGATTATGAGTTCATGAGTAGGTACGAATCTGATCTTGATGATTTTAAATGTTTTAAATACCATGTATCGCATGTTAATCATGATCCGAGATCCTGCGAACGTCCAGGTGCTTCTATGTTTTGCTTCCGCTATTATGTTTTAATTTTTGTTATATGCATGAGCCCGGACGAAACCCAAACAATTATTATCACCAGGAAATCATAAATACAATTATAAATGTACATGCTCTATTTACATATGCATTAATGCATGAAATGTACAAGATGCCAAAATGCTTGAAAAAAGAATTTTCTTATTTATAACTTCAAAAGGTTAATGAACACTTGCCCCAACAATACCAACTTATTTAGGCATCATGGTGCCTTTGAGGTGGAATATTAAATTTATTACAGGCGATACGATGTACGTTCATCATTGCCCTATTTGCAAAACTTATTCGGAATGTAAAATAGGTAACAAAAGGTTGGAAATGTCCCTCTATGTGTTCCTAACTTCGGTATGTCTATCAAAAATTCGGCAAGGCTTCGCCTATGTTGGCTTTATATGGATGACTATATGTGGGTGAATGAGGTTCTAAAAAGAAAGCCTACAAAAAAAGTCAAACTTGAAAAAAGTTAACCTCGGAAAAGTCAACCCCAAAAAGTCAACTATTGAAAACGTCAACCCACTTTCAAAATCAAGATTTGAAGTTCGATTGAAAGATGGTGAAAGAATTTTGATAATCTGAGATCTACATTGAAAGATATTGAGTTTGGAAGTTGGGTTACGGATTTTCAGTAGAAAGGAAACCCTAGTTCGAGAAATTTGGGGAAAAGTGCTTAAAAGATCAAATTGGTCGGAATTGAAGGTTCCAAATGGAAGATAAGCACTGACTACGGGTAATGGAAAAGCTATTTGGAAGAAAAACTAAAAGAAAAGTCAATTCGGAAGAAAACCGAGAATTAAGGTTTTTGGTGGATTTCGGTGAAATTTGGAAGAATTACAGAAATAGTCTGATTCGGTAAGAATAAAGCCCCTAATTGATGAGGAGTGATTAAACAAGGATATCCCAAGGCTCAGTTTGAAGAAAATCTGAAAATCGAACTTGTTTTGAGCAAAATCGGGCTTCGGAGGCAAAAAGGCAAAATTGGAAAATTCGGGAAAAATATCAAATGAGCTTCCAAAATTCTGAAAATTTTCAGATCTCATTCTTAAATTATTTTGGAGATATTGAAAAAAAATAAAATTTTGATTCGGATTTTGTTTGCAAAATGGCTAAATCCTGGGCCCACTATGTAGAATTCAAAAGGATAAATCCCGGAAAAATAGCAAACGAGTTCCAAAAATTTTGAAAATTTGCAGATCTCATTTTTAAATTATTTGGAAGAGATTGGTGAAAAAAATCTTGATTCGGAGTTCGTTTGTAAAATGGCCAAATCCCGGGTCTACTATGTAGAAATTCAAGCAAATAAATCCCCCAAAAAAATAGCAAATGAGTTCCAAAAATTATGAAAACTTCCAGATCACACTTTTAATTTATTTTGAAGAGATTGGTGAAGCAAAATCTAGATTTGGAGCTCGTTTAAAAATGGTGAAAGTTCGAGTGCACAAAAGGGCAATTTTAGAAGAAAAAATCCAAATAAATAGCAAATGGACTCAAAGAATTGTGAAAACTTCTAGAATTTAATTTATTATTATTTCGGAAGTATTGAAAAAACAAAATTTTAATTTGGACTCCATTTTCTATTAATTTAGGCTCGGGGGTCAACAAGGTTATTTTACATGAGGAAACAAAAAGGGGTCAATTTGTAATTAAGAAAAATATGAAAGATGCAGGATTTGCTGAGATAATTCCTCCCTTGGTCAGCCAGCATAGAGAAGAAGAAGGAAGCTTGATCAATTTAATTCCTTAGTCACTATCAAGCTCACATTCTTCTACTAGTACCTTGCAAATGGTCCCCCTTCATCCAATGGCTTAAGTGCCTTGTAGAAAAGTTGAATACACCGTTCAATGGCCAAGATTAAATGCCAATATGACATTTTTATTTGTCATGAAAGAACCCTCATCTAATGGCCAAGAATAGAAGAGCACAATTCATCCAAAGGTGGACATCCATTCGGCCAAGCAAGGAAGTGCATGGGATTGTTCCATTTCATCCAATGGCTTAGGCCATGTACAAGGGCTGAGTACACATGTTAAGGTCTGGGATTAAATTCCAAGATGACATTTTTATGTTGTCATGAAAGAATCCTCATCCAATGGCCAAGAATAGAAGAATAAAACTCATCTAAGGGTAGGCACTCAAAGAACCAAGCAAGGGAGTGCATGGGATTGGTCCTCTTTTGCATCTAAGGGCTGAGGTTATTACAAGGGCTGAGTACACATCTTAAGGGCTGCTATCAATTGGCAAGATGACATTTTTATGTTGTCATGAAAATATCTAAGGGCCAAGATTGGAGGAGGAAAAGTGCACAACCTATCCTATAGTTGCAAGGCCATTCGACCAAAGCATGAGAGAGGGGGGAATGTTTTGTTTTTCTTTAAGTGGCTGATCATTTGAGAGGGGAAGTCAGTAGCTAATTGAGGAAAGAAAAGGTTTTTGAAAGAAAGAAAGAAAAGCTTTTGTTAAGGTAGCAATTCTACCATTGCTACTACATTTTTTTTTTCTTCTTCTTTCTAATGCTTCATTTCTTGTTTTCCATGGGATTTTCTACCATTTCTTTTACATCTTTCTTGTTTTTCTTTATTTTCAAAAAATAAATAAAACAATGGTTAGGCTTCATGATCTTGATGAAAATCAAGTGATAATGGTTAGGGTGGGCTTTGTCCAATATACCAACCATGGAGCTTATCTCCATATTTTTTTTTTACATTAGTTTTTTTTATGATTTTGAGATTGGAAATGCTTCATGACCTTGATGAAAATCAAGAGATAATGGTTAGGGGGGGCTTTGTCCAATGTACCAACCATGGAGCTCATCCCTTTGTTATTTATTTACTTACTCTAACTTGCTTATTTCTATTATTGTTTATCTTTATGTATATTTATAATCTTGCTAACCATCTTGTTCTTTTGACTTATGTCATATTTTTTGCATCTTGGGGCTATTGTCATATAGTTTAGGCCATTTCCATTTTTCATATCATCTTCCATATATTATTTAGTTAGGTCATTTTACATGACATTTCTCACAACACTTTGGCTCCTAGGCCATTCGGCCATGTGCATTTTCTCTTAGCTTTAGGTCATTTTTTTAGGCCATGATATTTGCTATTTCATTTAGACATCTAGGTCATTTTACATGTCATTTAGCTTTAGGCCATTTTCATTATTCCGTGTCATTTAAGTTTAGGCCATTATATTCCATGCCATTTTTACATGTCATTTAGCTTTAGGCCATTTTCATTATTCCATGTCATTTAAGTTTAGGCCATTTTCATATTCCATGTCATTTTTACATGTCATTTAGCTTTAGGCCATTTTTATTATTCCATGTCATTTAAGTTTAGGCCATTTTCATATTCCATGTCATTTTTACATGTCATTTAGCTTTAGGCCATTTTTATTATTCCATGTCATTTAAGTTTAGGCCATTTTCATATTCCATGCCATTTTTACATGTCAGTTAGCTTTAGGCCATTCTTATCATTCCATGTCATTTAAGTTTAGGCCATTTTCATATTCCATGCCATTTTTACATGTCATTTAGCTTTAGGCCATTTTTATTATTCCATGTCATTTAAGTTTAGGCCATTTTCATATTCCATGTCATTTTTATATGTCATTTAGCTTTAGGCCATTTTTATTATTCCATGTCATTTAAGTTTAGGCCATTTTCATATTCCATGCCATTTTTACATGTCATTTAGCTTTAGGCCATTTTTATTATTCCATGTCATTTAAGTTTAGGCCATTTTTTATTATTCCATGTCATTTAAGCATTAGGCCTTTTTCATAGGCCATGTTGTTTTTCCATGACATTAGGCCATTTTCATATGACATGTCATTCCCAATGTTATTTAGGCACTAGGCCATTTTCATTATTTCATGTCATTTGTCATGTCCTTTAGACACTAGGTCATGCATATTCATAACACATTGGGTCTAAGTCACATTTGCATTATCAAGCATTTCATGCATATTATGTTAGGTTAGCATTTATTGCCATGCAAACTCATGCTAGGCATTTAGGTTATTTTGAATTGTCATGAATTCCCTTTATCATTTAGGCTTTTGACCATGCATTTCATACATTTCATTTGCTGTATGTTCATGCATTCCATGCCATTGCCACTTGATTTATGACTTAGGCCAATCAATGGCTCAAAGTCATGCTCACTTGAGCATACTTGTGGAAAATTAAAAGGTCATCAAATTGATTATTCTAGCTTTGTAATTTTCTTTACTTAGCCAACTTTTGCCTAACCTTTTAAAAAGTGTTAGCTACTGTTTGTAGGTCTTTAGGAGAGTCTCCAACAATTTTACTTTGATTTTTAAATGATTTTATCAATGGCAAAAAATTTGTGTTTTGGTAAAACAGTTTTTCACCCAGTTTTCTAACTTTCCCGATTTTTCTGGGAAGTCATCTTTAATCATAAAATTAATCCAATTTTTTACTGTGTATTTTTACATGTTTTGAGTTTTGAGTATTTGTTTTAGATTTTTCTTAATTTTTAAAAATAGATTAAAAAATCATGTGCTAAAACTGGACAGTAGAGGCAGATTTGAATTCAAAAGAAAAACACTTGTTGATTTTTGCTAAGGTATTTAGAGGGGGTTAGTTAAAAGCTTTAGCTACTGCCTTAGGATAGTTTCTAAGCCCTTTTAAAACGTTAAAAATGATTTTATAAACCTCGGATTAAGGTTTGTCAAGTCCGGGATTTTAAACTTAGGAAATTAGAGCCATTTTAAAAGGTTTCGGCAAGGGTTTTATTTTTAATCCAAGATTTTCAAAATTGTTTTCAAACAATCACAAAGTATTTTGATTTTAGAAAAATTAATTTGACATATTTTCCTAAGGTACCTGGATATCTTTTTAGATATACGAATTTCCTTATTTAAAGGAAAAAATACATTTTCATGCATTGCATTTTCTATGTTCATGTATTTTATTAACATGTGATTTTTGCTATGATATTCTTATTGTTTTGATTTATTTTATGGTGTTATGTTGGTTATTATATGGTTTTGAATATTTTATGCTATTCTATACTTTCGTAGTTATTTATTTTTGTCACGTTATTTAACATATACTATGTTCATGCATTATTATTTTATTTTTATTTTTATGCATATTTCATGATAGCATTATTTTATATTTCACGTCATTTCATGTCACTTAGAGTATATTCCATGTCATTTAGATTATATTATTTAGAATATGCCATGTCATTTAAAATATGCCATATCATTTAAATTTGCCATGTCATTTAAATCATTTTATTCCATTTAGAATATATATGTTACCTAGGTCATTTCATTTCATATAGAATATATTATTTCATTTAGGATATTTCATTTCACTTAGAATATTTCATGATACTTAGGATATTTTATTTCATTTAGAATATGCTATGCCATTTAAATTATATCATATCATTTAGGTTGCATTATATTATCTAGACTTTGCCATGTCATTTTATTTATGTCACACATTCATATTCATATTTTTTAAAATGTTTTGAAAAAGATAATGATTTTTCAATAAAATAAAGATATTCCTGAGTTAACATAATTCATGAGTTATCTACCGGGTTTGCTGGAGGGGATATCATCAATTATCATTAATAAAGGAATATCTTTCTTTCAAAAAAGGAGAATGATTCGGAAAGTTTTCCAAATAAATAAAAATTTCTATATTTTGTCGATTTTGTCGGGAATATAAGAAAATTTTGAATTAATAAATTCCAGATCATTTTCAATTAAAAATGAAATTATTTTTCTTTAAATTGGGAATTAACTTGAAATACTAAATTAAAAACGACTTTTCACTGAGACTTGAGATGACACATGATTAATAAGGTACTATTTTATACGGGCATTGTGGGGGTGCTAATCCTTCCCCGCACGTAACCGAGTCCCGAACCCACTTCTTTGATTTCTCTAGTTTAAAGCGCAGACTTGAAATTGGTTTTAAAAATGTTTTAATTAATTTTAAAATATTTTATAAAACCGGTTTTAATAGGTGGCCGATCACACCTAGCTAAAAAAGATTGGTAGCGATTCCATATCTTTTTCAAGGTTATTTTCAAAACCTTCATTTCTCAAGAGGAATTAAGTCGACTTTTCCTTGGATTTTTTTTAATGTCACGTCTAACAAATAATAAAGTCTCGCGATGAAACCTTGTTATGTTAAGTTATTATTTTTTAAGGTTGGGACAGCTTGGCGACTCCGCTGGGGAATTTTTAGAGAGCCAAGCCTAGAATTAGTCGTGTATTATCTAAGTCTCGGTTTTGTTGGTTTAATTGGTATTTAATTTTAATTCCCATTTTTTAAATAATAAAGAGAATTTTGAAAATAATAAAATGTTTTAAATATGTCCATCTTCATGTGCATTCATACTATTATTGTTTTCTGGTTATCTTGTTGTGTATATTTATATGTTTGCTTAACTGATGCTTTACATTGTTTGATTTTAGTGGGGTATTTAGAATAAGGGGTGTAGAATAGGTGGTGACAGGTTTGTTTTGTTCCTCCGCACACACTATATTTGCATTTGCATAACATGAACTCTCTACCTGGGTTTCGTCCTTTTAAGTGGGAGTAAAGTAACTACGCCTTCGTGATGATCCTCCGTATGGGCTAGTGAAACACTTCCGGAGTATAAAGTACCTAATTCCTTCGTGATGATCCTCCGCATGGGCATAGGAAAAGCATAGGAAAATATACTCTAATGAATTGAACTCGCTTTTATCGGGGTGCCTTACTAGCCTTCACCGCGACAGTGAGGAACAATTCGGGGCCTTAGAACTGATTCACCTTCATATAGTAAACCTAGGCAAAGCCATGCCAGATTTTCGTTAGATACCCGAAGTTAAGAACACATGGAGGAACATTTCCAACTTTTTACCAACTTTCTATATGTTAGATTTTATAAATTGGCTGATGATGAACGAACATCATATCGCTCATAATAAGTTTATTATTTTGTCCCAAAGGCGCCATAACGCCGAAACTCTGTTAAAATTTTCGGGACATTTTTTTAGCATGTTATTATTTATGTTATACTTGTGAATGTTACTAATCTGTTTCTTTTTGTTTTCTTTTCTTTGACATGCATCATAAACATCATCATACACTTGGAGTTTATTGGCCTCGGGATTGTCATCAACCCAAAGGACTTTCATGGAGTGTCAGGTTACTCGGTAATATAAGATCATGCAGTAGTTAGGGCACAGTCGGAGAAAGATCAAAGGAAGGATGGTGATTGCCTGAAGAAAGATTATGTGTCAGTTTTGCAAAAAAAAGGTCAAAGTGGATTTTAAACAGAATAATCTCCGCGGGTTAACCGACATTTGGAATCAATGGAATGTATCAGATAAAGAAGCCTTCACTCAGAACTATGGAGATATAGCACTCTTAATTTCGATTAAGGTCAATAGTGGGTTGGTTCAAGCTATGGTACAGTTTTGGAATCCTGCTTATAGATGTTTTACTTTTAACAAAGAGGATATGACCCCACTTATTGAAGAATATTCAGCACTGTTACGTATTGAGTGTCCTAATCCAGATTGGGTATATTTGAAAGAGGTGAAACCTTCAAGTTTTAAGAAGAAAGTGGCTAGGATCACGGGAATGAATACAACATGGGTTGAGAGTCACGTGGATACAAAGCAAAAGAATGGGTGTATTCCATAGGAAACTCTCCGACAATTGATATTAGGTCATTCCGATAAAGAAAAAGCCAGGACATCTTTGCTTTAGCCATCTACGGATTAATCATATTCTCAAAGATATTGGGTCATATGGATATAGCCGTGTTTGATTTCTTTGAAAAGTTGGAACAAAAAATCAACCCATCTCCGGCCATCATAGCTGAAATTATCCGATCTTTGAATTTTTGCAAAAGAGAAGGACAAGGGAGAATCAATGGGTGTGTACAACTACTTTATATTTGGATTCAAAGTCACTTTTGGAAGATAGAAGAGGTTTTCTTCAAACCGTACATGAGGTCTCTAGTTTCGATTAGTGAATTTCTTAAAAAGGATTAGCCTAAAAACAGAGATGAAGAGAAATGGGTCAACCTATTCCGGAATCTAAAAGGGGAGATGGTAACTTGGAGAGCTCCATGGATGGTCCCTATGCCGATTATGTATAAATGTGGGGACAACTTGGGGGTTCCATTTCTCGAAATTTGGGGGTCTGTGAGTTACGCACCTTTGTTGGTGCAAAGACAGGTTGAGTCTCAACAATTCACTCCCGCGACTCATAAGCTAGGATTATCAGTGTTCACTTATGGAGAAGACGGGTATTCTAGAAAGGTGCAGGTAGTGATTGAAGCATGGAAGAAAACTCATCGGATAAAAGTGGCTCGATATGCCGACATCATCACACTTGATTACCTGTTATGGAGGGAATTGAGGGTTAATGATATGTTGTTGACATCGGATAGGGAAGAGGTCCAGTTCATGAATTCGCCACCAAAGGAAGTACCATCAGAGTTAGAAATTGCAAGGGCAAAATTCAAAAAAAAAAAAAGGTCCAAATGAACAAGGAAATTGCCCGATTGCAAGAAGAGCTTGAGGACATGAAAAACAGGGAATCAGCTCGGGAAAAAGAAAAATAAAAGATCAAGAGAGAAAGGGACACTGTTAAGGGAGATCTCAGGGATTTACACTTGGTAATTAAGAGGTACCGCTTCGAGCTCAAATTTGAAGGGACACTCAAGACCTCTGGGGAATGGGAGCAAGAGGTCAAAAACCTCAAGAAGGAAAACAACTATTGGAAAGAAAGAGCGAAGCATGAAGAAGCCCGAGCCAATCAGCTTGAGAAGCAAGTTAAGAGAAGTTTGCACAATGATGTCTCCGTTGACATTTCAAGGGGCCATGAACAAGTGGGGGTCAGCTTGAAGAGCAAGGTAATCAAAAGGAGACTGTGAAAGAAAGTCCAAGATCCGAGGAAGTCACTATAGGACTAATTTTGTAATAGCACTTTGAAAGGAGAATTATGGACTTATCTTAGGCAGTGATCTTTTTATTTTATCTTTGATGTATGTAGTTCCAGGAAATCAATGAAAGACCGTTCGGTTGAAAATATCCCGAGGCTAATACTTTCAAATACATTCATATTTATATACTTTGTTTGTTTATTCGTACATTTATTCATATTTATAATCATTCATTTTTGAAATTCATTCATATTCATACACTTAACCATTTATTTATTCCTTTTACTTGTTCATTCATTCATATTCATACACTTAACCACTTATTTATTCATTTCACTTGTTCATTCATTTATTCTTTCATGTTCACATACGTAGTCATGTACTTATTCATTTTATCTTATTCATTCATTCACATTTAGTCACTCATTCATTTTTAATAAAAAATTAAAAAAATTATGTCAATAATTTCTAATCCATGATTTTTCAAAACTAAAGGTACAATTGGTCGCATTTAAAAAGAATCAGATTTTTGACACCCTTACAATACTCGATCTCAAACCAGAGCTATGGAAAACGATCAGCTTGCTAGAATTGAAAGAATGGAAATAACTCAAAGGGAACTGCAAGAACAGTTGGCTAAGTCTCAGGAGGAGTCACGGGAACAGATGACTAAACTCATGGAAATGATGAGTGCCATGATGAAACAAAAAGGGTCGGGGGAGAATTAGGTCACCGAGAAAAAGGTGGTAAATGAAGAGGATCAACCTAAGAACATACAGCAAAAAGGCCAAGAGCTGCCAATTGGGGCAGCCTCCTATGTTTATATCCAGCCAGCTGCTAAGGAATTGAACTATGTTCCTGGAAAAGGTAATATTGGAGCTGACCTAAATGATGTTAACGTTCCAGACTTTGAGGAACTGGCTAAAAAGGAAAAGGCAAAGGTGACTGAGTTGAAGAAGGTGGAAATGGCAAAATCCCAGAAAACAATCAGCTGCTGGAGGAAAGACTGAGGGCAGTTGAAGGGGCCGAGTTATTTGGCAGTCTGGATGCCAAAGAAATAAGCTTGGTACACGGCTTGGTGATTCCTCCCAAGTTTAAAGTACCCCATTTTGAGAAGTATAATACCAACCCATCGGAACACCTGACCATGTATTGCAGAAAAATGACGGGGCACGATGATGATGAAAAACTGCTTATCCACTGTTTCCAGGATAGCTTGACAGGGTATGCAACTCGATGGTATAATCAACTGACTCGGACTAAGATCCGTTCCTGGATGGATTTAGCCAAAGCTTTCATGGAGCATTATCAGCATGTATCTGATATGGTACCTGATAGGCTATCACACAAAATATGGAAAATAAGACTACCGAGAGTTGCAAGGAATATTCTCAGAGATGGAGGGACCTGGCTACACAAGTACAACCTCCTTTGACCAACAAAGAAACTACGGTGCTTTTCATCAATACCTTGAAAGCACCATATGGTGGGGAGTGCTACCAAAGACTCTGCTAACATGGTGATATAGGGAGAGATGATAGAGTCCGCCATTAAGAATGGGAAAATGGACGGGGGTGAGTCTACAACTCCGAATAAGGTGTTCCCTGCCAAGAAAGAGAAAACCCACGCAGTTAGCTTCAACCAATATCCCTACACACCTCCTACACCTCTTACACCTCCCAGGCCCTATACTCCTTCTACATCCTATGCACCTCCTATACCCTACACACTTACCCGAGGTATAATCTTTACTACCCCAATGTGAACCACCTTACCCAAAATCCATTCCCTTATACCAATATACCACAACAGCCATATCCTACCGGTATATCCCCACAGATAACCCTTCTCCAAAACACTATCCCAAATACTAAAAACCCCGTGTGCAACGACCAACATTCACCTAGGAACGATCAAAAACTCCAGTTTGATCCCATTCCTACCACCTATGGTGAGCTATATCCCAAATTACTACAGGGCCAACTTGTCGCACCTGTATATCTTAAACCTTTGACTCCACCATACCCAAGATAGTACAATGCAAATACCAACTGCGCATATCACAAAGGAATTCAAGGGCATTCGACTGAGGATTGTATTACCTTCAAAAAGAAAGTCCAAAGTTTAATCAATACCGGAGTTGTGAAGTTTGGGTCAAAGAATGGGACGAATATAGCGGGAAACCCATTGCCCCAATCATATTGATAATCGGGTAAATGCAGTATGGACAGGGGAAGTCAGAAGGGTAAAAAGGGATGTCAGGAAAGTCAAGACTCCAATGATAACAGTATGGGTCGAGATAGTTAAGGCAGGAATGGTCGGGGATACAGACAGTTTAAAGATGGTTGCAAACAAGGTGTAGAATTGGTGCCCGTTCCACGGATGTAAAGGTCATATCATACAGGAATGCGGGGAATTTCTGGCTAAAATCCAAAAGATGATGGATGATGGGGAGGCCCAGTTTTATGAGGAGACAGAGGAGGAAGTAGAGGTTATTGAGAATACAGCTGGCTATGGAATAGGAAGACCCTTGATCATCTATTATGATGAACCAGAGGAGAAAGTTATGCCAGTTATTGAAGAAAATGCCCATAAGTTAATCATAGATTTTCCTTCTTCCTTTTCTTACAAGAAAAACAAAGCTGCACCATGGAGGTATGACTGCAGCATGGTTATGCCTAGATCTTCAAGTCAGCAAGATATCACAGGTGTAGGGCACTTGACACGAAGTGGAAGATACTATGCCCCAAAAACTGTTGAGCAAAGTTTGCCAAGAAAATGAGGGGAAGTAGATAAAGGGAATAAGGCAGCTGAACCAATCCATATTAAGATGGATTTGTCAAAAGAGGTAGAGAGGGGGTCAGCCCAAGTTAATAAGATAAAGGAACCAGTGAATGAGAAGGAGGCTTACGAGTTTCTAAAATTCATTAAGCATAGTGAGTATAGTGCAGTTGAGCAATTGCAGCGTCAACCGGCAAGAATTTCCATCCTATCTTTGCTACTGAACTCGGAGCCACACAAAAATGCCCCGTTGAGAGTTTTGAATCAAGCATACATGGCCAACAACATATCGATAGAAAAGCTAGATAGACTAGTGGGAAACATTACAGCAGACGGCCACATTTATTTCAGCTATGACGAAATACCACCCAACGGTATTGGGTCAACCAAGGCTCTACATATAACAACCACTTGCAAGGGGCACATATTATCGAGGGTCCTTTTGGATAACAGTTTTTCATTAAATGTGATGCCTTTGGCAACTCTGTCTAGACTGCCAGTTGATATTTCTTATATATTGCCGAGTTGCACGGTGGTTAGAGCCTTTGATGGAACTAGGCGGGAGGTAATGGGAACTATTGAGATCCAAATGGAGATAGGTCCCTGTAGTTATAAGGTGAACTTCCAATTCATGGATTTACCCCGTCTTACAATTATTTTTGGGGAGACCTTGGATTCATTTAGCAGGGGTTGTACCCTCATCTCTCCACCAAAAGCTAAAATTTGTGATGGAGGGATGTTTGGTTACTGTGTCGGGAGAAGAGGACATCATAGCTTCTGCATCTACTGGTTCTCCTTACATTGAGCCAAACGAGGATGCTTTGGAATATTTCTTTTGGTCGTTGGAATTCGTAAATGCAGTATTCATCACTAAAGGATGAAGAATTCCAAAATCGAAGTTGTCCAAGAATGCAAGATTGGGAGTAAGAAATACCGTGGGAAAAGGCTGCAAGGCTGGTAAAGGTCTCAGAAAGTATCTTCAGAGGATGGCCCGGGCAATGGAAGTAGTGGGAAAGAAAGATCGATTTGGCCTGGGATATCTTCCAAAGGCCCACGAGAAGAGGAAACAAGTTGAAAAGAATCAACAAAGGAGGATGGCCCATCTCGTGGGTATGGATATTGAGTGAGAGCCTATGACTTTCCCACCAATCCTTCACAGCTTCCGCTCAGTCGATTTTCTGTTCGAAGAAAAGGACTCTGATGATATACTAGTAACGATCGAGCCAGCTTTTGAAAAGTTCCATATAAATAACGGTGAGCAGATATAGGACATGATGAACTGCATGATTGGTGAGGAAGAAATGGAAAGTAAGAATGACAACTGAATGGTGCGACCTTGTCCACCAGGATATTGACTGACCAATTGGAGTGCGACTGAGCTGCTCATAGTCTTTAAGTCTATTCCAAAGTAATGTTTTAAAAACAATCTTAATAATCTTTACCCAGAGATATTAAGAGTTTTTTTTTTTTTTTTTTTTGTAATGGGCTTTTTTGTTTGAAAATTAACATTCAATAAATAACAAGCACAATGCATTTTTTTCATATTGATGCGTCATATTCTTTCATTTATGCT
Source organism: Fremontodendron californicum (assembly GCA_030761205.1). NCBI lineage: Eukaryota > Viridiplantae > Streptophyta > Magnoliopsida > Malvales > Malvaceae > Fremontodendron > Fremontodendron californicum. The sequence goes on from JAULJL010000021.1 coordinate 18,062,977, forward strand.
ATTTATTTTTCTTTCATTACCTATATACTTTTCTATATTGTTTCTTCCCCACCTATTTACAGGTGTTCGGATACGGAATATGAGGATCTTCCTGTCAATAATTCTGAAATTGATTTTGAAAGACCCATTTGCACGAGTGATTTTGAGGCCAACGAAGATATTGAGGATTATGGTCTACCTCCGGATTTATTGAGAAAAATAGAACAAGAGGAGAAACAAGTACTTCCTTATAAGGAGTTATTGGAAGAAATAAATCTGGGAAATGGTGAAGAGATAAATGAGGTTAAAATTGGGACCTCATTGTCATCTTCAATAAAGGGTGAATTGATAGCCTTACTCCGAGAATCTGTAGCTGTATTTGCATGGTCATACCAAGACATTTTATGTTGTCATGAAAATATCTAAGGGCCAAGATTGGAGGAGGAAAAGTGCACAACCTATTCTATGGTTGAGGGGCCATTCGGCCAAAGCATGATCGAGGGGGGGAATGTTTTGTTTTTCTTTAAGTGGCTGATCATTTGAGAGGGGAAGTCAGTAGCTAATTGAGGAAAGAAAAGGTTTTTGAAAGAAAGAAAGAAAAGCTTTTGTTAAGGTAGCCATTCTACCATTGCTACTACATTTTTTTTTCTTCTTCTTTCTCATGCTTCATTTCTTGTTTTCCATGGGATTTTCTACCATTTCTTTTACATCTTTCTTGTTTTTCTTGCTTTTCAAAAAATAAATAAAACAATGGTTAGGCTTCATGATCTTGATGAAAATCAAGTGATAATGGTTAGGGTGGGCTTTGTCCAATATACCAACCATGGAGCTTATCTCCATTTTTTTTTTATTTTACATTAGTTATTTTTATGATTTTGAGATTGGAAATGCTTCCTGACCTTGATGAAAATCAAGAGATAATGGTTAGGGGGGGCTTTGTCCAATGTACCAACCATGGAGCTCATCTCTTTGTTATTTATTCACTTACTCTAACTTGCTTATTTCTATTATTGTTTATCTTTATGAATATTTATAATCTTGCTAACCATCTTGTTCTTTTGACTTATGTCATATTTTTTGCATTTTGGGGCTATTGTCATATAGTTTAGGCCATTTCCGTTTTTCATATCATCTTCCATAGCATTTAGTTAGGTCATTTTACATGACATTTCTCACAACACTTTGGCTCCTAGGCCATTCGGGCATTTGCATTTTCTCTTAGCTTTTGGTCATTTTTTTAGGCCATGATATTTGCTATTTCATTTAGACATCTAGGTCATTTTACATGTCATTTAGCTTTAGGCCATTTTCATTATTCCATGTCATTTAAGTTTAGGCCATTTTCATATTCCATGTCATTTTTACATGTCATTTAACTTTAGGCCATTTTTATTATTCCATGTCATTTAAGTTTAGGCCATTTTCATATTCCATGTCATTTTTACATGTCATTTATCTTTAGGCCATTTTTATTATTCCATGTCATTTAAGTTTAGGCCATTTTCATATTCCATGCCATTTTTACATGTCATTTAGCTTTAGGGCATTTTTATTATTCCATGTCATTTAAGTTTAGGCCATTTTCATATTCCATGCCATTTTTACATGTCATTTAGCTTTACGCCATTTTTATTATTCCATGTCATTTAAGTTTAGGCCATTTTCATATTCCATGTCATTTTTACATGTCATTTAGCTTTAGGCCATTTTTATTATTCCATGTCATTTAAGTTTAGGCCATTTTCATATTCCATGTGATTTTTACATGTCATTTAGCTTTAGGTCATTTTTATTATTCCATGTCATTTAAGTTTAGGCCATTTTCATATTCCATGCCATTTTTACTTGTCATTTAGCTTTAGGTCATTTTTATTATTCCATGTCATTTAAGTTTAGGCCATTTTCATATTCCATGTCATTTTTACATGTCATTTAGCTTTAGGCCATTTTTTATTATTCCATGTCATTTAAGAATTAGGCCCTTTTCATAGGCCATGTTGTTCTTCCATGACATTAGGCCATTTTCATATGCCATGGCATTTCCCAATGTCATTTAGGCACTAGGCCATTTTCATTATTCCATGTCATTTGTCATGTCATTTAGACACTAGGTCATGCATATTCATAACACATTGGGTCTAAGTCACATTTGCATTATCAAGCATTTCATGCATATTAAGTTAGGTTAGCATTTATTGCCATGCAAACTCATGCTAGGCATTTAGGTTATTTTGAATTGTCATGCATTCCCTTTATCATTTAGGCTTTAGACCATGCATTTCATACATTTCATTTGTTGTATGGTCATGCATTCCATGTCATTGCCACTTGATTTATGACTTAGGCCAATCAATGGCTCAAAGTCATGCTCACTTGAGCATTCTTGTGGAAAACTAAAAGGTCATCAAATTGATTATTCTAGCTTTGTGATTTTTTTTACTTAGCCAATTTTTGCCTAACTTTTTAAAAAGTGTTGTCTACTGTTTGTAGGTCTTTAGGAGAGTCTCCAACAATTTTACTTTAATTTTTAAATAATTTTATCAAAGGCAAAAAATTTGAGTTTTGGTAAAACAGTTTTTCTCCCAGTTTTCTAACTCTCCTGATTTTTCTAGGAAGTCATATTTAATCCAAAAATTAATCCAGTTTTTTCCCATGTATTTTTACATGTTCTGAGTCTCTAGTATTTATTTTATATTGTTTTTGAATTTTTAAAAATAGGTTAAAAAATCGTGTGCTAAAACTGGACAGTAGAGGCAGATTTGAATTCAAAAGAAAAACACTTGTTGATTTTGGCTAAGGTATTTAGAGGGGGTTAGTTAAAAGCTTTAGCTACTGTCTTAAGATAGTTTCTAAGCCCATTTAAAAATTTAAAAATGATTTTATAAACCTCGGATTAAGGTTGGTCAAGTCCGGGATTTTAAACTTAGGAAATTAGAGCCATTTTAAAAGGTTTTGGCAAGGGTTTTATTTTTAATCCAAGATTTTCAAAATTGTTTTCAAACAATCACAAAGTATTTTGATTTTAGAAAATTTAATTTGACATATTTTTCTAAGGTACCCGGATATCTTTTTAGATATACGGATTTCCTTATTTAAAGGAAAAAATACATTTTCATGCATTGCATTTTCTATGTTCATGCATTTTATTAACATGTGATTTTTGCTATGATAATTGCTATGATATTGTTATTGTTTTGATTTATTTTATGGTGTTATGTTGGTTATTATATGGTTTTGAATATTTCATGCTATTCTATACTTTTTTAGTTATTTATTTTTGTCACGTTATTTAACATATACTATGTTCATGCATTATTATTTTATTTTTATTTTTATGCATATTTCATGATAGCATTATTTTACATTTCATGTCACTTAGAGTATATTCCATGTCATTTAGATTATATTATTTAGAATATGCCATATCATTTAAATTTGCCATGTTATTTAAATCAATTTATTCCATTTAGAATATATCATGTTACCTAGGTCATTTCATTTCATATAGAATATATTATTCATTTAGCATATTTCATTTCACTTAGAATATTTCATGATACTTAGGATATTTTATTTCATTTAGAATATGCTATGCCATTTAAACTATATCATGTCATTTAGGTTGCATTATATTATGTAGACTTTGCCATGTAATTTTATTTATGTCACACATTCATATTCATATTTTTTAAAATGTTTTGAAAAAGATAATGATTTTTCAATAAAATAAAGATATTACCAAGTTAAAATAATTCATGAGTTCTCTACCGGGTTTGCTGGAGGGGATATCATCAATTATCATTAACAAAGGAATATATTTCTTTCAGAAAACGAGAATGATTCGGAAAGTTTTCCAAATAAATAAAATTTTCTATATTTTTTCGATTTTGTCGGGGAATATAGAAAAATTTTGAATTAATAAATTCTGGATCATTTTCAATTAAAAATGGAATTATTTTTCTTTAAATTGGGAATTAAATTGAAATACTAAATTAAAAACCGACTTTTCACCGAGACTTGAGATGAAACATGATTAATAAGGTATCATTTTATTAACTTGAAATACTAAATTGTTGTGGGGGTGCTAATCCTTCCCCGCACGTTACCGAGTCCCGAACCCGATTCTTTGATTTCTCTGGTTTAAAACGCAGACTTGAAATTGGTTTCAAAATATTTTAATTAATTTTAAAATATTTTATAAAACCGATTTTAATAGGTGGCCGATCATACCTAGCTAAAAAAGACTGGTGGCGACTCCATATCTTTTTCAAGGTTATTTTCAAAACTTTCATTTCTCAGGAGGAATTAAGTCGACTTTTCTTAGGATTTTTTTAATGTCGCGTCTCACGAATAATAAAGTCTCGTGATGAGACCTTGTTATGTTAAGTTATTCATTTTTAAGGTTGCGACAATATGATTTTGTTATTCCTTTATGATTTTTATTTTATTTTCTTTCATGAAATAAAATTGTTTTTCAAAACAAGTTCCAAAAGATTTCTTCTTCTTTTTATCAAATAACTAAGTTGTCAAACTTTTTCTACATGTTTTTCATACTAGCTGAAATCTAAGTTGTGTAGTTGTGCTTGTTCTTGCTTGATATCTCTTGCTTGGATGGTTGTGGTAGGATAGATCACCCTATTTGTTGCTTCATGTTCATGTATTCATCTCATCCCCACTTGATTTTTGACTTAAGCCAACTAATGGCTCAAAGCCAAGCTCTCATGAGATGTTGTGCAAGTTGGATTTTCTGATTTTTCTCACCATGCATTCCTTGTCCAAATTTAAAGATTTTTTAACCACAGGTTGTAGACCCTTTAGGGACCCTCTAGTATTTGTTTTTTGATTTTAGGATTTTTATATCAAAGGTTTAAAAATAGATTTTGACAAAACAGTTTTTAACTCACTGTCTAGATTTTGGGTAAAATTCGGTCATAGTATCCATACTCCAAAAATTAAGCTGATTTTTTCCCATATAGGTCGACATGTTCTAAGTCTCCCATAATAGTTTTAGAATTTTCTGAAATTTTTAGGAGGACAAAAAAATAGGTTTTCAAAACTGCCTAATGGATTTTAACAAAACAAATTTTAACTCACTGTCTTGATTTTGGGTAAATTTCGGTCATAGTATCCATACTCCAAAAATTAAGCTGATTTTTTACCATAGGTTTAGACAGGTTGTAAGTCTCCCATAATTTTTTTAGAATTTTCTGGAATTTTTTAGAGAGAAAAATAATAGGTTTTCAAAACTGCCTAGTGGATTTTAACAAAACAGTTTTTAGCTCACTGTCTTGATTTTGGGTAAAATTTGGTCATAGTATCCATACTCCAAAAATTAAGCTGATTTTTAAAAATATAGGTAAACATGTCCTAAGTCTCCCATAAGTTTTTCAGAATTTTATAAAAAATTTTAGAAGGGCAAAAAAATCGATTTCCAAAACTGCCAGTGAGGGTCAGATTTGTTTTTTAAGAAATACTAATTTTCTGTTTTGGTTAGGATATTAAGAGGGGGATGATTTGGGGCATTAGCTACTGTCTTAGGTTAATTTCCAATTCATTTCAATCTTAAAATTGGATTTTATAAAATTTGGGTCAAGGGTGGTCAACCCGTGTAACAACCGAGCTTACGTATAATCATTTAAAGTTAAATCCCGAAATTTTTTAAGGACAAACTTGGAAATTTGTAAGAAGTTATAAGTGAAGGAAATAAAAGAAGAAAGGATCAAAATGAACATATTAAAAAAGTTTAGGGGCTAAATGGTTATTTATAAAAAGTTGAGGGACTAATATGCAATTATCCCAAAAACAAAACAAAATATCACTTATCTTCATCTTTCTCTCCCGAAAACACTAGAATTCTGCTTCTCTTCTTCAAGTGGCAGCCGGCCACTCCCATTCTCTCTCTCTCTCAAATTTCTCTTCAAGTATTCCACCATAATCTCAACAACAATTACATCCAAGGTTAGTTTCTTGATAAATTCTTCATTTTCTTTAGATATTCTACTTAAGCATGCTAAGATCTTTGCTCCATAAACATGTTAAGGTCTGAAATCCATCTATTAAGTATGAATTTTACTCAACTTGGTAAGAATTAAAAGGATTTGAAAGCATGAACAAGAAAATAGGAAGAAATAGCAAAACAGGGGAATCTGAGCATGCTTACTGTTCGGATTTTATGGGTTCGGCACAGTTGGTTTTATATTTTTTTGATATTTTTCCTAGAAACTAGACTTCAATATGAGAATTTTGGTTTTCGAATCACCCAAAACCGATCAGCGGTTAAAAAGATAAAATTCGGTGAAGTTGGCTGTTCTGTGTTGATCCCTGTTTCAGCATAGTTTCGGGTTTTATCAAATTTGATCAAAATCTTGTTCTAATTGTATAAGTTAGTTATTTTCTTCATAAATTAGACTTAGTGGTGCCAAACTCAAGTTATGATTTTCTAATCTAACTTGTTATTAAGGAATTTATTGCTTAAGATTATTATAGTACTATTGATGGTTATGGATTATGAAAATCTCTAAGGCATGGAATACTAGAAAGGAATTTGATAAGGACATGAATATGGAGTTGAATATTTGGAGAAAATGATTATGGAAATGATATTAAAAATTTGGGATATGTTGTTTTGAGTATGAGGAATTAGTATTGACCTTGAGGGAAGATTATGAGACTTAAGTTGCATTCAAAATTGTGTAATGCTTTGGGCATGTATAGATACTAATTATTGTTAATCTCTAGGCCACGTAGATCCGACGTCACCTATGGATCCCGAAGTTTCAGGTCGAGGTGTACAGTGAGATCATCTCAAGGATTGTGAGTAGACGACAACTATAGTTATTTGAATTTTTTTTAATTATAATTATATATATATATTTTTTAGCATATATATTTATTTTACTTATTAAAGGTATATACGATATTTAATCATATGAATTGATTTGTTATTAAAGTAGTTTTATTTGAAGAAATATTATATCGAGTAAGTTGGTTGATTTTATGAAATATGATTTTACATAGAATTTGACGTACATGGTTTTGGCTCCACCTGACTTAATGTATGAGATTATTTCCTTGACCGGAATACGGGAGCTGCGTGCTACGCCTTTGTGGCGGGAGCCATCTCCAGAGTCCCCATTCCGTGATATTAGACCGGAATACGGGAGCTGCGTGCTACGCCTTTGTGGCGGGAGCCACCTCCAGAGTCCCTATTCCGTGATATTATACTGGGGTATGGGAGCTGCGTGCTACGCCTTTGTGGTGGGAGCCACCTCCAGAGTCCCTATCCCATTATATTTGCCTTTTGGGGGCACATCATAGTGACACATATGCCTTTGGGGCGTCCTATGGTGGTATTGGCCTTTGGGGCCGGCTACTAGTATGCCTACATGGATATTGCTTGGTTATTTCATGGATGTACTCTTATGCAGGACAGAAAATTGGAGCCCAATTATACGGAACTTGATTTACTTTACAGATTTTATTCATTGATTTAATATTATAATATTGTTATACATTTGAAAACTTTGCTACGTCTTTGAATTACTCATTATGATTTTATTATTATCTATTTTGAAAATGTCTATTATGTTTTAAAGGATTATAATCATATTTTTCAAATGTTTTAAAATTTGTTTACTCACTGAGATATTCATATATCTCACCATTTCATATTCTCATTTTCAGGTGATAGTTAGGTGTTGGGATTGCAACCTTCCTCTATTCTCTGCTTCAAATAGTATTGTGACGTGGTGGGCATCATAGTAAAAATTTATTGAAGTCTTGATCTTTTGATGTTTTTATCTAGTAAACCTTGCTGAGATAGGTTTACTTTTGGATATATTGTATATATTTGAAGATATGAGACAATAGATCAATATGTTTTGATTTGAGCATAAATTGATCATGGAAATTTTTTTTGAATATATATGGATATATGTGATAATAGTATTGAGGAATATTGCTGGATGAGGATATGAATTGAGTGTTATTTGCAGGAGGATTATCGTTGAGATAGAAAGGAAACTCTGCCGGATTTTAGGTAGATTATCCGGACAGGGTGTTACAATTTGGTATCAGAGCAAGGTTATAGGTCCTGTAGACTTAGGAACTGTTTGTTGAAATATTAAAATACTGTCACTTGTGTAAAAATCAGACACGATGCCACGACGTCAAAGAGGAAGTCCTAGAATCAATCCCCTACCCCAAAATAGGGATAGGAATAGAAATGTGAATATTGATGAGCAAATTAGAGGACAAGCTTTAGTTGCTGGTTCATATTATGTTGCTGCACCCTTAGCAGCACCCCCAACAGCTTATCTTAATTTAGTTAAGGCAGTTGCAGCCTTGCGAAGAGTAATTCCCGCTTTGACTGCCCCTACTAAAAAAGGGATAGTTGATTACTGTAAAGTTCTGAAGAACATGGGTTGCAAGATTTTCACGGGGTCTTTGGAATCAGATTTAGCCTGGTCATGGCTACAAAAAAAAAAATTGAGACTACTTCCATTACTCTTCAGATTCCCGAGCCTATGAGGTTACTATGTGCGGTGCAATTTTTGGAGGATCATGCACACACATGGTGGAAAACTACATTGCAAAAGGCATGCTGGACGTCCTGCCATAACCTGGGCAGATTTTCGAAGAGAGTTTGAAGAAAAATACTATTTTCGGGCCTTGCGGGAAAAGAAATGGACTGAGTTTATGAATTTAAAACAGGATGGTATGTCAGTAGTAGAGTATGAGCAAAAATTCAGTGAACTATCAGAATTTGCTCCATCGATAGTAGCAAACAATGCAGTAATAAATTGTTTTTTTTCCAAAACTGTGACTTTTAAGAAGTCGGGAGACTTAGAGTTTACCTTTCAAGGAGAAATGAAAGTTTTACCTTCTTGCCTTATCTCCAAGATGGCAGCCAATAGATACTTGCAGAAAGGGTATTCAGATACCTTGCTTATGTGATTAACCAGGATATACATGAGGCAAAGTTGGAAACTATATCTGTGGTCAAAGAGTTTCCTGAGATCTTTTAAAAAAAAAAATTGGTTGGTTTACCCCCTGACAGGGAATTGGAGTTTACTGTCGACTTAATCCCTGGCAGTGCTCCAATTTCTTAGGCACCCTAAAGAATGGCACCTTCGGAGCTAAATGAATTGAAAGTGTAGTTGCAAGACCTAGTTGACAGAGGTTTCGTTCGGCCTAGTACTTCACGATGAGGAGCACCGGTTTTATTTGTAAAGAAAAAGGATGGATCTTTACAATTATGTATCGACTACCGGCAACTGAACAAGGTCACCATTAAGAATAAGTATCCTTTGCCAAGGATTGATGACTTGTTTGATCAGTTGCAAGGTGCAAGTTTGTTCTCCAAAATAGACCTAAGATCGGGTTATCATCAATTGAAGATTAAAGAATATAATATTCCAAAGACCGCTTTTAGAACTCGATATGGTCATTATGAATTCTTAGTTATGCCTTTTCGGCTAACTAATGCACCTGCAGTCTTTATGGATTTGATGAATAGGGTGTTTCGACCCTACTTAAATAAGTTTGTTATTGTTTTCATCAATGACATCCTAGTTTATTCCAGGAATAAGGATGATCATGTAAGCCATTTGAGAACGGTGTTACAGACTATGCGTGAAAAGCAACTTTATGCTAAATTTTCCAAGTGTAAAATCTAAGAAAGGGATTTTTGTGGATCCACAAAAGATAGAAACTGTAGTTGCTTGGGAAAGACCCACTAATGTCACAGAAATTAGGAGCTTTCTCGGATTGGCAGGGTACTATCGAAGATTCGTGGAAGGATTTTCCATGTTTGCCTCTCCTTTGTCAAAACTAACAAGGAAGCATGCTAAGTTTGAGTGGACTGACAAATGTGAGCAAGCTTTCCAAGAGCTCAAGTGTAGATTGACCACAGCACCAGTTCTTACACTACCATCAGGGACTGGAAGCTTTGTGGTATACAGTGATGCCTCAAGGCGAGGTTTGGGTTGCATTTTGATGCAACATGGGAAGGTGATAGCTTATGCTTCTCGACAAATGAAACAGCATGAGCAAAACTATCCCACTCATGATTTGGAGTTGGCGGCAGTGGTGTTTGCACTGAAAATTTGGAGGCATTATTTATTTAGAGAAAAATGTACAATCTACACTGATCATAAGAGTCTGAAATATTTGATGGATCAGAAAGAATTAAACTTGAGGCAAAGGAGATGGTTGGAATTGATAAAAGATTATGACTGTGTAATTGACTACCACCCAGGAAAGGCCAATGTAGTGGCCGATGCTCTTAGTAGAAAGTCTTCTAGTTCTCTTGCTCATATTCGAGCAATTCAGAAACCCTTACAAAATGAGTTGAAGTCTTTACCATTAGAATTGATGATTATTGAGAATAATCTCCTGATAACCCACTTGAAGGTTAAACCGATTCATATTGATTGGATACGTGAAGCACAGAATAATGACCCTATGCTGGTAAAGTTAAAGCAAGAAGTAAATGATGGTGTGAGGACCGACTTTCAAATAAAAGATGAGGATGTATTGATAATGAAAAATAGGCTTTGTGTGCCTCAGGATGAAGAACTCCGGAAGGTGATTTTGGAGGAAGCTCATAATGCACCATACGCGTTACATCCAGGTAGTGTGAAGATGTATCGAACCTTAAGAAAACATTATTGGTGGCAAGGTATGAAACGGGACATAGCTGAGTTTGTTTCTAGATGCTTGGTATGCCAACAAATTAAAGCCGAGCATCAAAAACCTTCTGGGAAATTGAACCCCCTACCTATTCCTCAATGGATGTGGGAAGATATTGCTATGGATTTCATTTTGGGATTGCCAAGAACACAGTCTGGTTATGATAGTATTTGGGTGATTGTTGATCGTTTGACAAAATCAGCTCACCTTTTGCCAATCAAGAAGACTTTTTCCATGGAAAGACTGGCTAAACTTTATGTGAACGAAATTGTTAGGTTACATGGTCCCCCAGTATCAATTGTATCTGATCGAGACCCCCGATTCACATCTCGATTTTGGCCAAGTTTGCAGAATGCTATGGGCACTAAACTCAAGTTTAGTACTGCTTTTCATCCTCAGATGGATGGACAATTTGAATGGACAATTCAAATTTTGGAAGATATGCTCAGATCTTGTATTATGGAATTCAAAGGAAACTGGGATGAACACTTGCCTCTAGCAGAGTTTGCATATAACAATAGTTATCAGTCCAGCATCGACATGGCTCCGTTTGAAGCTTTGTATGGAAGGAAGTGCAGAACTCCAGTGTGTTGGGATGATACAGATGAAAGGAAATTACTAGGTCCAAAAATTTTTATGATGACTGCAGACAAAGTTAAGGTAATTCGGGAAAAGATAAAAATAGCTCAAGATTGACAAAAGAGCTATGCAGATAATCGGAGAAAAGATTTAGAGTTTGAAGTTGGTGATATGATATTTTTGAAAGTGACTCCTTGGAAGGGAGTAATCCGGTTTGGAAGACGAGGAAAGTTGGGTCCTCGATATATAAGGCCGTATGAGATCATTGAACGGATTGGCCCAGTTGCTTATAGATTGTCCTTACCAGAAGAATTGTCATGAATTCATAATGTGTTCCATGTTTCTATGCTCCGAAAGTACATTTTCGATTCTTCACATATATTGAAGGACTTGCCTATGGAAATTGAGGAAAATTTCACTTATGAAGAGCAGCCGGTTGAGATTTTGGATAGAAAGGACCAAGTTCTAAGGACTAAGACTATTCCATTAGTGAAAGTTCTTTGGAGGAATCATTCATATGAAGAAGCTATATGGGAAAGGGACGAAGATATGCGGACTCAATATTCTCACTTGTTCAATCAAGTTGGTAAGTAAATTTCGAGGACGAAATTTTTCTAAGGGGGGTAAGTTGTAACAACCGAGGTTACGTATAATCATGTAAAGTTAAATCCCGAAATTTTTTAAGGACAAACTTGGAAATTTGTAAGAAGTTATAAGTGAAGGAAATAAAAGAAGAAAGGATCAAAATGAACATATTAAAAAAGTTTAGGGGCTAAATGATTATTTATAAAAAGTTGAGGGACTAATATGCAATTATCCCAAAAACAAAACAAAATATCACTTATCTTCATCTTTCTCTCCCGAAAACACTAGAATTCTGCTTCTCTTCTTCAAGTGGCAGCCGGCCACTCCCATCCTCTCTCTCTCTCAAATTTCTCTTCAAGTATTCCACCATAATCTCAACAACAATTACATCCAAGGTTAGTTTCTTGATAAATTCTTCATTTTCTTTATATATTCTACTTAAGCATGCTAAGATCTTTGCTCCATAAACATGTTAAGGTCTGAAATCCATCTATTAAGTATGAATTTTACTCAACTTGGTAAGAATTAAAAGGATTTGAAAGCATGAACAAGAAAATAGGAAGAAAAAGCAAAACAGGGGAATCTGCGCATGCTTACTGTTCGGATTTTCTGGGTTCGGCACAATTTTGTTTATATTTTTTTGATATTTTTCCTAGAAACTAGACTTCAATATGAGAATTTTGGTTTTTGAATCACCCAAAACCGATCAGCGGTTAAAAAGATAAAATTTGGTGAAGTTGGCTGTTCTGTGTTGATCCCTGTTTCAGCATAGTTTCGGGTTTTATCAAATTTGATCAAAATCTTGTTCTAATTGTATAAGTTAGTTATTTTCTTCATAAATTAGACTTATTGGTGCCAAACTCAAGTTATGATTTTCTAATCTAACTTGATATTAAGGAATTTATTGCTTAAGATTATTATAGTACTATTGATGGTTATGGATTATGAAAATCTCTAAGGCATGGAATACTAGAAAGGAATTTGATAAGGACATGAATATGGAGTTGAATATTTGGAGAAAATGATTATGGAAATGATATTAAAAATTTGGGATATGTTGTTTTGAGTATGAGGAATTAGTATTGACCTTGAGGGAAGATTATGAGACTTAAGTTGCATTCAAAATTGTGTAATGCTTTGAGCATGTATAGATACTAATTATTGTTAATCTCTAGGCCACGTAGATCCGACGTCACCTATGGATCCCGAAGTTTCAGGTCGAGGTGTACAGTGAGATCATCTCAAGGATTGTGAGTAGACGACAACTATAGTTATTTGAAATTTCTTTAAGTATAATTATATATATATATATATATTTTTAGCATATATATTTATTTTACTTATTAAAGGTATATACGATATTTAATCATATGAATTGATTTGTTATTAAAGTAGTTTTATTTCAAGAAATATTATATCGAGTAAGTTGGTTGATTTTATGAAATATGATTTTACATAGAATTTGACGTACATGGTTTTGGCTCCACCTGACTTAATGTATGAGATTATTTCCTTGACCGGAATACGGGAGCTGCGTGCTACGCCTTTGTGGCGGGAGCCACCTCCAGAGTCCCCATTCCGTGATATTAGACCGGAATACGGGAGCTGCGTGCGACGCCTTTGTGGCGGGAGCCACCTCTAGAGTCCCTAATCCGTGATATTATACTGGGGTATGGGAGCTGCGTGCTACGCCTTTGTGGTGGGAGCCACCTCCAGAGTCCCTATCCCATTATATTTGCCTTTTGGGGGCACATCATAGTGACACATATGCCTTTGGGGCGTCCTATGGTGGTATTGGCCTTTGGGGCCGGCTACTAGTATGCCTACATGGATATTGCTTGGTTATTTCATGGATGTACTCTTATGCAGGACAGAAAGTTGGAGCCCAATTATACGGAACTTGATTTACTTTACAGATTTTATTCATTGATTTAATATTATAATATTGTTATACATTTGAAAACTTTGCTACGTCTTTGAATTACTCATTATGATTTTATTATTATCTATTTTGAAAATGTCTATTATGTTTTAAAGGATTATAATCATAGTTTTCAAATGTTTTAAAAGTTGTTTACTCACTGAGATATTCATATATCTCACCATTTCATATTCTCATTTTCAGGTGATAGTTAGGTGTTGGGATTGCAACCTTCCTCTATTCTCTGCTTCAAATAGTATTGTGACGTGGTGGGCATCATAGTAAAAATTTATTGAAGTCTTGATCTTTTGATGTTTTTATCTAGTAAACCTTGCTGAGATAGGTTTACTTTTGGATATATTGTATATATTTGAAGATATGAGACAATAGATCAATATGTTTTGATTTGAGCATAAATTGATCATGGAAATTTTTTTTGAATATATATGGATATATGTGATAATAGTATTGAGGAATATTGCTGGTTGAGGATATGAATTGAGTGTTATTTGCAGGAGGATTATCGTTGAGATAGAAAGGAAACTCTGCCGGATTTTAGGTAGATTATCCGGACAGGGTGTTACAACCCGAGTTTCAAAACTAGGAAATTAGGGCCTTTTTAAATGGGGGGGTTCGGCCAAGAGGCCATTTTCATCCACAAATTCCACTTTTTTTTTTTAATCCGAGCCCAAAGTCTATTGATTTTGAAAATCCGATTTAGGTCTCTTCCTAAGATAGTTGGATACCTTTTTAGGTATACGGATGTCCTTACTCTAAGGAAGAAATACATTTCCATGCATTGCATTTTAAAAATGTTTTTACTTAATTTGTCATAAAAACATATTTTTTGATTTATTAAACATTTGGCGAGAATTAGTTCCCGATCTTTTCCGAGTCTGCCGGGGAGGTTAGAAAATTATTCAACGCACATGTTTTTATAATCGAAACGTATAGTTTTCATTTTACTCGGAATCATGTGAATATCATATGAAAGAATTATTTTCCAAGCTTTGCCGGGTTTGCCGAGAAGCACGGTAATATTTTTTGACGTATGCTATTTATATGATTCCTCACATAAATAATTCATTTCAAATAATGATGTGTGCATGTGATCATGATGTGATTATGAATATTTCATTCATATGCCACGTCATTCACATGCCATGTCATTCATATGCCATGTCATTCACATACCATGTGCCGATACGTGATCCGTCCATCGCCGGGGGACCCATTCGAGTGAGGTGAGGAAAAACAACAGGGGAAAAGATGACTTAATTCCTGTTTTTTTTTTTTTTAATGAGGGTTTGAAAATGATCTCGAAAAAGAAATGGAGTCGCCACCAATCTTTTTTGGCTAGGTGTGATCGGCCACCTATTAACCGATTTTGTAAAACATTTAAAAATTAATTAAAACATTTTTTAAAAGCAATTTTGAAATCTGCGCTTTAAACCAGAGAAAATCAAAAAGTGGGTTCGAAAGTCGGTTACGCGCGGGGAAGGATTAGCACCCCTGCAATGCCCGTGTAAAACGGTACCTTATTAATCATGTGTTATCTCGAGTCTCGGTAAAAAAGTCGATTTTGAAATTGGTATTTAAAAATAATTCCCATTTTAAAGAAAAATAATTCCACTTGATTTGAAAATGATTCGGAATTTATTAATTCAAAATTTTCCTACATTCCCCTGCAAACCCGGCAAAATATAGAAATTTTTATTTATTTGGAAATTTTTTTGAATCATTCTCATTTTGAGAAAAAATATATTCAATTATTAATGATAATTGATGATGTCCTCCTCGGCAACCCCAGAGGAGAACTTATGAACTATTTTAACTCGAGAATAACTTAATTTTATTCAAAAATCATTATTTTTATTACATTGAAAAGGCATTTAAAAAGATAGTTATGAATATGCAAATTACTATTAATGACATGGCATATGAGTGAATGACATGACATATGGATTAATGACATGGCATGCTTGACATTGAAATGTCTAGATGACATGGCATAATCTAAATGACATGGCAAAGATCTAAATAAAATTGATAAGAATTAATGACATGATAAAACCTAGATGATATATTAAAATTCTATATGACATAGCAAAAATCTAAGTTAAATGGCAATAATTAATGACATGATAAAACCTAGATGACATATTATAATTCTATATGATATCGTAAAAATCTAAATTAAATGGCAGGATTTAATGACATGATAAAACCTAGATGACATATTAGAAATCTATATGACATAGCAAAAAATCTAAATTAAATGGCAAGAATTATCAAAGAATATTCATAGTTATGCCATAATTAAAATGACAACATAAAATCTAAATCAAAACAATGACATCACTATGGAATATTCACACACACACACACACATGTATATATATATATATATATATATATTTATATATATATATATATATGGAATTTATAAAACCAAAATAGCAAAACTTAAATGTCATAAAATATGCATGAATATGAAAAATGCAAATGCATGGAAAAGTATCTCTCCTACAAAATAAGAATATTCGTATATCTAAAAAGACATCCGACTATCTTTGGAAGAGACCTAATTTTGATTTTCTAACTCGGATTTTTAAAAAATCAGAATTTTGAATGAGAAAATAACTTGACCGAGAAATAACTTTTAAAATGCTCTAATTTTTCCTAGTTTTGAAACCCGGGGTTGACTAACCTTAACCTGACTTTTATAAAATCAAATTTTATGATTAAAATGACTTGGGAATTAAACTAAGACAGCAACTAATGTTTTAAAACAGCCCCCTCTTAGTGCCTTAAAAGTTCATAACAACAAATCTAACTTTACTGACCAATTTTGGAAACCAATTTTTTTAACCTTCTAAAAAAATTCAAAAAAATCTAAACAAATTATGGGAGACTTAGAACATGTCGACCTCTATGGGAAATTTTTTTATTAATTTTTAGACTAAGGATGCCCTACCCTAAAATTCATGAAAGACAGAACAGTGGATAAAAAAACTGCTTAACCAAAAAACATTTTTAAACCATTGATAAAAACGTCAAAAAATCAGAATAAAAATATTAGAGTCTCCTCTAAGGTCCTAAAACCAGTGGTAAAAATTTCTAAAAAATTGGACAAGGGTTGCCTAATGAGAAAAAATCATAAAGTTAGAAATTCCAACTTGACAAATCTTAATTTTCCACAAGTATGCTCCTTAAAGCTTGGCTTTGAGCCATTGATTGGCTTAAGTTAAAAATCAAGTGGGAAATACAAAAATGCATGAAATAAATGATATGGAATATGCATGACCTAGTGTCTAAAATGACATGGCAAATGACATGGAATAGTGAGAATGACTTAATGCTTAAATGACATGTAAAATGGCATGGCATATGAAAATGGCCTAAAGCTTAAATGACATGTAAAATGACATAGCATATGAAAATTGCCTAAATGTCTAAATAAAATGTAAAATGACCTAGTATATGAAAATGGCCTAAATGTCTAAATGAAATGTAAAATGACATAGCATATGAAATTGGCCTAAATGTCTAAATTAAATGTAAAATGACAGATAATAAAAATGACCTAAAACTTAAATGACATGTAGAATGACATAGCATACGGAAATGGCCTAAATGTCTAAATGAAATGTAAAATGACATAGCATATGAAAATGGTCTAAATGTCTAAATGAAATGTAAAATGACATAGATAATAAAAATGACCTAAAACTTAAATGACATGTAAAATGACATAGCATATGAAAATGGCCTAAATGTCTAAATGAAATGTAAAATGACATAGCATATGAAAATGGCCTAAATGTCTAAATGACATGTAAAATAAAAATGGCCTAAGCTATATGACAAATAGCCACAATATGCAAAAGCATGTCATAAAACAAAAGAACAAAATGGTTAGTGAGAATAATAAATACATATAAAAATAAACAATAATAGAAATAAGCAAGTTAAAGTAGCAAATAAATAAAATAAAATAAAATAATAAAAAAATATGGAAAATGAACTCCATGGTTGGTGTCGTAATCGCGAGACTTTATATTCGTTAAGTGTGACATTAGGGAGAAACAGAGGAAAAGACGACTTAATTCCTCTTGAAATAAAATGAGGTTTGAAAACATCCTCGAAAAAGAAATGGAGTCTCCACCAATCTTTTTTGGCTAGGTGTGATCGGCCATCTATTAAAATCGATTTTGTAAAATATTTTAAAATTAATTAAAACATTTTTAAAACCAATTTCAAAGTCTGCACTTTTAAACCAAAGAAATCAAAGAAGCGGGTTAGGGAGTCGGTTACGTGCGGGGAAAGATTAGCACCCCCACAACGTTAGTATAAAACATTACCTTATTAATCGTGTGTTATCTCAAGTCTCGGTAAAAGTCGGTTTTAAAATTGGTATGTAAAAATAATTCCCATTTTAAAGATAATGATCCGAAATTTATTAATTCAAAATTTTCCTATATTCCCCGACAAATGCGGCAAAAAATAGAAATTTTTATTTATCTGGAAAATTTTCCAAATCATTCTCGTTTTTTGACAGAAAGATATTCCTTTATTAATGATAATTGATGATATCCTCCCCAGCAAACCCGGCAGAGAACTCATTAATTATTTTAACTCGGGAATATCTTTATTTTATTGAAAATCATTATCTTATTTTAAAACATTTTAAAAAATGAATATGGACATGTGTGACAAAATAAAAATGACATAGCAAAATCTAGATGATATAATACAACCTAAATGACATGATATGATTTAAATGACATAGTTTATTCTAAATGAAATGATATAACCTAAGTGACATAATATATTCTAAATGAAATGATATAACCTAAGTGACATAATAAATTCTAAATGAAATGATATAACCTAAGTGATATTGATAACTCGTATAATTATATAGTTTTTAGTTATGTTTTATTATTGTTTTGTGTCAAATACGAGTTATTATTGTTTAGTCTAATTGTGTTTATGATCTTTTATATTTTTATGTAATTTGGTGTTTTTCACAAGTTTCTTTGAGTGATTTCAGATTACTAGAATTAAGGGCAAATCCAGTTCAGTTCCAGCTCCGACACCTTTTTCCATATCAGCTATATCTGGAGTTTCACTGAAGCAATAAGGCTGAAATATTAACCGTGCAAAGTTAAGAGGCATATCTATCTTTTTCATGTTTTACACTTCTTGAAACGGAGTCGTTTTCCCTAGCGAAATCAACCATCAAGTTGGCTGATGTGCAATGACGTCTGTCCTGAGCAGTTTTCGCATTTTGACCATATCGTCCGATACACATCAGAAAATGAGCTGATTCCAACGGCTATGGATCACTAACCGATAGGGGAACATTTGTCTAGAAGACCATGTGATCAGATAAAGCCTCCAATATTGAAGAAATCGACCATCAAGTTGGCTGATGTGCAATGACGTCTGTGCTGACCTGTTTTCGTATTTTGCCCATATCTTCTTCTCCACATTAGAAAATGAGCTGATTCCAACGGCTATGAATCAGTAACTCATAGGGGAACATTTGTCTAGAAGACCATGTGATCAGATCAGGCCTCCAAGATTGACAAAATCGATCATCAAGTTGGCTGATCAAAATGGTCATACAATATGACGAAAATTATTAGAAAAATGCACCCACCTATTATACCTACCTTTGAAATTTGTAAAGCTTGTCTCTTGTCATTTAGCCCTCCAAAATGTGTATAAATAGAGGGCCTTGGATGATTGTAGAGGAGCATATTGTACATTGGTAGGATATTAGCCATTTTAATAAAATTCTCTAAGTTTTCTTCTTCTTTCTTTTCTCTAGTTTTCTTTTTCTTTATTTTCTTCTTCTTCTTTCTTTCTTTTATTTCCTTCTTAGATTCTCTTTAATTTTATGTTTATGTTTACAATGCCTATGCTAGGCTAAACTTCTATTTGGTTAAGGGTGATTTCAAAGCCCTAGACATGTTTTGTGATTGATTTTTAGATTCTATCTATCATTAATTTTCTATCAAAGTTGCTTATGTTCTTCTACAAGGATTGTTCATGATGTTGTCTTGATTTATTTAGGTGTACAACTAGATAGATCTTGATAATTATCTATTGCTAGTTTAGGAATCTTGATCCGTGTAATTGTCTTGATTTCCTATTCATAAGTGGCAATTTGTGATTAATGATTATGGTCAAGTTTTCAATAATTGCAAAGTGGAACATAACCTAAGTTGAACAATCCGAGCTTATGTGTTTGTTGCTTAGATCAACCTATCTTTCTCATCATAAAGCTGCCATTAAATTGAATTTAGAGAGCTTATTCTAGGTTGTTTAATGGTTAGAGATTAAATAGAGAGCTTGTTCTATTTAACGACAAACTAAGGAAAGATTGGGATAACAGAGCTTGTTGTTATCTACGGTTGTTAACTTTGATAGTTGGTTGATATTGATAGATCTGAAATTGATTCTTAATGATGTCTAGTGGTGGAGAATGAAACCTTAACCATATTTTTCATATTTGATTCTTCTTACTTACTTGTTTTCTTACTTTTCTAGTTTGTTTATTTTTAAAAGTATATTTATTTTTATTGGCTGGTTATACCGCCTAATTTGTATATTAACTTTGTTTTATTTTTATTGGCTGGTTATACCGCCTAATTTAGTATATATATTTTTATTGGCTGGTTATACCGCCTTGCATCTTATTCTTATTATTTACTTTAGTTTAAATCTGGCTTCAAAAACCCCTTTTCTTTTATTGTTTTCTTTGAACGTAAGTTATAAACTAATAACTCATAGATTAAAACCCAATCCCTGAGGACTCGACCCTTGCTAATCATTATACTTACAATTGATCTTTCTAGTGCAAGGTTAAATAAGATACACTCTTTTGGGTGCATCAAATTTTTGGCGCCGTTGCCGGGGATTGTTTTCTTTAGTTTATTTGTTACTTGGTTTATTCTTATTTTCAGTTCTAATTAGTTCTATTTTCTTGTACATACAAGTTTTTCTTATCAAATTTAAAAAAAAAAAAAAAACGATGGAATTAAGCAATCTAACACTTGAAGAGTTGGTGGCATACATGAACATGGAAAATCAACAAGCCAATCTCACCTACCCAGTTCAACAATTGGCCATGGGAGGATGTCAAGGCCATCAAGTGTTCCAAGACCAACAGTATGATCATTACTCAAACACTTACCATGAGGGATGGTGGGATCATACTAATTATGGCTACTCGAAAAATTACCAAGAAGTAGATCCTTATGCCAATTACACTCATCCATCTAGCTTCAATCAATCATGGTCTCAAGAACCAGATCTTTTTCAACCACCACATATGACTCAAAACTCAGGTACTTCTTTAGAAGATCTTGTATATTCTCTTGTTACTGATACTTTGCAATTTCAACAGGAAACAAGGGCAAGCATCCAGAGTTTGGAAAAGCAAATGAGCCAATTGGCTAGTAGTATGGTGGGATGGGTAGCACAAAGATCTGAAGAACTCCCAGCCCAAACGATGGTTAACCCAAAGGAGAATGCTACTATTGTGACCTTGAAGAATGAGGAACAAGATGAGGATGAAACAAAATTAGAGATGGATTCTATTCTTGAGGATAATGAAGCCAAAGATCCAAATAAGAGTATTTCGGCACCTGAGGTAACGTTTAAGGTTTCACTTTTTACTAATGTTTCTTCTCCACCTTTTCCTAGTAGATTTGCAAAGTTCAAGGAGGAAGAACATGAACAACACATGCTGGAAATCTTAAACAACTTGTTTGTGGAGGTCATTCAACAAGTATCAAAATATGCTCCATTCCTCGATGACATATGCACCACAAAGGATGATGGAATAATACTTGTAATGGAGAATGCATCCACTGTTGTGCAAAGAAAGCTTCCTCTCAAACGCATAAATTTGGGAAATTTCATGTATGAGCATGACAAGCCTAAAATGCCAAGAAGGGGTGTTGGTTAGGTTCAAAACACTAAATCAAGTGCTAATTGGGGGAGGCAGCCTAATTAGTGAAAGCATTGCCAAACTGCCATCCTCAGATTTGCTCTCTTTTTCTTTATCTTTTTCTTATGTTTCTTTGCTAATTGTGTTTAGTGTTTCTAAGTTCAATTAGGCTGCATAAGTTTATTTTGTTTATTAGTTCTTTTCACTTACACATGATTCTTTCATTTGGGATTAATAGCATTACATTAATGACAATGTAAGAATTATGTGTGGGGGGAAGAATTTAGGATTTTATTTAGAGTGTTTTGTTTTTGAGTCTTTTTATGTTGTTTTTCTTTCTGATCCTTGTTTTGAAAATAACTAGATGTAAATATAATTTTTAATTTTTTTTAACCCCGGTTAAATGGCGGATAACGGTACTCCGTGATTATTTAAATCTGTTCTATCAGCTACCCACAAAACTGATATTGTATATAAATTTCTCTTTCAATTTCTTTTTCATTTTTTTTTCAGGATGGATGATATTCTCACAAGATTGCAGAAACGATTTCCTCCTTTTCCTCGAAATATTTTACTGAAGCTTTACCAAGTTCGATTTG
The DNA here is from genome assembly GCA_030761205.1 of Fremontodendron californicum. Lineage (NCBI taxonomy): Eukaryota > Viridiplantae > Streptophyta > Magnoliopsida > Malvales > Malvaceae > Fremontodendron > Fremontodendron californicum. The sequence goes on from JAULJL010000021.1 coordinate 18,085,298, forward strand.
AAAGATTAAGAATGCTTATGCACAAAGGGATTCCTGGAGACATACGTTGGATAATTGAAGCCAAGGTAAGTGAAGATGAATATCTTCCTATTTTGCATTTACCAGGTACAGGTAGAAGCACTTTTGCAAAGACGCGACGAGCAAAGCGCATGAGTTCAAATTGCCACAAATGTGCACGATGGACGTGTAACGGTAAATGTCGTTCTATTGGGATTCCGTCCTCTAATCGAGATGATAAAATTGAATTCATTAAGGATGGACTGAGTAAGGAGAATTTGGGTAATATCCAACTTTCTCTTGAGACGCATCCTAGTGGAGACGTACAAAGAGAAATTCTTGATTTATGGCCGCAATTCCAAAGGGAATGGCAACATCTTGGGAATCTGATGTTAAAAGACCCTGTTTGCCAGCTTGTAAGAAAACTGGATGGGAAGCATATCCTCGACTCATAGAAGGCGTTTAAGCCGTTTCTGGACGTAAAACCAGAGGAAGATGTGAGCCACAATCACAACTACAATAAATAACTTCTCACCTTTTGATTTGATTTGCAATAACTTCATTTCGGTTTAATTTACGTGTTGTTCGATTTGTGTAATTATTCTCGTTTTTTTTTTATTGGTCTTTTACGGTTGATTTTTTCTTCTCTTTTTGATTTTCTTCCTGAAATCACGCAAAAATCTTTTGTTAGGTTAATATTTTCTTCTGACAGGTCAGATACACTTTCGGCGACATTATTACTCTTGTCTGATTCACTACTCAGTCCTCTATATATTACACCATGTACTCATTCTCTTTCAGGCACTCGAAAAAGAAAAAAAAATGGAAAGTACTTCGTCCCAACGCATTAAAAAAAATTGTGTCTTTGGAGGTGCTTATCCAGGGAAAAATAACATATTCGCTGATGAAGCCATAAGAGTTGGAGTAATACTTGCCCAACAAAAGATCCACTTGATTTATGGAGGCGGTAGTACGGGTTTAATGGGAGCAGTCGCTACAGCAGCACACGTTTTTGTGGACCTACCGTGGGTAAGGAAATACAAGTCTGGAGTATCCCTGAACGGATAACAATCATGTACCATTCTGCCGATGCATTCATTGCTTTACCAGGAGGTCTGGGTACATTGGAAGAAATAGCTTGCGTGGCTTCTTGGTCATCTTTGGTCACAAATAAGAAACCCATTGGTTTGCTTAATATTAATGGTTATTTTAGTAATTTGCTTTCATATTTAGATAATGCTGTGGATAATGGATTCATGTTTTCAGAGGCAAGGAGAACCATAATTTCTGCTACAACCATTGAAGATTTACTCAAAAAGCTCCAAGCTTATGAGTGTTTATCTGCTACGGTTGTTTCGCAAACGCTCGGAAAAAGAAAAAGAGATATGAACGAGCAAGGAGTGGATTGTACTTTGTCTTTGTGACATTATCTAACATTCTGTTTGTTGTGTCTCAGTTATAATAAGTGGTTAGCAACCTCTGCAGGTAATATCTCCTAAATTCTACCTTTAAAATTTGACATTGGGGACAATGTCATATTTTAGTAGGGGGTAAGGGACATATTTTTTTCTAATTTTTTTAAAAAAAAAAAAAAATTAAGAAGTATTCATTCTGAACAAGGTCTGAGTAAGGGAGACTTGAGACATACCTTGTCAGTTTGATTTCTTCTTTTCAAAAAAAAAAAAAAAAGTTTGTTGTGTTTTAAGTGATGGAGACTCAATTAAGAGTTGTAAACCCAAGTGCATGTTATGTTCAAGTAATAAATTCTCGGGTGTCCGAGGTCGAACCACAGGGAAGCGTACTAGTAAGTATAAGTTTATAAATATATATGAAAAAGAAAATAAACAAGATATTAGGGAATCAATAACAAAGTAAACAAGATATTAGAGAACAAAATAAACAAAATAACATAAAAGCAATTAAACAAGATATAAAAAAACAATAAGAAAGGATGTTGAGGTTAGAGAATCCACTCTTGGTGTTATGCTAAGATTAATCTTGTTTTATTACACAATTGAAATCCACACATAAAGGAGGTTCCAATCGGAAGGTTTAGCAATTCAGTCCAAATTGTCCAACGTCCATAGCATATGATATTATGTTCATTTGGTGTCCTCAAAACTCATAAAAAGAGTCCAAGCATTCCTTATGCCAAGGTATATGTCTACAACAAATCAAGGTTATGAAACCAAGCATTTACTGTGCCATTTTCATTGTCAATAATGAATCAAGATCTCTACTTTGCAAGTATGATTTTAAACCAAAAGAAAATATTATCTATACTAGTGTTTATAAATGATGATTCGTTTTAGCTCATGTTTAAGAGACTAACCTTAGCATTTACCAAGAGCTTCACCTCATCACCTCAACAATATGATTAGCAACACATACTAAAAATGAAAAGAAATGTAAGAAGCATAAGTAAATAAAGAAAAAGAAAACTAGAGAAAGGAAAAAAGAAGAAAACTTAGAGAATTTTTTTACAATGGCTAATATCCTACCAATGTATAATGTTACTCTTACAATCATCCAAGGCCCTCTATTTATACACATTTTGGAGAGCTAAATGACAAGAGACAAGCTTTATAAATTTCAAAGGTAGGTATAATAGGTGGGTGCATTTTTCTAACAATTTTCGTCATATTGTATGACAATTCTGATCAGCCAGCTTGATGGTCGATTTTGTCAATGTTGGAGGCTCGATCTGATCAAATGGTCTTCTAGAAAAATATACCCCTATCAGTTACGGATCCATAGCCGTTGGAATCAGATCATTTGCTCATGTGGATCGGAAGATATAGTCAAAATACCAAAACAGGTCAGCACAGACGTCATTGCACATCAGCCAACTTGATGGTCGATTTCGCTAGGGAAAACGACTCCGTTTCAAGAAGTGTAAAACATGAAAAAGATAGATATGCCTCTTAAATATGCACTGTAAAAATTTCAGCCTTAATGCTTCAGTGAAACTCCAGATATAGCTGATATGGCCAAAGGTGTCGGAACTGGAACTGAATTGGATTTGCCCTTAATTCTTGATTTAACCTAGTAATCTGAAATCACTCAAAGAAACTCGTGAAAAACACCAAATTACATAAAAATATAAAATATCATAAACACAATTAGACTAAGCAATAATAACTCGTATTTGACACAAAACAATAATAAAACATAACTAAGAACTATATAATTATACGAGTTATCATTAAGCAATTTAGAAGTATTCATTCTGAACAAGGTCTGAGTAAGGGAGACTTGAGACATACCTTGTCAGTTTGATTTTAATCTTTTTATGTTTACTTGTTAATTTTTGTTTAGTATTTTAGGATTATTTAGGTTGCATGGTTTTGTTTTGTTTTGAGTCTTAGTTGTTCCTATTCTTATGTTATTAGTTCTTTTCTCTTACACATGATTCTTTCATTTGAGTTAATAGACTTACATTGAGGACAATGTAAGAATTAAGTGTGGGGGGGAATGATTTAGGATTTCTTTTATTTTTGTCTACTATTTTTTTTTTCTTTATTATTATTATTTTTTTTTTGTGAGTTTTAGTTCCTTTTTAATACAATGATGAGATATGAATTGCATAAGTCTAAAACAGATTTATTAGTGAGAAGATTTTCATGAGAATTGAGCTTGATGTCAACCTTTTTATGAGCCAATGTTAATATGATATGTTGATTGAGAAAGAAGCATGTTTAGACTTAATCTGACTTGTATAATCATCCTTGTGAGTTTTTGAGCCTATAATGATTGATGCATTATACAAATCAATCTAATTTCTTTCTTGAGTGCTCTTATGATTACATGATTCTCTAGAACTTGCTTTAAACCGTTTGAGACTATATTGATACATGTGACAACATGAATATGATAGAGGCATTAGGATTATAACTAGAGCCAAACAGCCATCCATTATTAATGTTCTAAGAGAACATCCCCACTAGTGAGCCAATTTGAGCCTACATTAAATATGATGTTTTATTGGTAACCACAACTTACACCTAGCCTAAATATACTTATATCCTTACCCTTGTTCTAAAGATGGATTATATATTTTGAGACATATTGCAAAAAAAAAAACAAGGGATATTTTTAGTTAAAAATTTGGGTTAGAAACAAGAAATAAGTGTGGGGGGAAAAGAAAAAAAAAGTCAAGAGAAAAAGAAAGGGATCATTGTCAAATACATTCCCATATTAAAAAAAAAAATCTTCTCTTGAACTTCTAGTTAAAGTAAAGAAAAAGATGTTACAAAGTTGGTTAGAATGATGCAAAGGCTCAACATGAATATTTAGCCTATGTTATTATGTGTTTTATAAGAGTTTTGAGAAGTTTTATTTGTATGATCTTTTTATGTCTCTAAACTTTATGAACTCTTTGGAACCTTTGTGATATCTTTATCCTTTTGTTCTTCAACCACATTACAAACCCCTTGGCCCCATTACAACCTTGATTAAAGACCTCTTGATTCATGAAGTTGTATGATCTAAATAGTGGAGAATAGGTGGACAAGCAAGAATATGGTAGAACTGTTTTCATGAGATTGATTGAGTGTAAACACTTCACCACTACTTTAAAGAGTGAAAATCATGAGGGTATCCCATGTGAGTAGTTGAGATTAAGTTTGAATATGCACTATTTTGATTGAAATATGTTATGTTAATATTGGCTTAACTCAAACAATTTACATTCAAGCTATTGATTAGTTTATAAGACTTGTTCAAAGATTGTCTCTAATTTGTATTGAAAGGATTAGGAATAAATATTTTTAGTATATGTAGTTTATTTATATTTTAGTTTTTCAATGTTTGTGGGTATCGTTCTAGTAAACCCTCACGAGACTAAACTCGTCCACTAGGGATACCTAGGGGTTTAAAGGCTTGTGTCACATGCCAAGTGCCACCGTGATTTCCTACGAAAGTGGATTAGATTAGATTTTCTTATTTTATTTTTATTTGATTTTGCTCGAGGACTAGCAAAAAGCTAAGTGTGGGGGTGTGATAACTCGTATAATTATATAGTTTTTAGTTATGTTTTATTATTGTTTTGTGTCAAATACGAGTTATTATTGTTTAGTCTAATTGTGTTTATGATCTTTTATATTTTTATGTAATTTGGTGTTTTTCACAAGTTTCTTTGAGTGATTTCAGATTACTAGAATTAAGGGCAAATCCAGTTCAGTTCCAGTTCCGACACCTTTTTCCATATCAGCTATATCTGGAGTTTCACTGAAGCAATAAGGCTGAAATTTGTAGCCGTGCAAAGCTAAGAGGCATATCTATCTTGTTCATGTTTTACACTTCTTGAAACGGAGTCGTTTTCCCTAGAGAAATCGACCATCAATTTGGCTGATGTGCAATGACGTCTGTGCTGACCTGTTTTCGTATTTTGCTCATATCTGCTTATCCACATCAGTAAATGAGCTGATTCCAATGGCTATGGATCCGTAACTGATACGGGAACCTTTGTCTAGAAGACCATATGATCAGATCAGGCCTCTAATAGTGAAGAAATCGACCATCAAGTTGGCTGATGTGCAATGACGTCTGTGCTGACCTGTTTTCGTATTTTGCCCATATCTGCTTATCCACATCAGCAAATGAGCTGATTGAAACGGCTATGTATCCGTAACTGATAGGGGAATCTTTTTCTAGAAGACCATGTGATCAGATCAGGCCTCCAACATTGACGAAATCGACCATCAAGTTGGCTGATCAAAATTGTCATACAATATGACGAAAATTGTTAGAAAAATTCACCCACCTATTATACCTACCTTTGAAATTTGTAAAGCTTGTCTCTTGTCATTTAGCCCTCCAAAATGTGTATAAATAGAGGGCCTTGGATGATTGTAGAGGATCATATTGTACATTGGTAGGATATTAGTGATTGTAATAAAATTCTCTAAGTTTTCTTCTTCTTCAAAAAAAAAAAAAAAAAAAAAAAAAAGAGTGTATCTTATTTAACCTTGCACTAAAAAGATCAATTGTAAGTATAATGATTAGCAAGGGTCGAGTCCTCAGGGATTGGGTTTTAATCTATGAGTTATTAGTTTATAACTTACGTTCAAAGAAAACAATAAAAGAAAAGGGGTTTTTGAAGCCTGATTTAAACTAAAGTAAATAATAAGAATAAGATGCAAGGCGGTATAACCAGCCAATAAAATATATATACTAAATTAGGCGGTATAACCAGCCAATAAAAATATATATACTAAATTAGGCGGTATAACCAGCCAATAAAAATAAAACAAAGTTAATATACAAATTAGGCGGTATAACCAGCCAATAAAAATAAATATACTTTTAAAAATAAGCAAACTAGAAAAGTAAGAAAACAAGTAAGTAAGAAGAATCAAATATGAAAAATATGGTTAAGGTTTCATTCTCCACCACTAGACATCATTAAGAATCAATTTCAGATCTATCAATATCAACCAACTATCAAAGTTAACAACCGTAGATAACAACAAGCTCTGTTATCCCAATCTTTCCTTAGTTTGTCGTTAAATAGAACAAGCTCTCTATTTAATCTCTAACCATCAAACAACCTAGAATAAGCTCTCTAGATTCAATTTAATGGCAGCTTTATGATGAGAAAGATAGGTTGATCTAAGCAACAAACAAATAAGCTCGGATTGTTCAACTTAGGTTATGTTCCACTTTGCAATTATTGAAAACTTGACCATAATCATTAATCACAAATTGCCACTTATAAATAGGAAATCAAGACAATTACACGGATCAAGACTCCTAAACTAGCAATAGATAATTATCAAGATCTATCTAGTTGTACACCTAAACAAATCAAGACAACATCATGAACAATTCTTGTAGAAGAACATAAGCAACTTTGATAGAAAATTAATGATAGATAGAATCTGAAAATCAATCACAAAACATGTCTAGGGCTTTGAAATCACCCTTAACCAAATAGAAGTTTAGCCTAGCATAGGCATTATAAACATAAAATTAAATAGAATCTAAGAAGAAAATAAAAGAAAGAAAGAAGAAGAAGAAGAATATTAATTATCCAACCTCTTGCCCTTTCTAAAGAAAAAGAAAACTAGAGAAAAGAAAGAAGAAGAAAACTTAGAGAATTTTATTATAATGGCTAATATCCTACCAATGTACAATATCTCTTACAATCATCCAAGGCCCTCTATTTATACACATTTTGGAGGGCTAAATGACAAGAGACAAGTTTTACAAATTTCAAAGGTAGGTATAATAGGTGGGTGCATTTTTCTAACAATTTTCGTCATATTGTATGACAATTTTGATCAGCCAACTTGATGGTAGATTTTGTCAATATTGGAGGCTTGATCTGATCACATGGTCTTCTAGAAAAATGTTCCCCTATCAGTTATTGATCCATAGCCGTTGGAATCAGCTCATTTGCTGATGTGGATCAGAAGATATGGTCAAAATACCAAAACTGGTCAGCACAGACGTCATTGCACATCAGCCAAATTGATGGTCGATTTCGCTAGGGAAAACGACTCCGTTTCAAGAAGTGTAAAACATGCAAAAGATAGATATGACTCTTAACTTTGCACGGTTAAAATTTCAGCCTTATTGCTTCAGTGAAACTCCAGATATAGCTGATATGGAAAAAGGTGTCGGAACTGGAACTGAACTGGATTTGCCCTTAATTCTAGTAATCTGAAATCACTCAAATAAACTTGTGAAAAACACCAAATTACATAAAAATATAAAAGATCATAAACACAATTAGACTAAACAATAATAACTCGTATTTGACACAAAACAATAATAAAACATAACTAAAAACTATATAATTATACGAGTTATCACACCCCCACACTTAGATTGTTGCTAGTCCCTAGCAACGACTCAATAAAAATAAAATAAGAAAATCTAATCTAATCCACTTTCGTAGGAAATCACGGTGGCACTTAGCATGTGACACAAGCCTTTAAACCCCTAGGTGTCCCTAGTGGACGAGTTTAGTCTCGTGAGGGTTTACTAGAACGATACCCACAAACATTGAAAAACTAAAATATAAATAAACTACATATACCAAAAATATTTATTCCTAATCCTTTCAATACAAATTAGAGACAATCTTTGAACAAGTCTTATAAACTTAATCAATAGCTCAAAGAATTTCACAAAAAATCATGCTTGAATGTAAATAAATGAGTTAAGCCAATATTAACATAACATATTTCAATCAAAATAGTGCATATTCAAACTTAATCTCAACTACTCACATGGGATACTCTCATGATTTTCATTCTTTAAAGTAGTGGTAAAGTGTTTACACTCAATCAATCTCATGAAAACAGTTCTACCATATGCTTGCTTGTCCACCTATTCTCCACTATTTAGATCATACAACTTCATAAATCAAGAGGTCTTTATTCAAGGCTGTAATGGGGCCAAATGGTTATAATGTGGTTAAAGAACAAAAGGATAAAGATATCACAAAGGTTCCAAAAAGTTCATAAAGTTTAGAGACATAATAAGATCATACAAGTAAAACTTCTCAATATTCTTTAGAAGTACATAATCACATAGGCTGAATATTTCATGTTGAGCCTTTACTTCATTCTAACGAACCTTGTAACATTCTTTTTCTTTTCTTTAACTAGAAGTTCAAGAGATGATTCATTATATATACATATATTTCATAATATTCCCTTTCTTTTTCTCTTGACTTTTCTTTTCTTTTCCCCCACACTTATTTTTTGTTCTAACCTAAATTTTCAAAAAGTATCCCTTGTTTTTGCAATATGTCTCAAACATTCTAGTCCATCTTTAGAACAAGGGTAAAGATAGAAATGTGTTTAGGCTAGGTGTAAGATGTGGTTACCAAATAAATAGCTTATTCAATGTAGGCTCAAATTGGTTCACTAGAGGGATGTTCTCTTGGAACATCAATAAGGGATGGCTGTTTGGCTCTGGTTATAATCCTAATGCCTCTATCATATTCATGTTGTCACATGTATCAATATAGTCTCAAACGGTTTAAAGCAAGTTCTAGAGAATCATGTAATCATAAGAGCACTCAAGAAAGAAATTAGATTGATTTGTATAATGCATCAATCATTATAGGCTCAAAAACTCACAAGGATGATTATACAAGTCAGATTAAGTCTAAACATGCTTCTTTCTCAATCAACATATCATATTAACATTGGCTCATAAAAAGGTTGACATCAAGCTCAATTCTCATGAAAATCTTCTCACTAATAAATCTGTTTTAGACTTATGCAATTCATATCTCATCATTGTATTAAAAAGGAACTAAAACACACAAAAAATAATAATAATAATAAAGACTCATAAAAAAAAATAGTAGACAAAAATAAAAGAAATCCTAAATCATTCCCCCCACACTTAATTCTTACATTGTCCTCAATGTAAGTCTATTAACCCAAATGAAAGAATCATGTGTAAGAGAAAAGAACTAATAACATAAGAATAGGAACAACTAAGACTCAAAACAAAACAAACTCATGCAACCTAAATAATCCTAAAATACTAAACAAAAATTAACAAGTAAACATAAAAAGATTAAAATCAAACTGACAAGGTATGTCTCAAGTCTCCCTTACTCAGACCTTGTTCAGAATGAATACTTCTAAATGGCTTAAAACACATCAATTTTTTTTTTTAAATTAGCAAAATATGTCCCTTACCCCCTACTAAAATATGACATTGTCCCCAATGTCAAATTTTAAAGGTAGAATTTAGGAGATATTACCTGCAGAGGTTGCTAACCACTTATTATAACTGAGACACAACAAACAAAATGTTAGATAATGTCACAAAGACAGAGTGCAATCCACTCCTTGCTCGTCCATATCTCTTTTTCTTTTTCCGAGCGTTTGCGAAACAACCGTAGCAGATAAATACTCATAAGCTTGGAGCTTTTTGAGTAAATCTTCAATGGTTGTAGCAGAAATTATGGTTCTCCTTGCCTCTGAAAACATGAATCCATTATCCATAGCATTATCTAAATATGAAAGCAAATTACTAAAATAACCATTAATATTAAGCAAACCAATGGGTTTCTTATTTGTGACCAAAGATGACCAAGAAGCCACGCAAGCTATTTCTTCCAATGTACCCAGACCTCCTGGTAAAGCAATGAATGCATCGGCAGAATGGTACATGATTGTCATCCGTTCAGGGATACTCCAGACTTGTATTTCCTTACCCACGGTAGGTCCACAAAAATCTGTGAATAGTTTTGGCACGATTCCTAGAACTGAACTACCTCCGGCGTGTGCTGCTGTAGCGACTGCTCCCATTAGACCCGTACTACCGCCTCCATAAATCAACTGGATCTTTTGTTGGGCAAGTATAACTCCAACTCTTATGGCTTCATCAGCGAATATTTTATTTTTCCCTGGATAAGCACCTCCAAAGACACAAATTTTTTCAATGCGCTGGGACGAAGTACTTTCCAATTTTTTTTTCGAGTGCCTGAAAGAGAATGAGTACATGGTGTAATATATAGAGGACTGAGTAGCGAATCAGACAAGAGTAATAATGTCGCCGAAAGTGTATTTGACCTGTCAGAAGAAAATGTTAACCTAACAAAAGATTTTTGCGTGATTTCAGGAAGAAAATCAAAAAGAGAAGAAAAATCAACCGTAAAAGACCAATGCAAAAAAAAAAAAAAATTGAGAATAATTACACAAATCTAACAACACGTAAATTAAACCGAAATGAAGTTATTGCAAATCAAACCAAAAGTTGAGAAGTCATTTATTGTAGTTGTGATTGTGGCTCACATCTTCCTCTGGTTTTACGTCCAGAAACGGCTTAAACGCCTTCTATGAGTTGAGGATATGCTTCCCATCCAGTTTTCTTACAAGCTGGCAAACAGGGTCTTTTAACATCAGATTCCCAAGATGTTGCCATTCCCTTTGGAATTGCGGCCATAAATCAAGAATTTCTCTTTGTACGTCTCCTCTAGGATGCGTCTCAAGAGAAAGTTGGATATTACCCAAATTCTCCTTACTCAGTCCATCCTTAATGAATTCAATTTTATCATCTCGATTAGAGGACGGAATCCCAATAGAACGACATTTACCGTTACACGTCCATCGTGCACATTTGTGGCAATTTGAACTCATGCGCTTTGCTCGTCGCTTCTTTGCAAAAGTGCTTCTACCTGTACCTGGTAAATGCAAAACAGGAAGATATTCATCTTCACGTACCTTGGCTTCAATTATCCAACGTATGTCTTCAGGAATCCCTTTGTGCATAAGCATTCTTAATCTTTCACATCGAACTTGGTAAAGCTTCGATAAAATATTCCGAGGAAAAGGAGGATATCGTTTCTGCAATCTTGTGAGAATATCATCCATCTTGAAAAAAAAATGAAAAAGAAATTGAAAGAGAAATTTATATACAATATCAGTTTTGTGGGTAGCTGATGGAACCGACTTAAATAATCACGGAGTACCGTTATCCGCCATTTAACCGGGGTTAAAAAAAATGTTTTTTTTTTTTTTTGAAGATTAGTAAAAATTATATTTACATCTAGTTATTTTCAAAACAAGGATCAGAAAGAAAAACAACCTCTTCATGAGTAACATGATTTTCCAAAAAGAGTTTGAGTCTTTGTCCATTTACCTTGAATACGTTACCATTTTGAGGATTCTCAATGTCAACTGCTCCATAATGATACACATGCTTAACCACAAATGGGCCAGTCCATCTTGATCTCAACTTACCAGGAAATATGTGAAGTATAGAATTATAAAGTAGAACTTTTTGCCCAACATCAAATATTTTTCTTGAAATTAACTTGTCATGAAAGGCTTTAGTTCTTTCTTTATGAATTTTAGAATTCTCATATGCATCATTTCTGAGTTCCTCAAGTTCATTTATGACTGGAAAAGTTTTATTCTCACCCAAAAAGGAATATTTTAGCTCGGATGGCAATGGTTTTAAATCCAGCTTGGGTGGTTCAATAGTTGATGGTACAGTGACATTTGTGAGTGATGAAAGTTCCTCAAACTTTTGTTTCCAACAATGCTTAACCTGAAAAGAATTTAACAAAGAATTAGTGTGTGAAATTTCTGAAGCATTATCAAACTCACATTCAATTAAATAAGCTTCTAAAGGATCATGAAATGTGGTAATGGTGAGATGTTCATGAACAAGTTCTTCAATGAAATCCACTTCAGGTACTTCTGAATGATCACCAGGTTGCTTGCAAGTGTTGAACACATTTAATTCTAAAGTCATATTTCCAAAAGAAATGTTCAACATACCATTCCTGCAATTTATCAGAGCATTAGAAGTTGCAAGAAATGGACGTCCTAATATAACAGGAATTTGAATATTTGGATTTGAAACAGGATGTGTGTCCAAAACAATAAAATCAACAGGGAAGTAAAAATTATCAATTTGAACCAAAACATCTCAAACTATCCTTCGAGGAATTTTTACAGAACGATCAGCTAGTTGAAGTGTAACAGGTGTTTCCTTGAGTTCACCTAAACCTAACTGTTGATAAACAGAAAAAGGCAAAAGATTAACACTAGCACCAAGATCAAGCAATGCACGTTCTATTCTAGTGTTTCCAATGATGCATGAGATTGTTGGACATCCAGGATCTTTGAATTTTGGTGGAGTAAGGTGCTGAATGATTGAGCTCACACTTTCCGTCAGAAATGCTTTCTTTTGTACATTATGTTTCCTTTTAACTGTGCACATGTCCTTCAAAAATTTAGCATCAGATGGAACTTGTTTGATTGCATCCAATAAAGGAATGTTAATCTTAACTTGTTTGAAAAGTTCATAAATTTCTGCATTTTGATTCAAATTCTTTATTGTTTGCAACCTTTGAGGAAAAGGAGCAGGATGCATACCTTTTTCTTTGTCCAAATTTTCAAGAAGTTCAGACTTACCATCATCCTTACCATTACTTTTCGGAGGGGAAAGAGGATCTTGGTCTTTTGATGGAATGTTTTTGTCAATTGCCTTTCCACTTCGAAGAGTTGTGATAGAACTGGCATTTTCCTGCTGAGTTTCATTGGAGCAAGAAACAAGACATTGAGTAGAAGGGTTAGGCTGAGGTTGAGCAGGAAACTTACCTTTTTCTTGAGTGCGTAATGAAGCTGTCAATGTGGACAAGGTGTTTTTGATCTCATTGATGTCCTGTGAAGTCCGGTTATTCACATTTGCTTGTGTTTGCATGAATGCTTGCAATGTCTCTTCCAAGGTTTGTACACGTGAAGGTTGATAGGAAAAAGTGTTGCCCGGCTTTTGAGATTGTGGTACCTGAACATGATTATTATTCCGCCAACTGAAGTTGGGATGATTTCTCCATTCAGGGTTATACGTTTCAGAGTAAGGAGAAGGAAAAGGCTTTTTAAATGTGTTTATGGAATTTACTTGATCATGCAACGCTTCTTTAAGAATGGGAATGTTTGGACATTCAGAAGTGGGGTGTCCCATGATTTCACAAATTCCACAACTTTCTTCATTTTTAACCGTTTTGACTTCTTTTACTTCTCTAAGTTCCATGGCTTCAATCTTTCTAGCCAAATTAGCTACTTTAGCTTTTATCTCATCTTCTTGACTAAAATGATATTTACCTCTGTTAGAAACAAGATTAGATCTATTGGAACTTTCAGAGGAATTATCTGTGTGCCAGGCTTGAGAGTTATCTGCCAAATGTTATCTAGGTAGTCAAAGGCTTCTTCAGGTTCTTTTTCTAGAAACTCACCGTTACACATTGTTTCAACAAATTGTTTAGTTTCGGGAGTTAAACTTTCATAAAAGAAACTAATAAGACGCCATTTTTCAAAACCATGATGTGGACAAGAACTTAACGAATCTTTAAAACGCTCCCAGCACTGAAAAAATGCTTCATTTTGATTTTGATTGAAATTTTGAATCTGTCTTTTCAAAGCAGTAGTTTTATGTGCTGGGAAAAATTTCTTTAGAAACTCAGTTTGTAATTCTTGCCATGTGCCAATTGACCTTGGTTTTAAATTATGAAGCCAAATTTTTGCTTTATCTTTTAAAGAAAAAGGAAATAATTTTAGCTTGACAATTTCATTTGTACATTGTTGGTCATTAAAGGTGACACATACATCTTCGAAGTCTTTTAGAAACGAGTAAGCACTTTCCGATTCTAACCCATGGAAATTTGGAAGCAAAGCTATCATACCTGGTTTAAAACGAAAGTTGTTTGCATTGAGAGGAAAAATAAAACAAGAGGGTGATGAGCTTCGAGTTGGTTGCAAGTAATCACGCATGGTGCGTACTTGTCTGTTCTCATCTTCAGCATGAACACTTTCATTGTCAGCCATGGTAGGAGTTGTATTAGAAAGATTACCTGAAAAAGTTTCACAATAAAATCTAACTAAACGACGAGATCTAAAATCACGTCGCCAAACAAGCATAAAACAAAGTTAATATACAGATTAGGCGGTATAACCAGCCAATAAAAATAAAACAAAGTTAATATACAATATAAATATATAGAAAATTAGGCGGTATAACCAGCCAATAAAAATAAATATACTTATAAACTTATATACTTAGTATTGCCTCCCCGGCAACGGCGCCAAAAACTTGATGGAGACTCAATTAAGAGTTGTAAACCCAAGTGCAGGTTATGTTCAAGTAATAAATTCTCGGGTGTCCGAGGTCGAACCACAGGGAAGCGTACTAGTAAGTATAAGTTTATAAATATATATGAAAAAGAAAATAAACAAGATATTAGGGAATCAATAACAAAGTAAACAAGATATTAGAGAACAAAATAACATAAAAGCAATTAAACAAGATATAAAAAAACAATAAGAAAGGATGTTGAGGTTAGAGAATCCACTCTTGGTGTTATGCTAAGATTAATCTTGTTTTATTACACAATTGAAATCCACACATAAAGGAGGTTCCAATCGGAAGGTTTAGCAATTCAGTCCAAATTGTCCAACGTCCATAGCATATGATATTATGTTCATTTGGTGTCCTCAAAACTCATAAAAAAGAGTCCAAGCATTCCTTATGCCAAGGGTATATGTCTACAACAAATCAAGGTTATGAAACCAAGCATTTACTGTGCCATTTTCATTGTCAATAATGAATCAAGATCTCTACTTTGCAAGTATGATTTTAAACCAAAAGAAAATATTATCTATACTAGTGTTTATAAATGATGATTCGTTTTAGCTCATGTTTAAGAGACTAACCTTAGCATTTACCAAGAGCTTCACCTCATCACCTCAACAATATGATTAGCAACACATACTAAAAATGAAAAGAAATGTAAGAAGCATAAGTAAATAAAGAAAAAGAAAACTAGAGAAAGGAAAAAAGAAGAAAACTTAGAGAATTTTTTTACAATGGCTAATATCCTACCAATGTATAATGTTACTCTTACAATCATCCAAGGCCCTCTATTTATACACATTTTGGAGAGCTAAATGACAAGAGACAAGCTTTATAAATTTCAAAGGTAGGTATAATAGGTGGGTGCATTTTTCTAACAATTTTCGTCATATTGTATGACAATTCTGATCAGCCAGCTTGATGGTCGATTTTGTCAATGTTTGGAGGCTCGATCTGATCAAATGGTCTTCTAGAAAAATATACCCCTATCAGTTACGGATCCATAGCCGTTGGAATCAGATCATTTGCTCATGTGGATCGGAAGATATAGTCAAAATACCAAAACAGGTCAGCACAGACGTCATTGCACATCAGCCAACTTGATGGTCGATTTCGCTAGGGAAAACGACTCCGTTTCAAGAAGTGTAAAACATGAAAAAGATAGATATGCCTCTTAAATATGCACTGTAAAAATTCAGCCTTAATGCTTCAGTGAAACTCCAGATATAGCTGATATGGCCAAAGGGTGTCGGAACTGGAACTGAATTGGATTTGCCCTTAATTCTTGATTTAACCTAGTAATCTGAAATCACTCAAAGAAACTCGTGAAAAACACCAAATTACATAAAAATATAAATATCATAAACACAATTAGACTAAGCAATAATAACTCGTATTTGACACAAAACAATAATAAAACATAACTAAGAACTATATAATTATACGAGTTATCATTAAGCAATTTAGAAGTATTCATTCTGAACAAGGTCTGAGTAAGGGAGACTTGAGACATACCTTGTCAGTTTGATTTTAATCTTTTTATGTTTACTTGTTAATTTTTGTTTAGTATTTTAGGATTATTTAGGTTGCATGGTTTTGTTTTGTTTGAGTCTTAGTTGTTCCTATTCTTATGTTATTAGTTCTTTTCTCTTACACATGATTCTTTCATTTGAGTTAATAGACTTACATTGAGGACAATGTAAGAATTAAGTGTGGGGGGGAAATGATTTAGGGATTTCTTTTATTTTTGTCTACTATTTTTTTTTCTTTATTATTATTATTTTTTTTTTGTGAGTTTTAGTTCCTTTTTAATACAATGATGAGATATGAATTGCATAAGTCTAAACAGATTTATTAGTGAGAAGATTTTCATGAGAATTGAGCTTGATGTCAACCTTTTTATGAGCCAATGTTAATATGATATGTTGATTGAGAAAGAAGCATGGTTTAGACTTAATCTGACTTGTATAATCATCCTTGTGAGTTTTTGAGCCTATAATGATTGATGCATTATACAAATCAATCTAATTTCTTTCTTGAGTGCTCTTATGATTACATGATTCTCTAGAACTTGCTTTAAACCGTTTGAGACTATATTGATACATGTGACAACATGAATATGATAGAGGCATTAGGATTTATAACCAGAGCCAAACAGCCATCCATTATTAATGTTCTAAGAGAACATCCCCACTAGTGAGCCAATTTGAGCCTACATTAAATATGATGTTTTATTGGTAACCACAATTTACACCTAGCCTAAATATACTTATATCCTTACCCTTGTTCTAAAGATGGATTATATATTTTGAGACATATTGCAAAAAAAAAACAAGGGATATTTTTAGTTAAAAATTTGGGTTAGAAACAAGAAATAAGTGTGGGGGGAAAAGAAAAAAAAAGTCAAGAGAAAAAGAAAGGGATCATTGTCAAATACATTCCCATATTAAAAAAAAAAATCTTCTCTTGAACTTCTAGTTAAAGTAAAGAAAAAGATGTTACAAAGTTGGTTAGAATGATGCAAAGGCTCAACATGAATATTTAGCCTATGTTATTATGTGTTTTATAAGAGTTTTGAGAAGTTTTATTTGTATGATCTTTTTATGTCTCTAAACTTTATGAACTCTTTGGAACCTTTGTGATATCTTTATCCTTTTGTTCTTCAACCACATTACAAACCCCTTGGCCCCATTACAACCTTGATTAAAGACCTCTTGATTCATGAAGTTGTATGATCTAAATAGTGGAGAATAGGTGGACAAGCAAGAATATGGTAGAACTGTTTTCATGAGATTGATTGAGTGTAAACACTTCACCACTACTTTAAGAGTGAAAATCATGAGGGTATCCCATGTGAGTAGTTGAGATTAAGTTTGAATATGCACTATTTTGATTGAAATATGTTATGTTAATATTGGCTTAACTCAAACAATTTACATTCAAGCTATTGATTAGTTTATAAGACTTGTTCAAAGATTGTCTCTAATTTGTATTGAAAGGATTAGGAATAAATATTTTTAGTATATGTAGTTTATTTATATTTTAGTTTTTCAATGTTTGTGGGTATCGTTCTAGTAAACCCCTCACGAGACTAAACTCGTCCACTAGGGATACCTAGGGGTTTAAAGGCTTGTGTCACATGCCAAGTGCCACCGTGATTTCCTACGAAAGTGGATTAGATTAGATTTTCTTATTTTATTTTTATTTGATTTTGCTCGAGGACTAGCAAAAAGCTAAGTGTGGGGGTGTGATAACTCGTATAATTATATA